>WFKH01006014.1:27504698-27520778 GCA_016163765.1 Magallana hongkongensis | reverse complement strand
ATCTTATTTAATTTTAAGGTATATCTGATGGGTAATTTGTTGACCACATAGCCTCTTTAAAGCCAAACTCAATGTTAAAAAAAACGATGGAAATAAGTCGATTGACCTGAATTATTGAACAACTGATGTATTTCGTAGACGATATTCATAGTTCCGCCAGACTCCATGAATTTAAATAAAACAGGGACTTTCTATTAGTTCCAGATCAACCAGATCAATTGTCAATCGACTCAATCAAGCCATTGGCACTTTCCTTTAAGCAAAATTCTTTATTTCATCATCATGATTCATTTTCAAAATGTAAACATTAATCAATTACCGGACAGTGCTTACTAAATGAATCATTTGTAAAACACTTTTCATTTTTTTACACGTTCAGTATATGACCAAATGAATACCTGCGTATAGAGATATCAACGTATATCATTGAGAACAGAACACATTTCTAAAGACTTACATCCAGAAGTTACAGATAAACAATGAAAAACCCAAGAACTGATACACTACATTCTGAAATTGCGGATCGGCGTATGATTTAAATATCTCAGTAGTATATGCTTCCTTAATGACAATATTTAAGCAAATTTATTTACAGTAAAATTCGTTTATAAGAAGGAAAATCTCGTTATGAAAACTATATCTGATATAAATGTATTAACGGATCTTGATTGCAAGGAACCATTGATACACAAACAATCCTAGTAATTGGTTCAGAAAAAAAGAATTATATTCGAGCATTTAACAGGTATTTCATCCTATAAAGAATACAGTGTTTAAAAACAGCATGTAGACTATACCGGATAGTTTGTGTAGAGGTGGCGATGCGGTGTCTGTGAGTCCCAGCGCTGACACGTTTTACCGTCAATTGTGACGTTTTTGCTCCCCAAGTAATTTTCTCCTCGAGGATCGGTCGACTCAATGCATACTACAATGAGATATGTGTACGAAAACACTTAATTACTTCTCTTTAAGGAGGCCCACTTTTTGCGTAAAAAATACGCTAGAAAACACTTTTATTTTTTAAAACTATTTTTAACATACACAAACTCTAGTGTAACAAAATTCTTAAAAATCTACAATCTGACTTATAAGTGCACATGACCATAATAACCGTACACTTGCTGCAAGTAAGGAATATGCATTTTTTTCCTCTCAGTTTGAAGCAGATTAAAAGTTACTGCGATAAATATTTTCCTAAACTTGTAGTATGATAAATTCTTTGGGTAGCTCGATCGCGGGTTTACTGCTTGTGAGAAAACCTACACTGAAAATTTGTCCGCTTGATCCATTGGTTTCAAATTTTTCTGAAATTTTTTTGAGATTCGACTTCATGGTTATGATGTTATCGTGTTTCAAACACAGTATCGCTGATGAAATCAAGCAACGCCATTTCAATGAAATATATAGTACTAGTTACATGCACATCTTAGTCTGTTAACGCATTTTAAAACTATGCTCCTATCTTTTAAACGAATCAGACGAATTTAATTTTTCTTAACACAAGAACAAAAGAGATAATTTAGAATTAATTCATAAAAATAATCAATATGTACTCTCGGTCATTTCTTTGCAAAACAACTTTAAAGTTTTAAAAGATTTCACAAAACCTTATATTTTCATTATGACGTTACACTAAACGTTAGCGCAACGTCAACATTTTCTTACGTCTAAGAACCAAAAAATTAAATTGCGTTGATTAACTATACTAGCTGATTAATACATACTAGAACATGTAAATTCTTATTAGATTTTATTATGAATTTCAAAGTTGATATCGAATGCACAAAAGGATGTGAAGAGATGACATATGACTTTTCATGTAACTCAATTAATGGAGAAATAATTGCTACAAAACTATCGACATAATAAGTTGTAATCATATTCGATAATTAGCTAAAAGAATTTTTATTAACAGTTTGATTTTGAGATCGGTAGTTGAAAATACAGAAGTTTTAATTGTAAAAGAAGCGAAGTCAATGCATACGTTTCAATTCATTTACTTGCCTAAACATGATTTTAAATAGAACAGTTCCAACGGACACTCATACTTTACAAAATGTGCCCATATATGTCACGTTTTTAAATTTTTAGCACTCGATAATCAAATTTTTGTATAAGCTGCATTTAATCCTTTTGAAATATTTTATGTTGCTAAAGATCATTTGTAATTTTTGCTACCTTAAGACCTAACGTTACTACAACATAGCTTCAATTGATCATGACGTCATAAATCTAAATGGCGACGTATACCCCTCGAACAACGGAAAAATCGTTTACAAGATAAAATTATCTCGAAGATCCAAATATTTCTATCGCTAGTTTGTTTATTGTGTTCAATTTCATAAATAGTATAAAAGAAATCTGTAAATACACGGTATTTTACAACCATGCGCAAAAGCATGCGCAGTGTAACCAAAGTCTACATGTATCTAGAAAACAAGAAATGTAATTGCTGATGGATCTGTCTAAGGTTACTCCTTCCCCCGAGAAAAAATAAATAATAGATAAACCTTGGCATCTCGGGGTTTCCCACTGTCCGTTTGCAAGGCACGTTATACGCTTTTTGCCCACTGCAACTGTTCCTGGGTGGCAGGTGAAGTTCCTGCTCTCTCCAACGTTACCCTGTGTTTCTTTTGCGGTGTACATGGACACAGTAGGAGGTATAATATTGGTACTGTATTCGATGTAAGGTGGAGGTACATCCCCAGCACACCCTGTTGATATTCATATAAACTTGCAAATTTATGGTTCATTCTTCCACTGAATTGCGACATTTTTTTAGCAGTTTAAGCCAACAATGCGTGATTTTAAATTCAGTTAATATTTGTGTGATCTAACAAAAACAGCTTTCGTATTTCAATTTTCGTAATTCCGATTTATCTCAGAATAACGACTTTTATACGTCGTAAAAACCAGTTTTATCTCGTCATAACGACGTTTTTATTTTCAATCTGACTTAACTTCGCTTTTATACCATACAGTACTACTAAAGAAATTCTTTTGATGATTTTAAATACAGCTCTATATAGTTCAAATTTTAGATTTAACAAACTGAGGCATAATATCGTATTTTTGCTTAAAAATAAATAATCAGAAAAATTACACATCATGTGGTTATTTAAAAGTATTTATTGCAATATTGTGTACCTGACTCAGCTAAGGGATTACATGTATGGATACTATTACAAGAGATACTTAGTAAAAAGCATACAAGGACAGTCATTTATCTCACGTGATATGACACAGGTAGCCTCATTTGTTGAACGTGGGATGTGCATTTGTCCTTTGGGGCACGCCGAATTCTTGGGTTCTCCTTGAGGTGGGGCTAAATCCTATATGAGGAACGAACATTTTTCAGAAGGAGAAATTTGTATTTGCTTGTATAAGATGCGATAATATTTTCTGGGACAACAAGTTGAAGCGAATTATCAGATACAGGTAATATGGATTAGAACATACTCCACAAACTACCCATCACAATTACTAAAAAATGTAAACTACAAGGGGTTCCCATTTAAAAATAGATTTAACCTACAAACTCGTTTTTAGTCAAAAAATTTAAAAAGTAATCTAAAAATACGCGTATTTTCTGTCATACAGAGGAGGAAACTTATAAAACAAATACGTTGGGGATTATTATAATATTAATTATAATTAATTATGATAATGATAATTTTGGTCAGTGTTTGATCGTTTCATAGAAGATTACATAACTTCTAAATTACCAAAAAGACTTTTATCTTGTGTATTCTCGATGAAAGCAATGATTTTTTAAATATTCTTTTTCCTTCGTTTACGAAAAAAACCCCTTAGTTTACACAAACAAAAACGTGCTATAGTGATAGTTCTGCCTGTAACTTTGACATGACTTAAAAAATTGGCAGAGAGATTTTTGTACTTTTGATTAAATTAATAGAGTAAAAGCTATTGCAGAACAAAAGAAATCATTTTTGCACATTAATTCAGTTTCAATCTTAGAGCCTTTTAGTAACTTTTCCTATGTATAATGAATTACAGAAGTTTTAAGTCATATTCTTCTACCTCTGAAGTTGTAAACTGCAACTTGACTATAAACATTTTGTCAAAAATCGACATCAGATATAAGAATATTTAATTTTCTGAAAAAAATTGAAGTGTGACGAAGTAACAGATAGAGCCAGACCTCTACGTGCAATGTTATTACTATAGACTGGGCTAATTAGAAATATAATAAACCGTTAAAAGTATACTATAGTAGATTTTATTTGCTTAAACATTTCTAGCAACAACAGCAAAACACTGGCATCTTTTTAGTCTTAGAATTCAAGAAATCATGATAATTTATATATATTTATATCAATTTGTAATAGCTAACTACACTTAGATATCTCTTTAGCTATCATTTATGAAGGTAGTAGAAAATTTTCTTTGAAACATACGTTTGGGAAAAATGTTCTCGAGATATAGATGAAATCTTCCGTTTCTTCGGTATTTTCCGTGACTTGGACAGTTTCGTTCTCCTGTTGTGAATTCAGCTCACATAGCAGTCGATTTCTGCTGAAATTGACCGAGAGACAATCTGCATGACCAATACACAGTTTCAAACATTGCTTGTATCCTGTTGGACTCACATCTTTAAAATTAAAACCAATGAGCTTTCTTCCTGATTCCACTGAATTAAGCACCGCGTATAGTAAAAACATATTATGTAAACTTATTCCAAACATCTTGATCAGTGAAAGTAAGAAATGCACTCAAATTTTGAGTTTCTTTCCTTATCATCAATACTAAATAATGGCATGCGCATGCGCATGTTCCAAAGGAAACTGATGTGATTTTAATTAGTTCTTCATATCCTGATTGCATGGTTCTAAAAAGTGGGTTGTGTTTTATTGGTAATATAAATATAAAACATTTCGAAGGAAAACAATTCAAGACCTCATTGCTAAGAAAATGTGCCAATGTTCACCTGATGCATTTTATAGTAGTTTAAAGTAACATTTCAGTTTACAGAGACGATCAATTTACGGAAGACATTTATGTCGTTACTTTTACTTTTAAAAGTTAAAAAGACCAAAAGAATCTATTTTTTGTTTATTCCTGTTTTCAAAGACCTATGCCTGATTCGTGTCTAATTAGATATAACTACAGTTTTGACCACAGCAATCATTATGGTTTATAAATGATTTACACACACAGAACCATATGCCTGGTATTTATGCAAGAGCTATCATGAATGTAGTTTTCACAGTTGATGATAGACCATTACGTGAAAAAAATGATCATAGAAGATTTTTTGGTTTTGTTTCAGACTTATTTTCTAAAATTTTAAAAATTGATATGGACTAATGATATTTCATAACGTCGTCTGAAAAGCGGAAAGCATAAAGCGCGTTATTTTCATAAAGTGTCGTATTTTTTACCTGATTTTAATTAATTCCACACGTTATTTGGGGTTAACTCTTTATTTTGGGGTTAACTCTTTAAGACATATTGACAAATTCATTTTGGGTTTTTTTCTCTCATTTTATGTTAGATTTATCTAAATGTGCTAGTTCAAATATTGGCAATAATTTGAATAATTGTTGTGGAAACGTTTTGTTATTAAATTTGGTGTACGTTTAAATGTATAAGTGCTTCTTAATGTTACATCATATCGATATTCCTGAACAGCAACGACTAAATTATTCAGATCACCTGATATTGCTTGATTTCAAACAAGAGGCCCATGGGCCACATCGCACACCTGAATAACAGTTCCTTGTAATATTCGATATCGTAGCATATGCTAATTCTATTTTAAACTTTAAACCCATTTCTAGGGGCCCCAGTATTGGTCCGTGGTTTATGGTTGGCTTTAACAATTTAGAATCTACACTATCTTAGGATGCTTGCATAGTAATCTTACAAACTGTAGCTTTGTAGTTCACGAAAAGAAAATTTTTGAACATTTTCCATAATATATATTTCTATCTTTAACTTTGAACCCCTCTTGGGGCCCCAGTATTAGTCCGGTGGTCACAGGTTTATTGATTTAGAATCTTCATTATTTAAGGATGCTTGCATAGTAATCTCACAAATTGAAGCATTGTAGTTCTTGAGAAGAAGATTTTTAAACATTTTTTCTAAATAATTTAAACTTTGAACCCCACCTTCGGCCCCATTTTTGTCCGGGCGCCAACATTCTTTCATTATATATACTAGCTTTTGTGTAAATATTAGCATTTCTGGTGCAGTGGTCCTCGAGAAGAAGATTTTTAAACATTTTCCTACGTATTCCTATGTTAAACTTTGAACCATGCCGGAGGCCCCAGTTTTTGTCCGGGGGTCACGATTTTTACAGTTTCTAAAATTCCTTTACAATATATACAAGCTTTTATGTAAATATTGGCATTTCTGGTGCAGTGGTTCTAAAGAAGATTTTTAAACTTTTTTTTTACGTATTTCTGTTAAACTTTGAACCCTACCTGGGGCCCCCGATTTTTACAATTAAGAATCGTCACTCTATCAACAAGCTTTTGTGAAAATATTGGCATTTCTGGTGCAGTGTTTCTTGGGAAGAAGATTTTTAAACATTTTTCCTATGTATTTCTATGTTAAACTTTGAACCCCGCCTGGGGCCCCAGGTTTGGTCCGAGGATCACGAATTTTACAATTTAGAATCTTCACTATATAAACAAGCTTTTGTGTAAATATTGGGATTTCTGGTGCAGTGGTTCTCGAGAAGAAGATTTTTAAAAATTGTTCCTATGTATTTCTATGTTAAACTTTGAATCCCGCACGGGGCCCCAGTTTTGGTCCGAGGGCACAATTTTTGCAATTTAGAATATTCACTATATAAACAAGCTTTTGTGTAAATATTGGCATTTCTGGTGCAGTGGTTCTTGAGAAGAAGATTTTCAAAGACACACACCCTACACTCACTGTTTCGCGATTATCTCCCTTTTAAAAAGGGTTACACCCTTTATTTTCACAATTTAGAATCCCCTTCCCATAAGAATGCATTGTACCAAGTTTTGTTAAATTTGGCCCAGTGGTTTTAGAGATGAAGTCAAAAATGTCAAAAGTTTACAGACGGACAGACGGACGGTCGGACGGACGGACGACGGACAACAGGTCATCAGAAAAGCTCACTTGAACCTTCGGTTCAGGTGAGCTAAAAAGGAAATTCGGGACATAACAAATATTATCATTTTTTAGCATAGACTGTTGATGTTATTATTTTCAACAATGTATAAACTTAAAGGTATGTTGCACACAGTATACAGTCACTTATGTTTTGAATCATTATTTGATGGATATCTGAACAACACAAGGGACCTGAAAAATATCTGGTTGAATGAGCTCAGAAGCACACAGTCTTCACTCATATTTCCCTTTTTATGAAAATAAAAGAGAATCTTGAATACAATCTAATTGTTGATTAAAACGCTGTATGTTTAGAAATACAATGTTTAAATTTTGTTTTTATTCTGAAAATAAGTACAACAATCCCTTTTTTTGGCAGAGTGTATACACGGTGTCATAAATCTGAGCTTCAATATTCCTGCGTACTTATGGTCAACAAAGCGGTCACGGTCCATTATACGTAGCTAAAGTAAGAAGGTTTATTATTCTGATGGTCCAGTAATCCGCAGGTTCAAAAATTCGTCAGTTCATTAGTTTGAATCTTTTATATATAAATTCAAAAGGTTCAGTAGTCAGAAAATCCAAATAGTGTACATTTCTGAAATGTTGAACCACACCAAAATATACTGACTAGAAAGTATCATTATACGTAACTATACAGTGCTATATTTAGTTTTGTGTGGGCAAATTTCCGTGGATTGCTCTTTTTTAGCATAGTTTAACCCCTGCTATGGAAACTAATCATTTTGCCCATATTCAGTGAGAACAAATTAACTTCTAGGCCTAGCAATGAGCTCGAAGTTGAAAGACCTTCTATGATTATGTTATGCTGCATTATGTCATGTACAAATTCATTTTGGTAAAGAGGAAGAAGTTTTAGAAATCTTAGGTATAAAAATGTATGTAATTGAAATATTTCAGTCATATGAAAATGTATCGTAATTGATACAATTTCAAGATTTTTAATCATATATTTACTTTCCTTAGCAAATACTTATTCATTAGTTCCAGTGGTATTTTGTACGTATAAATTTGACTTTATTGAATTTAACTTCAAACTGTAAAGTTTATGCTGTGTTAAAATGCAGCAGTCAACACTGTTTTTAAATTGCTTTAATATCAAGCTTTCATTATTAAGTAGGAAATCACAAAATCTAAAGAAAACATGTAAAATGGTCAACTTCTGGTAATCTTTTTAATCTAAATTGCATGCAGTCTTCCAATATACAGGAAAGATTGCTTTTTTATTTAAAATTCCGAGAATTTTTTCAATACAGTCATCTGCATCATTTGTGGTTTATTTTGATTGATTTAAACGGACTGGTACATTTAAATCTCATATTTTGTAAGGAAAACACATTTTGATATACTTAAACTTTAGAGAATTCTTTCATTGCAATTCCCTGCATCAATTTTGATTGATTAACTAAGAATAGTACATTATAAATGAATATTTTATACAGAAAAACATATTGTGTTTTACTTAAAATTCTGAACTCTTTAATTGCAATTCCCTGCACCAATTTTGATTGATTAACACGGAATTGTACATTATGAAATGAATATTTTATACAGAAAACACATTTTTGTTTTACTTAAAATTCAGAGAGTTCTTTGATTGCTACTCCCTGCACCAATTTAGATTTACACGGAATTGTACATTATGAAATGAATATTTTATTAAGAAAAACATTGTGTTTTACTTAAAATTCAGAGATTTCTTAATTGCAATCTCCTGCAACAATTTTGATGATTTCAGGGAAAGATACAAAGGTAAAAATTTAGAAAAAATCATTGCAATACTCTGCAGGCATGTTTACAGGCAATTTGTGCGTGCAATCAAACGTAGATGTGCTAATTAGTCACCCCTAACATTGTCCGACATTTCAGTTATCATTCAGTTGGATAGATTACACAGGCTCATCCTGTCATCATGGCTTGAATTTTACTAATATTTAACATAATTACATCAACCAAGACGAACCGGAAAAGAATGAACCGGAACCGGAAAAAAATGACGACAATCATGGATCTAACAATTTCATTTTGAAATTTTAATATTGTAAATGTATGTGCTTTAGATTCCAAGAAATAAGAATACATCCCCGATCCATATTCATAACAGCTTGCAATATTACATTTTGCGTTGATCTCAACTAAAAAAATATTATAACACAAAATGTAATCATTACTTATGATCGCTCAAAACTTGCCAAAATGTATCATAACAATGAATAATACACCAGTAATCAATACCTTACCAATACTGGTACTGTGCCAGTATATTTTATTATGTATACCAAATTAGACACGGTTTAAATTTTGCTTCCTTATATCACCTCTTTCTATCAAGTTATAATATTACACTAATCATAGAAGACTTTGTACTTTTTCTAGTACCATATACAGATACTCGAGGGCCATTTATAAGCTATATAAGTGAAACTGGCATTTAATCATATATATATTTTTTAATTAATAAATATTCTGTAATTTATTAATGTACTTTATACAGTACCGTATGAGTCAACTATTGTTACAGCATTGATCAGTTACTAAAGCTCTGCACTGTAGTACTATTAAGACACATTAGTGCGTAACTAACTTATATAAAACAATTATTCTGCCTTGAATGATTACACAGAGAGCTCAGGAAATCTGGTTGTCTGAGTTTAGCTAATGTACTACATTTACTAGTTATTTTAAATATGACTGTCTAATCGGATGATTATATAAGTTAACTATTATGGATATCATTGTACAATAAATATGTGGCTATAAGGACACATGTCAAGTGATATCAACCGAAGACACAGAAAAGTGATATCGACCTCGCAAGCTACGTCCAAATCGCTTCGGCCAATATCACTTGATATGGGTCTTTATAACCACATATCGACCTACAAATAAGTCCATAAAGAAATAAAATTACAGAGTGCTGTTTACATTTACTACGGTTCAAAGTCACCGTCACTTTAAAATTAAAATTGTTTTGACGTTGCATGTGCATAACACGACGTCACATTTTTTTCCTGTTGAAATAGCTTGACTAAAAACGGAGAAAAACTCAGCTTAGAGCTGGTTTATAACCATAAAATTTCAGATTTGACAACTTTTAAATGTGTTTTATTCAATTCTGTAAAAATCTCAAAATGTGCAAAAAATGCTATAAGCACCCTTTTCTCATGGACGCAATCATATTTATATAATTTTCAGCAGTTTTACGATTAAGTATTAAAATAGTTATTGAAGAATTTGACTATACGTTATAAAATCAATTCGTAGTTTTATCACAGACAAAGACACTGGAAAATGTAAACATATGCTTATTATATGATTTCAATGAAGGCAAACCACAAAATAAATGATATAACTGTAAATCAATCTAATTAATAATCTAAATCTTCAATATTATCATGTTTTATATATGCTCTCCAAATATTTCCTATTTTAGTAAAGCTAGATATGCAAAGTGCAGTCTGAAGCATAATTTCCCATCAAGGGGAACAACTCTTGTTCAAATGTTTCTAACCGAATCGGATATCCAATCAACACTAAAAAGGTAGGAAATCATATACTGTAAACAAATTCATTAATTAAAATGCTGGTGGAGTACATATCAGAGTACCTTTCTAAGAGCCTCAAGCTTCCCTTCACTCTCCATCATTCTCTCATGGATTACATCTAACTCTCTGAAATAAATTTTTTTCTAGAATACATGCACAGATTTCAATATATATCATTAATCGTTATTATTAAAACAGTTCAATCATTAGTACTTTTTCTTATCAACATTGATCTGTTTCTGTTCCTTTGTCATATCTGAAGTGTGGTCTACAATAAAAAACAAACAATTAAAATGAGTATGGTACATCAATAAAATAAACACTTTAAAATTTGTTCAATCTTAAAATTTCCCTTGAAAACAACATACATGTATATTACATCATCACTAGGAACTATTTCTTACTTATTCAACTACGACTTTTGTGTTACTGGCCCAACACCTTTGACCACTGAACCATGTGCTCCACCCTACCTGCGTATATGTAAATTTACGAGATCTCTTACCACTGCTCGTTTAAGTTTCTTTTTCTCCTGTCTGGCCTCTGTCCTCTCCTGTATCAGATCCTCTTTTAGTTGGAGAATTCCATCCTCTAGGTCAACAATCTGTAGAGAACAATAGTTATTTTACTTTTAAATTAACAAACTTGGTATGCATGAGTACGAATGTGACACACGAAAAAAAAGGATGACTGCACTTAAGATTTAAAAATTGCGACAAAATAAATTTAAAAATTGGGCATATTTCTTTTAATTGTAATATTTGCCAATGTCTTAACTGCAACTTTATGTAAATACATTAATTAAAAGTTCATATTCACAATGTACGAGGTCGTTTTCATAACTAGGGGTCATTACATTTTCTTGAATCTCCATAGGATAATGAGGACGCCCACTTTTTTACATACCTAATGCAGTGTACATAGTCAGCGCATGTTTGTCTATTGTTCTCCATTTAATCGTAGTTTTATATTTATATTTATAAGCTTATGTTAAAAGGAGATCAAAAAACAAACATGCGCTCATGGTTAAACAGAGAAAAAAATGTTTCTTCTTGCGTTTGCGTTCTCTGTTGTAAACGGTATGCTTTGACCTGTTGAATATTATAATTCACCACGTGATTTCTAACCCCAGATGACTTTGTGAATACTAGACTTCCGTCACGTGACGTGTAAGGTAACATGATTTCTACTAGACGATATTATTTGTCCATACCTATTTCAATTTATTTCAATCGTACCATAAATCTGCCTTTTATATAGACAAATTTAATTACTCTTGAAGTGTTAATATTACGCTAAGCCATTCAACGAACTACTTGGCTTAGTGGCTCCACGGAGTCCTAATACCTAGAGGTGAAGGAGTCCGAGCCACCGATGCAACGGTAGAACCTTTTTTTTCTAATTTGATCTCAACTTATATACGTTATTTATTCCATTATATTCATCATGGCCAAAATTGCAATAACTTCGTAAAATGCATGGATACCATCAAAAAATTTCTTTTTATTTTATTTCATTTATAAAGTTTGAAGGATAAATAACATTTTTATGATGAAAAAATACTTTGAGGCTGAGGATCGGAGAACCTTAAGTGCAGTCATACTTTATAAAGTACAGTCAAACTTCATTATCTCAAACATGGATATCTCAAATACCATGGATATAGTCAAAGAAAGTTTTAAGTCCAAACCACTGGGGTTTTTTTAAAATGTATTTTGACCTACTTGATATCTCAATATCTCAAAGTTTTTTTTAACTGAGTTTATGAAAATGAAGTGAGACTGAAGCATAAATACTGTTGAGTACATAATTTACTAAATTATGGCAAGGGTAAGCACAAAAAAAGTGAATATCCACTTACGCTTTGATTTGTCTGTCTGTCTCTTGTCTCATTCAAGATAATTTGCATAGTGTAATTAAAATTTTAAATTATTTTACTACAAAGATGCAGCATGAAAATCATCATAATGGTCACATGGATGAATTTAGTTTTGAGCAAACTTTCAAAACACACACACACATAATAAAAACATGAAATACAATTGACACTGCAACTAACTTAGCCTTTTCAGCCATTCTCTCATTGAGTTGTGAAATGATCTCCTCATGCTTTTGTCGAATAAGTTCTCGTTCAGGTTTTAAAAAAATGAAGAAAGAAAATAATATCAAGGGACTTAGTTGATAAATATGGGTACTTCATATTTTCTATGATGAAAAAAAAAAATTAACAAAAATCCAATCATTAATTATTATTATAACTTTTATTGACTTTTCTATTTTAGATATAAATTTAATTTTGCAATTTTTGTCGTATAAATAAACCAAAAGGCCTGAATATACATGTATACTATTACATGTACTTACTGCAGTTTGGCATTCTCTCTTTCCAGTTCATGTTGGTGATCAGCGAGATCTGTCATACTTGCTGTATTGAATCCAGCATTCTGGGCTGAAGCATTCAACTGTCTTGCCGACAAGACTGCTGCTTTGATTTCTTCACGTATCTGGGCTGGCAAGAATTGTAGCTTATGACGTATGATACTGGCATGTATGGTCTCCGTTTCCAGTCTGTCATGCATTTTCCGCCTAGCTTCATCCTATTTAAATTTCATTAAGCTTGTGATTTATCAAGGAGAAAGAAATCTCCTAAATTGCAAAATATATGTTTTAAATATATTTACAGAAAATTTAAAGGAAGTGGAGTGTGATAGAGCTAAAAATATATGTTCACCCATTTTTAAAAGTGGGGTATGTTATTATACATTCACAAAAATAGCCTATCTGCTACGGTGAATAACAATTACTTATATCGTCAGATACTTGATTTCTATCCTAGTTATAGTGAATATTCATATACTTACCAGTTCATGAATAGCTTCAATGATTTTATCTATGTTGTTATATAATGTCTTTATTATTGAAACCAAAATCAATTAGCCTCATTCGGTCAGCTGAAGAAACAGGTACATTAACATTAACATTAATAAAAGAGATTTTATTACATCTAATAAGTGTAAATTTTGTGTTGGAGGTTAATAATGAGGTCCATAGGAAATGTAAAACCAGTAAAAGTGCTTCAACAATCATTAAATCAGTTTCTATTCTCAGCTGTGTACCAATATGAAAGGTTCACGCCTTTGCTTTAATGCATCATGCATACGCAAAACACCCGGCACTGATGTTTGTTATATTTCCCAAATTTGCATAGATTTAAAATACAGTATAAAGTGTGTCCTGTTCGCATGAAGAGCATAGAAATTAACTTACCAAGCTCCAAAAGTCTTTCCACGGCGTGCTTAACGCCGGTATTATCTACCTGAGCCGACATTTCGCTTAATTGTAAAACAATTGCGCGTATTTGTTGCATTTCTCTCCTTTAAAAGAACACAAAATTGTTATGAACCCGAAAAGCTTTCTCGTCGTCAATAATAATATTTGTGCTTTTCAATCAAAAAGAGCTTTCAAAGGGCAGTAACTCTCTCTCTCACTCCCCGCAAGTGCGCGCTATTTGTGAAGTGACCAACCTAGAATTAGTACCGGGTAGCTTTAATATTTTTCGTGTTTGGTACAATTACATACATCTTACTACTGTAGTTATTTTCTAAGTCACTCTTTCATTTTTATTACTTCGTAAGTTCATTCAAGTAATATGCGGGTGTTTATATTCTCTTTTGAGAAGTGGATATGCATGGCCTACATCCACGAGTATCTATGAGTGGATGTAGGCTATGCCTGTCGCGCCTCTTCTCAAAAGAGAATAAGGGTGTTTGCTAAACATTTACTTTGCTAAAAGTATGTCATAGTACATTTTAATTGTACAGGGGGTCTTTTACATATGTGGACCAAAAATGTAAACATTTTTTTAAAATGACTTAATCATGTCAAAAACTGATTTTAATACAAAAACAATAAATGTTGATTTGTATGCAGGTACAGAATATTGTCATTTTTAATCATTTAGAACTGCGCCGCTGCAGACTTAAATTGAAGATTTAAAAATCATTAAAAATATGAAAGGTCATTTGTGTCCACTTTACAACCATTTGTTAAAAAAGGTTGAACCTTGCACATTTAAATTGTAGCTTTGTCCCAATATTGGGCCTGCGTCAAAGTTTCAACAGATTTGAATTTATATGTGTATACTAGAATTTATATGTGTATGCTATATAATGGTGATGTCATATATTACAGCACTTTAGATCTTGAAAAGATTTATTTCACTATGTAATAAAGCTTTGACATAATTTTCACGTTAATTTTGGGACCAAGTCAATACACTTTGACAAAAAATGATTTTATTTCAAAGTGCGTTGATATCGTCGATATTAATTCACTTTGGAAATAAAAATGGTAATGGTTTGGTCAAAATACTTGATGCTTTTATATACAATAAATGATTATTTTAACCTTGTTTAGCTCAATGGGATACATTAAAAAGAGAATCCAAGGGATTCTACGCTAACTTGATAAACAATTTTTCGATTAAAGAGTTTTCTCATAAGCTCACGCAGTTCAACAATTTACACGTTAAGAATAATTTGTGAGATTTGTATAATTATCCAAATAGGACATAAACTGCATCGCTTATAAATTGCCCGTCCTTTTTTTCATCTTTATACCGTATTAATATTCAGGCAGGAAATTTAATTCTTTATCAGGATCTTTTATTGGGTACAAAACATCGGGCAATGCCAGGAACGAAATTGATCAATGCAATACATATTTCAAATGGCTTAAATTTCATGTGCTTATGAACAAACATGATGAGAAAAAATATACGTTAGTTATATATATCAAGCACAAGATGGTCTTTTAGAATATCAGTGCAGTTAAAAACATACCCTTATGATTGACTTTTAGTTGATAATATTTAGATGTTTGTAAAATGTAACTCTCTCTTTTTTTTAATTTGAAGTGATTTATTTGGTTTTAATTTGAAAAGAGGGTTTATGTTTATACACCTACTTTTTTTAACATTCCACGGAAGAAACCATTGTATGGCCAGCTTCTTTATTTCAATATATTTATTGTACTCTATATATGCTTTTAATTATTTACAGCAAATTTTATCTTCTTTTCCGTTTTTAGCTCACCTTAACCGAAGGTTCAAGTGAGCTTTTCTGATCACCCGTTGTCCGTCGTCCGTCTGTCCGTCCGTCCGTCCGTCTGTCCGTCTGTCTGTCTGTCCGTCTGAAAACTTTTCACAATTTTGACTTCTTCTCTAAAACCACTGGGCCAAATTTAACCAGACTTAGTATAAGGCATCCTAATGGGAAGGGGATTATAAATTGCTAAAATAAGGGGCTAATCCCTTTTTAAAAGGGAGATAATTGCGAAACATTGAGTATAGGGTGCATGTCTTTAAAAATCTTCTTCTCAAGAACCACTGCACCAGAAATGCCAATAT
>WFKH01006014.1:27488547-27504598 GCA_016163765.1 Magallana hongkongensis | reverse complement strand
ATCTTATTTAATTTTAAGGTATATCTGATGGGTAATTTGTTGACCACCTAGCCTCTTTAAAGCCAAACTCAATGTTAAAAAAAACGATGGAAATAAGTCGATTGACCTGAATTATTGAACAACTGATGTATTTCGTAGACGATATTCATAGTTCCGCCAGACTCCATGAATTTAAATAAAACAGGGACTTTCTATTAGTTACAGATCAACCAGATCAATTGTCAATCGACTCAATCAAGCCATTGGCACTTTCCTTTAAGCAAAATTCTTTATTTCATCATCATGATTCATTTTCAAAATGTAAACATTAATCAATTACCGGACAGTGCTTACTAAATGAATCATTTGTAAAACACTTTTCATTTTTTTACACGTTCAGTATATGACCAAATGAAAACCTGCGTATAGAGATATCAACGTATATCATTGAGAACAGAACACATTTCTAAAGACTTACATCCAGAAGTTACAGATAAACAATGAAAAACCCAAGAGCTGATACACTACAGTCTGAAATTGCGGATCGGCGTATGATTTAAATATCTCAGTAGTATATGCTTCCTTAATGACAATATTTAAGCAAATTTATTTACAGTAAAATTCGTTTATAAGAAGGAAAATCTCGTTATGAAAACTATATCTGATATAAATGTATTAACGGATCTTGATTGCAAGGAACCATTGATACACAAACAATCCTAGTAATTGGTTCAGAAAAAAAGAATTATATTCGAGCATTTAACAGGTATTTCATCCTATAAAGAATACAGTGTTTAAAAACAGCATGTAGACTATACCGGATAGTTTGTGTAGAGGTGGCGATGCGGTGTCTGTGAATCCCAGCGCTGACACGTTTTACCGTCAATTGTCACGTTTTTGCTCCCCAAGTAATTTTCTCCTCGAGGATCGGTCGACTCAATGCATACTACAATGAGATATGTGTACGAAAACACTTAATTACTTCTCTTTAAGGAGGCCCACTTTTTGCGTAAAAAATACGCTAGAAAACACTTTTATTTTTTAAAACTATTTTTAACATACACAAACTCTAGTGTAACAAAATTCTTAAAAATCTACAATCTGACTTATAAGTGCACATGACCATAATAACCGTACACTTGCTGCAAGTAAGGAATATGCATTTTTTTCCTCTCAGTTTGAAGCAGATTAAAAGTTACTGCGATAAATATTTTCCTAAACTTGTAGTATGATAAATTCTTTGGGTAGCTCGATCGCGGGTTTACTGCTTGTGAGAAAACCTACACTGAAAATTTGTCCGCTTGATCCATTGGTTTCAAATTTTTCTGAAATTTTTTTGAGATTCGACTTCATGGTTATGATGTTATCGTGTTTCAAACACAGTATCGCTGATGAAATCAAGCAACGCCATTTCAATGAAATATATAGTACTAGTTACATGCACATCTTAGTCTGTTAACGCATTTTAAAACTATGCTCCTATCTTTTAAACGAATCAGACGAATTTAATTTTTTTTAACACAAGAACAAAAGAGATAATTTAGAATTAATTCATAAAAATAATCAATATGTACTCTCGGTCATTTCTTTGCAAAACAACTTTAAAGTTTTAAAAGATTTCACAAAACCTTATATTTTCATTATGACGTTACACTAAACGTTAGCGCAACGTCAACATTTTCTTACGTCTAAGAACCAAAAAATTAAATTGCGTTGATTAACTATACTAGCTGATTAATACATACTAGAACATGTAAATTCTTATTAGATTTTATTATGAATTTCAAAGTTGATATCGAATGCACAAAAGGATGTGAAGAGATGACATATGACTTTTCATGTAACTCAATTAATGGAGAAATAATTGCTACAAAACTATCGACATAATAAGTTGTAATCATATTCGATAATTAGCTAAAAGAATTTTTATTAACAGTTTGATTTTGAGATCGGTAGTTGAAAATACAGAAGTTTTAATTGTAAAAGAAGCGAAGCCAATGCATACGTTTCAATTCATTTACTTGCCTAAACATGATTTTAAATAGAACAGTTCCAACGGACACTCATACTTTACAAAATGTGCCCATATATGTCACGTCTTTAAATTTTTAGCACTCGATAATCAAATTTTTGTATAAGCTGCATTTAATCCTTTTGAAATATTTTATGTTGCTAAAGATCATTTGTAATTTTTGCTACCTTAAGACCTAACGTTACTACAACATAGCTTCAATTGATCATAACGTCATAAATCTAAATGGCGACGTATACCCCTCGAACAACGGAAAAATCGTTTACAAGATAAAATTATCTCGAAGATCCAAATATTTCTATCGCTAGTTTGTTTATTGTATTCAATTTCATAAATAGTATAAAAGAAATCTGTAAATACACGGTATTTTACAACCATGCGCAAAAGCATGCGTAGTGTAACCAAAGTCTACATGTATCTAGAAAACAAGAAATGTAATTGCTGATGGATCTGTCTAAGGTTACTCCTTCCCCCGAGAAAAAATAAATAATAGATAAACCTTGGCATCTCGGGGTTTCCCACTGTCCGTTTGCAAGGCACGTTATACGCTTTTTGCCCACTGCAACTGTTCCTGGGTGGCAGGTGAAGTTCCTGCTCTCTCCAACGTTACCCTGTGTTTCTTTTGCGGTGTACATGGACACAGTAGGAGGTATAATATTGGTACTGTATTCGATGTAAGGTGGAGGTACATCCCCAGCACACCCTGTTGATATTCATATAAACTTGCAAATTTATGGTTCATTCTTCCACTGAATTGCGACATTTTTTTAGCAGTTTAAGCCAACAATGCGTGATTTTAAATTCAGTTAATATTTGTGTGATCTAACAAAAACAGCTTTCGTATTTCAATTTTCGTAATTCCGATTTATCTCAGAATAACGACTTTTATACGTCGTAAAAAGCAGTTTTATCTCGTCATAACGACGTTTTTATTTTCAATCTGACTTAACTTCGCTTTTATACCATACAGTACTACTAAAGAAATTCTTTTGATGATTTTAAATACAGCTCTATATAGTTCAAATTTTAGATTTAACAAACTGAGGCATAATATCGTATTTTTGCTTAAAAATATATAATCAGAAAAATTACACATCATGTGGTTATTTAAAAGTATTTATTGCAATATTGTGTACCTGACTCAGCTAAGGGATTACATGTATGGATACTATTACAAGAGATACTGAGTAAAAAGCATACAAGGACAGTCATTTATCTCACGTGATATGACACAGGTAGCCTCATTTGTTGAACGTGGGATGTGCATTTGTCCTTTGGGGCACGCCGAATTCTTGGGTTCTCCTTGAGGTGGGGCTAAATCCTAGAATGAGGAACGAACATTTTTCAGAAGGAGAAATTTGTATTTGCTTGTATAAGATGCGATAATATTTTCTGGGACAACAAGTTGAAGCGAATTATCAGATACAGGTAATATGGATTAGAACATACTCCACAAACTACCCATCGCAATTACTAAAAACTGTAAACTAAAAGGGGTTCCCATTTAAAAATAGATTTAACCTACAAACTCGTTTTTAGTCAAAAAATTTAAAAAGTAATCTAAAAATACGCGTATTTTCTGTCATACAGAGGAGGAAACTTATAAAACAAATACGTTGGGGATTATTATAATATTAATTATAATTAATTATGATAATGATAATTTTGCTCAGTGTTTGATCGTTTCATAGAAGATTACATAACTTCTAAATTACCAAAAAGACTTTTATCTTGTGTATTCTCGATAAAAGCAATGATTTTTTAAATATTCCTTTTCCTTCGTTTACGAAAAAAACCCCTTAATTTACACAAACAAAAACGTGCTATAGTGATAGTTCTGCCTGTAACTTTGACATGACTTAAAAAATTGGCAGAGAGATTTTTGTACTTTTGATTAAATTAATAGAGTAAAAGCTATTGCAGAACAAAAGAAATCATTTTTGCACATTAATTCAGTTTCAATCTTAGAGCCTTTTAGTAACTTTTCCTATGCATAATGAATTACAGAAGTTTTAAATCATATTCTTCTACCTCTGAAGTTGTAAACTGCAACTTGACTATAAACATTTTGTCAAAAATCGACATCAGATATAAGAATATTTAATTTTCTGAAAAAAATTTAAGTGTGACGAAGTAACAGATAGAGCCAGACCTCTACGTGCAATGCTATTACTATAGACTGGACTAATTAGAAATATAATAAACCGTTAAAAGTATACTATAGTAGATTTTATTTGCTTAAACATTTCTAGCAACAACAGCAAAACACTAGCATCTTTTTAGTCTTAAAATTCAAAAAATAATGATAATTTATATATATTTATATCAATTTGTAATAGCTAACTACACTTAGATATCTCTTTAGCTATCATTTATGAAGGTAGTAGAAAATTTTCTTTGAAACATACGTTTGGGAAAAATGTTCTGGAGATATAGATGAAATCTTCCGTTTCTTCGGTATTTTCCGTGACTTGGACAGTTTCGTTCTCCTGTTGTGAATTCAGCTCACATAGCAGTCGATTTCTGCTGAAATTGACCGAGAGACAATCTGCATGACCAATACACAGTTTCAAACATTGCTTGTATCCTGTTGGACTCACATCTTTAAAATTAAAACCAATGAGCTTTCTTCCTGATTCCACTGAATTAAGCACCGCGTATAGTAAAAACATATTATGTAAACTTATTCCAAACATCTTGATCAGTGAAAGTAAGAAATGCACTCAAATTTCGAGTTTCTTTCCTTATCATCAATACTAAATAATGGCATGCGCATGTTCCAAAGGAAACTGATGTGATTTTAATTAGTTCTTCATATCCTGATTGCATGGTTCTAAAAAGTGGGTTGTGTTTTATTGGTAATATAAATATAAAACATTTCGAAGGAAAACAATTCAAGACCTCATGATCATTGCTAAGAAAATGTGCCAATGTTCACCTGATGCATTTTATAGTAGTTTAAAGTAACATTTTAGTTTACAGAGACGATCAATTTACGGAAGACATTTATGTCGTTACTTTTACTTTTAAAAGTTAAAAAGACCAAAAGAATCTATTTTTTGTTTATTCCTGTTTTCAAAGACCTATGCCTGATTCGTGTCTAATTAGATATAACTACAGTTTTGACCACAGCAATCATTATGGTTTATAAATGATTTACACACACAGAACCATATGCCTGGTATTTATGCAAGAGCTATCATGAATGTAGTTTTCACAGTTGATGATAGACCATTACGTGAAAAAAATGATCATAGAAGATTTTTTGGTTTTGTTTCAGACTTATTTTCTAAAATTTTAAAAATTGATATGGACTAATGATATTTCATAACGTCGTCTGAAAAGCGGAAAGCATAAAGCGCGTTATTTTCATAAAGTGTCGTATTTTTTTACCTTATTTTAATTAATTCCACACGTTATTTGGGGTTAACTCTTTAAGACATATTGACAAATTCATTTTGGGTTTTTTCTCTCTCATTTTATGTTAGATTTATCTAAATGTGCTAGTTCAAATATTGGCAATAATTTGAATAATTGTTGTGGAAACGTTTTGTTATTAAATTTGGTGTACGTTTACATGTATAAGTGCTTCTTTATGTTACATCATATCGATATTCCTGAACAGCAGCGACTAAATTATTCAGATCACCTGATATTGCTTGATTTCAAACAAGAGGCCCATGGGCCACATCGCACACCTGATTACAGTTCCTTGTAATATTCGATATCGTAGCATATGCTAATTCTATTTTAAACTTTAAACCCATTTCTGGGGCCCCAGTATTGGTCCGTGGTTTATGGTTGGTTTTAACAATTTAGAATCTACACTATCTTAGGATGCTTGCATAGTAATCTTACAAACTGTAGCTTTGTAGTTCACGAAAAGAAAATTTTTGAACATTTTCCATAATATATATTTCTATCTTAAACTTTGAACCCCTCTTGGGGCCCCAGTATTAGTCCGGTGGTCACAGGTTTATTGATTTAGAATCTTCATTATTTAAGGATGTTTGCATAGTAATCTCACAAATTGAAGCATTGTAGTTCTTGAGAAGAAGATTTTTAAACATTTTTTCTAAATAGTTTAAACTTTGAACCCCACCTCCGGCCCCATTTTTGTCCGGGCGCCACCATTTTTTCATTATATATACTAGCTTTTGTGTAAATATTAGCATTTCTGGTGCAGTGGTCCTCGAGAAGAAGATTTTTAAACATTTTCCTACGTATTCCTATGTTAAACTTTGAACCCTGCCGGAGGCCCCAGTTTTTGTCCGGGGGTCACGATTTTTACAGTTTCTAAAATTCCTTTACAATATATACAAGCTTTTATGTAAATATTGGCATTTCTGGTGCAGTGGTTCTTGAGAAGATTTTTAAACTTTTTTTTTTTTACGTATTTCTCTGTTAAACTTTGAACCCTACCTGGGGCCCCCGATTTTTACAATAAGAATCGTCACTCTATCAACAAGCTTTTGTGAAAATATTGGCATTTCTGGTGCAGTGTTTCTTGGGAAGAAGATTTTTAAATATTTTTCCTATGTATTTCTATGTTAAACTTTGAACCCCGCCTGGGTCCCCAGGTTTGGTCCGAGGATCACGATTTTTACAATTTAGAATCTTCACTATATAAACAAGCTTTTGTGTAAATATTGGCATTTCTGGTGCAGTGGTTCTCGAGAAGAAGATTTTTAAAAATTGTTCCTATGTATTTCTATGTTAAACTTTGAATCCCGCACGGGGCCCCAGTTTTGGTCCGAGGGCACAATTTTGGCAATTTAGAATATTCACTATATAAACAAGCTTTTGTGTAAATATTGGCATTTCTGGTGCAGTGGTTCTTGAGAAGAAGATTTTCAAAGACACACACCCTATACTCACTGTTTCGCGATTATCTCCCTTTTAAAAAGGGTTACACCCTTTATTTTAACAATTTAGAATCCCCTTCCCATAAGAATGCATTGTACCAAGTTTTGTTAAATTTGGCCCAGTGGTTTTAGAGATGAAGTCAAAAATGTCAAAAGTTTACAGACGGACAGACGGACGGTCGGACGGACGGACGACGGACAACAGGTCATCAGAAAAACTCACTTGAACCTTCGGTTCAGGTGAGCTAAAAAGAAAATTCGGGACATAACAAATATTATCATTTTTTAGAATAGACTGTTGATGTTATTGTTTTCAACAATGTATAAACTTAAAGGTATGTTGCACACAGTATACAGTCACTTATGTTTTGAATCATTATTTGATGGATATCTGAACAACACAAGGGACCTGAAAAATATCTGGTTGAATGAGATCAGAAGCACACAGTCTTCACTCATATTTCCCTTTTTATGAAAATAAAAGAGAATCTTGAATACAATCTAAGTGTTGATTAAAACGCTGTATGTTTAGAAATACAATGTTTAAAATTTGTTTTTATTCTGAAAATAAGTACAACAATCCCTTTTTTTTGGCAGAGTGTATACACGGTGTCATAAATCTGAGCTTCAATATTCCTGCGTACTTATGGTCAACAAAGCGGTCACGGTCCATTATACGTAGCTAAAGTAAGAAGGTTTATTATTCTGATGGTCCAGTAATCCGCAGGTTCTAAAATTCGTCAGTTCATTAGTTTGAATCTTTTATATATAAATTCAAAAGGTTCAGTAGTCAGAAAATCCAAATAGTGTACATTTCTGAAATGTTGAACCACACCAAAATATACTGACTAGAAAGTATCATTATACGTAACTATACAGTACTATATTTAGTTTTGTGTGGGCAAATTTCCGTGGATTGCTCTTTTTTAGCATAGTTTAACCCCTGCTATGGAAACTAATCATTTTGCCCATATTCAGTGAGAACATATTAACTTCTAGGCCTAGCAATGAGCTCGAAGTTGAAAGACCTTCTATGATTATGTTATGCTGCATTATGTCATGTACAAATTCATTTTGGTAAAGA
Organism: Magallana hongkongensis; assembly: GCA_016163765.1. NCBI lineage: Eukaryota > Metazoa > Mollusca > Bivalvia > Ostreida > Ostreidae > Magallana > Magallana hongkongensis. The sequence goes on along the minus strand of WFKH01006014.1, from coordinate 27,496,638 downwards.
GGAAGAAGTTTTAGAAATCTTAGGTATAAAAATGTATGTAATTGAAATATTTCAGTCATATGAAAATGTATCGTAATTGATACAATTTCAAGATTTTTAATCATATATTTACTTTCCTTAGCAAATACTTATTCATTAGTTCCAGTAGTATTATGTACGTATAAATTTGACTTTATTGAATTTGACTTCAAACTGTAAAGTTTTTGCTGTGTTAAAATGCAGCAGTCAACACTGTTTTTAAATTGCTTTAATATCAAGCTCTCATTATTAAGAAGGAAATCACAAAATCTAAAGAAAACATGTAAAATGGTCAACTTCTGGTAATCTTTTTAATCTAAATCGCATGCAGTCTTCAAATATACAGGAAAGATTGCTTTTTGATTTAAAATTCCGAGAATTTTTTCAATACAGTCATCTGCATCATTTGTGGTTTATTTTGATTGATTTAAACGGACTGGTACATTTAAATCTCATATTTTGTAAAGAAAACACATTTTGATATACTTAAACTTTAGAGAATTCTTTCATTGCAATTCCCTGCATCAATTTTGATTGATTAACTTAGAATAGTACATTATAAATGAATATTTTATACAGAAAAACATATTGTGTTTTACTTAAAATTCTGAACTCTTTAATTGCAATTCCCTGCACCAATTTTGATTGATTAACACGGAATTGTACATTATGAAATGAATATTTTATACAGAAAACACATTTTTGTTTTACTTAAAATTCAGAGAGTTCTTTGATTGCTACTCCCTGCACCAATTTAGATTTACACGGAATTGTACATTATGAAATGAATATTTTATTAAGAAAAACATTGTGTTTTACTTAAAATTCATAGATTTCTTAATTGCAATCTCCTGCAACAATTTTGATGATTTCAGGGAAAGATACAAAGGTAAAAATTTAGAAAAAATCATCGCAATACTCTGCAGGCATGTTTACATGCAATTTGTGCGTGCAATCAAACGTAGATGTGCTAATTAGTCACCCCTAACATTGTCCGACATTTCAGTTATCATTCAGTTGGATAGATTACACAGGCTCATCCTGTCATCATGGCTTGAATTTTACTAATATTTAACATAATTACATTAACCAAGACGAACCGGAAAAGAATGAACCGGAACCGGAAAAAAATGACGACAATCATGGATCTAACAATTTCATTTTGAAATTTTAATATTGTAAATGTATGTGCTTTTGATTCCAAGAAATAAGAATACATCCCCGATCCATATTCATAACAGCTTGCAATATTACATTTTGCGTTGATCTCAACTAAAAAAATATTATAACACAAAATGTAATCATTACTTATGATCGCTCAAAACTTGCCAAAATGTATCATAACAATGAATAATACACCAGTAATCAATACCTTACCAATACTGGTACTGTACCAGTATATTTTATTATGTATACCAAATTAGACACGGTTTAAATTTTGCTTTTTTATATCACCTCTTTCTATCAAGTTATAATATTACACTAATCATAGAAGACTTTGTATTTTTTCTAGTACCATATACAGATACTCGAGGGCCATTTATAAGCTATATAAGTGAAACTGGCATTTAATCATATATGTATTTTTTAATTAATAAATATTCTGTAATTTATTAATGTACTTTATACAGTACCGTATGAGTCAACTATTGTTACAGCATTGATCAGTTACTAAAGCTCTGCACTGTAGTACTATTAAGACATATTAGTGCGTAACTAACTTATATAAAACAATTATTCTGCCTTGAATGATTACACAGAGAGCTCAGGAAATCTGGTTGTCTGAGTTTAGCTAATGTACTACATTTACTAGTTATTTTAAATATGACTGTCTAATCGGATGATTATATAATATAACTATTATGGACATCATTGTACAATAAATATGTGGCTATAAGGAACCATGTCAAATGATATCAACCGAAGACACAGAAAAGTGATATCGACCTCGCAAGCTACGTCCAAATCGATTCGGCCAATATCACTTGATATATGTCTTTATAACCACATATCGACCTACAAAGAAGTCCATAAATAAATAAAATTACAGAGTGCTGTTTACATATACTACGGTTCGAAGTCACGGTCACTTTAAAATTAAAATTGTTTTGACGTTGCATGTGCATAACACGACGTCACATTTTTTTTCCTGTTGAAATAGCTTGACTAAAAACGGAGAAAAACTCAACTTAGAGCTGGTTTATAACCATACAATTTCAGATTTGACAACTTTTAAATGTGTTTTATTCAATTCTGTAAAAATCTCAAAATGTGCAAAAAATGCCATAAGCACCCATTTCTAATGGACGCAATCATATTTATATAATTTTCAGCAATTTTACGATTAAATATTAAAATAGTTATTGAAGAATTTGACTACACATTATAAAATCAATTCGTAGTTTTATCACAGACAAAGACACTGGAAAATGTAAATATATGCTTATTATATGATTTCAATGAAGGCAAACCACAAAATAAATGATATAACTGTAAATCAATCTAATTAATAATCTAAATATTCAATATTATCATGTTTTATATATGCTCTCCAAAAATTTCCTATTTTAGTAAAGCTAGATATGCAAAGTGCAGTCTGAAGCATAATTTCCCATCAAGGGGAACAACTCTTCTTCAAATGTTTCTAACCGATATCCAATCAACACTAAAAAGGTAGGAAATCATATACTGTAAACAATTTAATTAATTAAAATGCTGGTGGAGTACATCTTAGGGTACCTTTCTAAGAGCCTCAAGCTTCCCTTCACTCTCCATCATTCTCTCATGGATTACATCTAACTCTCTGAAATAAAATTTTATCTAGAATACATGCACGATTTCAATATATATCATTAATCTTTATTATTAAAACAGTTCAATCATTAGTACTTTTTCTTATCCACATTGATCTGTTTCTGTTCCTTTGTCATATCTGAAGTGTCGGTCTACAATAAAAAAATAAACAATTAAAACCTGAGTATGGTACATCAATAAAATAAACACTTTAAAATTTGTTCAATCTTAAAATTTCCCTTGAAAACAACATACATGTATATTACATCATCACTAGGAACTATTTCTTACTTATTCAACTACGACTTTTGTGTTACTGGCCCAACACCTTTGACCACTGAACCATGTGCTCCACCCTATTTGCGTATATGTAAATTCGTCATATCTCTTACCACTGCTCGTTTAAGTTTCTTTTTCTCCTGTCTGGCCTCTGTCCTCTCCTGTATCAGATCTTCTTTTAATTGGAGAATTCCATCCTCTAGGTCAACAATCTGTAGACGACAATTGTTATTTTACTTTTAAATTAACAAACTTGGTATGCATGAGTACGAATGTGACACACGAAAACAAAGGATGACTGCACTTAAGAACATTTAAAAATTGCGACAAAATAAATTTAAAAATTGGGCATATTTCTTTTAATTGTAATATCTGCAAATGTCTTAACTGCAACTTTATGTAATTACATTAATTAAAAGTTCATATTCACAATGTACGAAGTCGTTTTCATAACTAGGGGTCATTACATTTTCTTGAATCTCCATAGGATAACGAGGACGCCCACTTTTTTACAGACCTAATGCAGTGTACATAGTCAGCGCATGTTTGTCTATTGTTCTCCATTTAATCGTAGTTTTATATTTATATTTATAAGCTTATGTTAAAAGGAGATCAAAAGACAAACATGCGCTCATAGTTAAACAGAGAAAAAAATGTTTCTTCTTGCGTTTGCGTTTTCTGCTTTGACCTGTTGAATATTATAATTCACCACGTGATTTCTAACCCCAGATGACTTTGTGAATACTAGACTTCCGTCATGTGGCGTGTAAGGTAACATGCTTTCTACTAGACGATATTATTTGTCCATACCTATTTCAATTTATTTCAATCCTACCATAAATCTGCCTTTTATATAGACAAATTTAATTACTCTTGAAGTGTTAATATTACGCTAAGCCATTCAACGAACTACCTGGCTTAGTGGCTCCACGGAGTCCAACTACCTAGAGGTGAAGGGGTCCGAGCCACCGATGCAACGGTACAACCTTTTTTATCTAATTTGATCTCAACTTATATACGTTATTTATTCCATTATATTTATCATGGCCAAAATTGCAATAACTTCGTAAAATGCATGGGTACCATCAAAAAATTTCTTTTTATTTTATTTCATTTATAAAGTTTGAAGGATAAATAACATTTTTATGATGAAAAAATACTTTGAGGCTGAAGATCGGAGAACCTTAAGTGCAGTCATCCTTTATAAAGTACAGTCAAACTTCATTATCTCAAACATGGATATCTCAAATACCATGGATATAGTCAAAGAAAGTTTTAAGTCCAAACCACTGGGGTTTTTTAAAATGTATTTTGACCTACTTGATATCTCAATATCTCAAAGTTTTTTTTAACTGAGTTTATGAAAATGAAGTGAGACTGAAGAATAAATACTGTTTAGTACAGAATTTACTAAATTATGGCAAGGGTAAGCACAAATAAAGTGAATATCCACTTACACTTTGATTTTTCTGTCTGCCTCTTGTCTCATTCAAGATAATTTGCATAGTGTAATTAAAATTTTAAATTATTTTACTACAAAGATGCAGCATGAAAATCATCATAATGGTCACATGGATGAATTTAGTTTTGAGCAAACTTTTAAAACACACACACACACAAAATAAAAACATGAAATACAATTGACACTGCAACTTACTTAGCCTTTTCAGCCATTCTCTCATTGAGTTGTGAAATGCTTCTGTCGAATAAGTTCCCGTTCCGGGCTTTAAAAAATGAAGAAAGAAAATAATATCAAGGGACTTAGTTGATAAATATAGGTACTTCATATTTTCTATGATGAAAAAAAAATAAACAAAAATCCAATCATTAATTATTATTATACCTTTTATTGACTTTTCTATTTTAGATATAAATTTAATTTTGCAATTTTTGTCGTATAAATAAAACAAAAGGCCTGAATATACATGTATACTATTACATGTACTTACTGCAGTTTGGCATTCTCTCTTTCCAGTTCATGTTGGTGATCAGCGAGATCTGTCATACTTGCTGTATTGAATCCAGCTTGTCTTCCATTTCATTCTGGGCTGAAGCATTCAACTGTCTTGCCGACAAGACTGCTGCTTTGATTTCTTCACGTATCTGGGCTGGCAAGAATTGTAGCTTATGACGTATGATACTGGCATGTATGGTCTCCGTTTCCAGTCTGTCATGCATTTTCCGCCTAGCTTCATCCTATTTAAATTTCATTAAGATTGTGATTTATCAAGGAGAAAGAAATCTCCTAAATTGCAAAATAAATGTTTTAAATATATTTACAGAAAATTTAAAGGAAGTGGAGTGTGATAGAGCTAAAAATATATGTTCACCCATTTTTAAAAGTGGGGTATGTTATTATACATTCACAAAAATAGCCTATCTGCTACGGTGAATAACAATTACTTATATCGTCAGATACTTGATTTCTATCCTAGTTATAGTGAATATTTATATACTTACCAGTTCATGAATAGCTTCAATGATTCTATCTATGTTGTTAATGTCTTTATTATTGAAACCAAAATCAATTAGCCTCATTCGGTCAGCTGAAGAAACAGGTACATTAACATTAACATTAATAAAAGAGATTTTATTACATCTAATAAGTGTAAATTTTGTGTTGGAGGTTAATAATGAGGTCCATAGGAAATGTAAAACCAGTAAAAGTGCTTCAACAATCATTAAATCAGTTTCTATTCTCAACTGTGTACCAATATAAAAGGTTCACGCCTTTGCTTTAATGCATCATGCATACGCAAAACACCCGGCACTGATGTTTGTTATATTTCCCAAATTTGCATAGATTTAAAATACAGTATAAAGTGTGTCTTCGCATGAAGAGCATAGAAATTAACTTACCAAGCTCCAAAAGTCTTTCCACGGCGTGCTTAACGCCGGTATTATCTACCTGAGCCGACATTTCGCTTAATTGTAAAACAATTGCGCGTATTTGTTACATTTCTCTCCTTTAAAAGAACACAAAATTGTTATGAACCCGAAAAGCTTTCTCGTCGTCAACAATAATATTTGTGCTTTTCAATCAAAAAGAGCTTTCAAAGGGCAGTAACTCTCTCTCTCACTCCCCGCAAGTGCGCGCTATTTGTGAAGTGACCAACCTAGAATTAGTACCGGGTAGCTTTAATATTTTTCGTGTTTGGTACAATTACATACATCTTACTACTGTAGTTATTTTCTAAGTCACTCTTTCATTTTTATTACTTCGTAAGTTCATTCAAGTAATATGCGGGTGTTTATATTCTCTTTTGAGAAGTGGATATGCATGGCCTACATCCACGAGTATCTATGAGTGGATGTAGGCTATGCCTGTCGCGCCTCTTCTCAAAAGAGAATAAGGGTGTTTGCTAAACATTTACTTTGCTAAAAGTATGTCATACTACATTTTAATTGTACAGAGGGTCTTTTACATATGTGGACCAAAAATGTAAACATTTTTTTAAAATGACTTAATCATGTCAAAAACTGATTTTAATACAAAAACAATAAATGTTGATTTGTATGCAGGTACAGAATATTGCCATTTTTAATCATTTAGAACTGCGCCGCTGCAGACTTAAATTGAAGATTTAAAAATCATTAAAAATATGAAAGGTCATTTGTGTCCACTTTACAACCATTTGTTAAAAAAGGTTGAACCTTGCACATTTAAATTGTAGCTTTGTCCCAATATTGGGCCTGCGTCAAAGTTTCAACAGATTTGAATTTATATGTGTATACTAGAATTTATATGTGTATGCTACATAATGGTGATGTCATATATTACAGCACTTTAGATCTTGAAAAGATTTATTTCACTATGTAATAAAGCTTTGACATAATTTTCACGTTAATTTTGGGACCAAGTCAATACACTTTGACAAAAAATGATTTTATTTCAAAGTGCGTTGATATCGTCGATATTAATTCACTTTGGAAATAAAAATGGTAATGGTTTGGTCAAAATACTTGATGCTTTTATATACAATAAATGATTATTTTAACCTTGTTTAGCTCAATGGGATACATTAAAAAGAGAATCCAAGGGATTCTACGCTAACTTGATAAACAATTTTTTGATTAAAGAGTTTTCTCATAAGCTCACGCAGTTCAACAATTTACACGTTAAGAACAATTTGTGAGATTTGTATAATTATCCAAATAGGACATAAACTGCATCGCTTATAAATTACCTGTCCTTTTTTTCATCCTTATACCGTATTAATATTCATGCAGCAAATTTAATTCTTTATCAGGATCTTTTATTGGGTACAAAACATCGGGCAATGCCAGGAACGAAATTGATCAATGCAATACATATTTCAAATGGCTTAAATTTCATGTGCTTATGAACAAACATGATGAGAAAAAATATACGTTAGTTATATATATCAAGCACAAGATGGTCTTTTAGAATATCAGTGCAGTTAAAAACATACCCTTATGATTGACTTTTAGTTGATAATATTTAGATGTTTGTAAAATGTAACTCTCTCTTTTTTTTTAATTTGAAGTGATTTATTTGGTTTGAATTTGAAAAGATGGTTTATGTTTATACACCTACTTTTTTTTAACATTCCACGGAAGAAACCATTGTATGGCCAGCTTGTTTATTTCAATATATTTATTGTACTCTATATATGCTTTTAATTATTTACAGCAAATTTTATCTTCTTTTCCGTTTTTAGCTCACCTTAACCGAAGGTTCAAGTGAGCTTTTCTGATCACCCGTTGTCCGTCGTCCGTCTGTCCGTCCGTCCGTCCGTCTGTCCGTCTGTCTGTCTGTCCGTCTGAAAACTTTTCACAATTTTGACTTCTTCTCTAAAACCACTGGGCCAAATTTAACCAGACTTAGTATAAGGCATCCTAATGGGAAGGGGATTATAAATTGCTAAAATAAGGGGCTAATCCCTTTTTAAAAGGGAGATAATTGCGAAACATTGAGTATAGGGTGCATGTCTTTAAAAATCTTCTTCTCAAGAACCACTGCACCAGAAATGCCAATAT
>WFKH01006014.1:27439651-27460310 GCA_016163765.1 Magallana hongkongensis | reverse complement strand
TTTTGGTAGAGGGCTTCATGGACATCATATCCATGCATTTAGTTTTTAACAAATATCTATGGGAGTAGAGAAGAAGATTTTCTAAGATTTAATACATTTTTACTATATGGCCATATTAGCCCCACCCTTGAGCCTGAACCCCTGACCCAGAGACCATAAATTTCACAATTTTGGTAGAGGGCTTCATGGACATCATAACCATGTATTTAGTTTTTAACAAATATCTATGGGAGTAGAGAAGAAGATTTTCTAAGATTTAATACATTTTTACTATATGGCCATATTGGCCCCCACCCTAGAGCCTGAACCCCTGACCGAGGGGCCATGAATTTCACAATTTTGGTAGAGGGCTTCATGGACATCATATCATAATCATGTAATCAGGTTTTTCCTCACATGTGTGGGAGTAGAGAAGAAGATTTTTGAAAATTTGGCTGTTTTTTGCATATTTGGCCCCACCTGTGGCACCCTGGGGGTGGTAGAGCCACCAATTTCACAATTTATATTCCTCTTACCATAGAGATGCTTCACACCAAAATTGGAAACAATTGGTCATGTAGTTTTTAAGAAGAAGTTAAAAATGTAAATTGTGAACGCACGACGCACGACGACGGACGAAAACAGATAGCAATAGGTCACCTGTGACCTAATAAAAAACAACAACAACAAGGGATGCAATTACTAATTGATCTATCTAAGGTTACCCATTCTCCCAAATAACAATAAATGATAGTAAACCTTGGCATCTCGGAATTTCCCACTGTCCGTTTGCCAGGCACGTTGTACTGCTCTTGCCCATTGAAACTGTTCCTGGAGGGTAAGTGAAAGTTCTTCTCTCCACAACGGTGCCCTCTGATTTACTTGCGTAATTTGTGGAAACATCAAGTGGTATATTAACACTGTATCCGAAAGGTTTAGGTAGTGCCTCAACACATCCTGTTCATAATAGTAAAAGCTTGCAATATAATTTATTCTTCCACAAAATGTTGAAACAATATAATTTTATCTCAAAAAATTGTTTGAAGGCAGATGCTTTAAAAAGGCTAATAAAGGAAATCAAATGGAAAAATCGAACAATTAAGTTAGCAATATCGACTTTTCATTATTTTTTAATACTTTCAATTTTACTTCAGTAAGCTTTCGTACCATACAATAAACTTAAGAAAATTTTTAGGGTAATGGTCGATACAGTACTAGTTTAAAATCTGGATTTAATCAAAATTAGATATAGCCTTGTCTTTTTTGTAAAATGGAAATTTTAACTACATGTATATTAAAATTCGAATACACGTCATTTACTTATTATGAAAAAGATATTCGCGAAAAATGTAGTGTACCTGACGCTAAGACAATAACTGATATGACTTCTCATCAATAGCACAGATAAAATAAGACAATACCGATTGAAATAAATTACCCGTGACGAAACGTCAAAACATTAAATTGGTATTTTTCTGCGCGTGCGAAATATAAATGACAACTTTTTGCGATTGATATTAGTCTTTAATAACAGTTTTGAAAGTAAAACACTTAAAATGGGCAGAATGGTCATTTAGAAAAGGGCCAGATGCAATGGAATGTTGGTGTCTGAATTGTTCCAACGACAGGTTGTACTCACTTTAAATTTGATTTTCATTTCGTCCTTGGCGTTGTTTTAAATATTTAGGAATCCGAATGAATGAAAAGTTATTTATACCCCCGCAAACAAAGTTTGGGGATGTAGATAGGAATCACCTTGTCCGTCTGTCCGTCTGTCTGTCTGTCTGTCTGTGCAATTGTGTTCTGTCCATATCTTTCTTATGGAGGAGCATTGGAAGTTCCTACTTAACACAAAGATTGCTTATGACCTGAGGGTGTGCCATGATCATGATTTTGACCCAAGGTCATTTGGGTAAGTTCAAGGTCACTGAAAGAAAAAGTTCATAATTTGTGTCTGCTCTAAATTTTTTTTTATGGAGAAACATTGGAAGTTCCTTATTCACATAAATAGTGCTTATGACCTGAGTGTGTGTCATGATCTTAAGCCAAGGTAATTTTTACAAGTTCAAGGTCATTGTAAAAGAAAATTCATAATTCCTGTCTAGGCCATATCTTGTAATGAAAAAAAAACATCGTTCCTAACTACTGGAGAGTTACATGTATGTTGAAATCAGTCACCCCGACGGCAAGACAAACAAATATGTTTATTTCATATAGTAAAAACATTATATTGGGTGAATACTTAGAACTTTGGTTCAGTGTATAAATAAATACGCAGAAGTAAGTATGTAAAGACAGTTATTTATCTCACGTGATATAACACAGGTAGATTCTTAGTTGAACGCGAGACACGAATTGGTTTTCTAGGGCACGTCAAATTTCTGCCATCTCCTTGTGGTGATGCTAAATCCTAGAAATAAGAAAAGATAATCTCCTAAGAGGAAATGTGTAATTGTTTATTTTCTTTGGCAAAAAGTATTAGTATTTAGTGATAGTCGTAAATGTAACTTTTACCTTAACAAGAGGCCAGGGGCCACATCGCTCACCTGAATAACATCGGTCATAACTCAAATTATAGCAGCTTTATATAGTCAAATACAAATATTTCTGTCAAATAAGTATTTGGTTTATGAATATGTTGCTTATATGTTTAATCTCACTAAAAAAGAAGGGAGGATCCATATCCTTTGAAAATCTTTAAAACCGTTAAAATATTTTTCTGGTTTTGAAATCATTTTTATTTCCTAAATAGATTTTTATTTGCAGAATATTACATCAAATTTTTATTAAAAACGTTTTAACTTATTAAGTGTCGTTTAACAAGTCATCGACATACCATTCAAACTGTTATAGAGCTTCCATCCGATATCTCTGCGACTTCTGTTAAAAATTTTTTCGACGAGACGAGTTTTCAGAAGATGGCAAGTTCCTGTCCCACTGTTATACAGAAATCCTGCACAATATTCACAACTACTAGTACACTCAATCTGACTAAGGTCATACTTTGTCACTATGTAATTAACATTGCCAGTGATAGGAAGTAGATCTTTCACGGAAAGTATCATTTCTCTCAAAATTAAAATTCCCGTCAAGAGCAGTGGTATCACAAACCAAGAAAAAACTCATTAAAACAACGAAACGTTCGAGAAAAGTCCATACCACAACCATCCTTAAATATTACTGTGCCGGTGAAAGTTCGCAAATTACAATAACTCTCAAATTGATTGCCCTTCTGTACAAAGATTTTGGCAAAAGATGAATAGTATTTTAAATTTTGATGTATGTTGGAAACATATATCATATGTCATATATATTGTATAATATATGAACAGCTTTATATTCTGGACCTGAGAACAGTTTTGCCCAATATGAAACCGTTCTCATATTGACAGATAACGGAAACCTTCCGATTTCTCTTTACACCATATAGGGTGGAGTTCAATTCTTTTTAAACTTTGGCAAAAACTTGGAATGTATGGTATCAGAGGAAAGTTATTAAATGTTATACGTTCTATGTATAATAATACGAAATCATGTATTAAGACACCAAGAATGTTATCTGATGTTTTTGAAAATACACTTGGTCTTCTTCAAGGGGAGGTCGTGTCCCCTATTCTTTTCTCATTTTATGTCAATGATTTAGAAATGGAGTTCATTAAGAATGGTAATGTCCCTTTGCAAGTACAAGAATTAAATCTTTTTACGTTAATGTATGCTGATGACATGGTGTGTTTTGCTGAATCTGTACATGAACTTCAAATTATGTTAAACACTTTACATGATTACGCTTCAAAATGGGACTTGGCCATTAATACAGATAAAACTAAAATTGTTGTATTCAGAAATGGAGGTAAAATCCATGAAAACGAAAAATGGCATATACATACTGACCAAATAGAAGTTGTAGATAAATTAATGTATCTTGGTGTTTTATTGAACTATAATGGAAATTTTAATGTAACTCAAAAACAATTAGCAAGTCAAGGCAGAAAAGCAATGTTCTATCTAAGATCTAAGGTTAGTCAATTGAATTTAAATGTTGAAACTATGTTCTCTCTTTTTGACACTTATGTAGGTATCATTTTGAATTACGGTTGTGAAGTTTGGGGAAACCACAGTGCGTGTGACATTGAGAAAATACATTTAGAATTCATAAAAATGTTTTGTCTGTTAGAAAAAATACGTCTATGGTGTATTTTGAAACCGACAGGTTGCCGTTGAAGATTGTACGCTATTTTCGAATTTTTAATGGTTGGTTTAAATTATTACAAAGTAGAAATTGTATCATTAGGTCATGCTATGACAAAATGTTTGAAGAGTGTGAACAAAATATAAAAAATGTATCAAACTGGGTGTCAAATATCAAGGACAAATTGTTTGAAATTGGTTTAGGCTACATCTGGGCTGACCAAGACAAAATTTGTTATAAAAGCCATTTTTTACTTATAAAGCAAAGAATTGTTGACAATTTTGTGCAAAATCTTATTGCAGGTATAAATAGTTCATCTAGATGTATGTTATATAGAAACATTATTGACCATTTTTCACTACAATATTATTTGGTGAAACCCATTCCTTGTATTTACAAAAAACAACTCAGTAAAATCAGAATGTCATCACATAATTTATCCATAGAAAGTGAACGTCATAGAAATATTTTGTGTAATAACAGAATATGTGAGTTTTGTAGATCCGAAATGGAGGATGAATATCACTTTGTCTTACGTAATGATTGATGTACTATTCAACAATTGTTGTAATTAAATCTATGTGTTGTACATTCTCCAATGATATTATTACTGTACTACATACTCATTGTTGCTATTATCAGATTGTTACTAAATCCCAGCACTGTGCTGCACATATTTTGTTAAAAACATTTCATATGCAATACATGTAAGATGTATGTCTTTCGAAATAAAGAAAGTTGAAGCTGAAGTTTGAATTCTAGTGGTTTTTTGTTTTTGTTTTTTTTGTTTTTTGATAAATTCGTTTTTCAAGTTCTTCATTTCTATAACATCACATTTCACATCCATATAATTAAACTCGCATTACAACTTTATCGAAAACAATCTAGTTAAAATTCAGTGTTTTGGATTCGCTACCGCATTTTAAACGATCAAGCTGTGTGGCAACGCAATTTGAAAAAATTACACACTTTAAAAATATATTTCAAAGTGCGTTAAATTTGGGACAAAATCAATGCATTTTGAATTTTTTTTCAAGTGGGTTAAATTTGGGACAAAGTCAACGCAAATTGAAAAAAAAATTCAAAGTGGGTTATGAGTGTACATCAACATATTTTATCATCAAGACACTTAACGCACTTTAAAAAAAAGTATAGATTAATAAAATATTTACTTCGTTCTTAACTGATTTCGTTTTAGTCAGATTAAGTCATTGGGAACGGGGAGGAGACCTTGCACAATTTTTTTTAAAGTTCTATAACATCGACCATATCAACGCACTTTGGAAAAAAAACCCTTCACATTGCGTTGACTTGGTCCAAAAGTTAACGCACATTGAAGAAATTTTCTAAGTGCGTAATTTTCAAAGTGCGTTGTAACATAGCTGACGACGACTGGTAAATTAAATTTCTTTGGGTTTTTTTAATGAACTAATATTTTGCTTTCTGTGCCTGATCACATAAAAGTTGTTTAGCTTTGTTAAATTCAAGCATTTTATTAAACAGATGTTGAATAATTGATGCCAATCCGGAAAAAAATGGTTCCGTATTGTATAATTAATATAAAGAGTAATTGTTTTTTAAGTAGTAAAATGCCGTAGTTTGGTGCTAACCCTTTTTTATGGCCTTTCTGCATAATTTAGTACAGTCATTCTTCATTCATACACATTTTGCAATTTCGTATCGTTTCCATTCATAGAAAATAAACACGATATTAATTTTTAACAAACACTTGCTAGCTTTAGAAAAACAAGATAAAATATACAATGAAGGATTTGGAAGCAAGTTTAATGTTTTCGTGATTTTTAGACTTACACAAAAATATTACAACACACCTTTTTTAATACAGGGCATTCAACGCAGATTCCGTATTTTACGGAACATTTACCGAACATCCCTCGCTTAGACACTAAGGCCATGCGCCCCCCCCCCCCTTTACAGATTTTCATTTTTTATAATAAAAAAATCTGAGACCGGCACACATTTTCCTCTATAACTATTCAAATTTACGTATTTCTTCATAGAAACTGTGACCAACTCGACTATTATTGATAATCGATTTTTTCGATAGAAATATGTCAGTCAAAAACGCGATTTTTAAAGTTGCTTTATCAATAAAATATCAGGCGTTTTAGAAAAAATGGCAATAAAAAGGTTTTAGTCGGCCCAACTTTGTTTTATTTTCAAATTAATATTTGAAAAAAGGGGGAGGGTATTGTCTGTGACCCTACACATGTATACATTGCAAACTGCAATCATGTTAAAGGTATATCACACTGGTACTTCTTTTTATTATATAACATCAAAAGGAACTGAGCTCTCAACCCGCCCCACAAAGAATGAGTTTTTTCGTGCTTTGACAAAATATTCAAATGATATTTCAGTCGTTACCCATATCATCATCAAACACCAAAGACACAGATAACCAATGTCGCTTTTTCTCGAAACCAAATCTACCCTCAGTTCGACGTGTTTTCCATTTGTATGAAAACAGACTGTACAATACTCAGAAAAATGGTAATGTACCTTGGAAAATTGATTGCTATAAAATAGTAGATATTTTAAACAAATTAAAAAATATACATGTACTTGCCGGATATAGACAAAGTTTTTAAATATAATAACGAAAAATGTAAAATTTCAATGAAGATAAAAATGCCGAAGGATACCTTAAATGGACTCTATAGAAGTCGATAGAAGTCAGTTGCTTGTCAAATGTGGATCTTATATTGTTACAAAATCCCTTTAATTTTGTTACAGAGCTTACGATATTGAAGATTAAATTGTCTTTCTTACTCACACTAAAAAAAAAAACCGACACAAAGAACTCGTATTAGAGCATGTCGCCATTTATGACCAGAAACGTTCATCCCTTATGAGTCTGGGTGATCAACAAACTACCCAATAGGTCTACCATTAATTTTTAACGTTGATGTGTTTAGCTATGAACTATTATATAGTTAAGAAAAAAACTCCATCTACTTTAACTTTTCTTATTTTAATGTTTTCATATATCCTTTATACATAGCTATAGCTCTTCTTCTTGAGGAGGTTTATATTGTCTAAAATTGGCCACGGCCATCGAGTCCTCTTAAGACATAAAATTTTGCAATCATCATGGTACCAAAATTCTGTATAATTTTTTCTTTACAGTATATGTCTCTGTACAGATCTCTTATTTCACAAGTGTGATATTATCATGCAATTATTACATACATGTAACATAGTAGAATGTTGTAGCCTTTGTCTTTTTTGTTGAGATAGTTTTTATGAAAATTAGTAGAATGAATTATCAGATAAAAAATGAAATGTTTACTTAGTTAAATTATGTATAAAAAAAGAAGATTTTTGGAAAATCTAAACATAAACTGTAAGATAAAGAAGAAAAAAATATAAAGATATTTTAGATTAGCCTTATGAAATAGTAATATGCCTAAATATATTGATTGTTCAATGCTTTTACCCTTGAGAACAAATTACCTTCCTTTAGTACATTCGACACAAATAAATATTTGATGAAAATCTATATCATTCCAAATTATCAGCAGTAAAATGGCACTCTTTTGCATCGTCAACACAATAGTTAATGCTTCTTTAATCCTCTTGTGATTAATTCAATATAGGAGCTAATGATAATAAGTCTCTGAAGAACATTTTAAAACAATATATCCTTTAAAGTGTAATTATTTTTTAAGTTATTTATTTTCAATAGTACCATACATCATTCACCGATTCTATGACCTATTTTAGAATAATAGGTTATTATCATTTTTTAAGTAGGCGTAGTAAAAATTGTACTCATGCACTTTTAATTCATTTGGAGTTAAGATACCTTCATTCTATTCATTCGAAATTGTTAACGTTTATTTTTTCGGGTTTTTTAAAATTATATTTTAAAGGGGCATGGCCACGATTTCGGTCAAACTTTATTTTTCTATTTTTATTGTTTACAATGCTTTAGAAATGCATTTCTAAAGATCAACCAAAATTTGAGTGTCAGTCGTAGAGTTATAATATGATATGATACATAAGAGTTGTATATATGTAAATATGTTTATATAACTTGTACCACTTGTACCATTTGTATGGTTTTGGGAGAATACATGAATTGAATATTATCTTGAAGCTCAACTCAACTTTTATAAAATATTATATTTACCGTACCATTTTAAATCACACTGATTTTTCAAGCAGGCAATTCCCTACACACACACACACACACACACACACACACACACACACACAGTTAATAGGATGACAAGTAGACGACAGTATGTGGCATGCAAAAACACTTTTTAATATCAAAATATTGATTTCCAAGTCGTGATAATCATTTTCGGACAGGTCGACATAAAGATCTGACAAGTTGATATAAATATCTGTCAAGTCGATTTAAAAATCTGACAAGTCAACATAACAATCTGACAAGTGGTGGCAGAACTATGCCACCATAAACAAGAACCCATACAGATCAGACAAATCTACAACACTTTCTTGAAAGTCGTAATAACAATCGAAAATTGTCAGATAATTATATTAGTTTGTCGGACGCGTATGTCGACTTGTCAGATATTATGTTGATTGTTTATTCATAATAATAATTTTTAACAAGGCAACATACTTTTCTGCCTAATGATGACAAAACTGTAAATGCTACTGTAACAAATACTTCACACAGAGCTATAAGTGTCACTGTTTAAAAAATGGATAACAAATGAAATCAAATGCATTCTCCAGCACAACAACAATTGATGCTTTGAACAACATTTAAGAGTTGACACAACTATACTGAAAAAAAGTCATCAATTTTTGCTCCAGTTGAAGTGCATGACATCGAATAAAACATGTATCATTCTCATTTGCTGAATGAGAAATGTCGTAAAATTCCCTGCCTCCAAATAATCGAAATTAGTACGATATCCAAAAAGACAGCTGTAAAAAAGAAATTAAGGATTATCCAGGAGAGGCGGGCCCCCTCTTCTCCAAGATATCTTCTCTAGATCGACCCATGCGATACTCGAAGGCCACATCCACCACTCACATGGGTTTTTTTCTTCTATCAATCTGATTAAAATCAGATCCGTGATCCGCTCACATAGATCGATGTATAGCGATCTACGTGAGCGGATCAAGGATCTGATTTTAATCAGATTGTTTTTATATAAGTTTTATATAGCTCTGAACTCGGGAAAAGGGTGCAAATAAGTATCAAGTTATATTAACACTTAGCATGTATATAACAATTTTTGCAATATATAATATAATATATTGCTATGTTGATAAAAAAACAACATAGTTTTATTACGATAGTGTATAATCAATAATGATGACAAAACGATATCTACATGTAACACTTAAAAAAATACTTAAAAGTGCATTTACTTAATTTGATTACGATTCGACTGAAATTAAATGTATTTCTACCAATGATAAACGTAATTTATCTATAACATGCGAATTTAAAAACCGGCGTTTAGGAATAGCTATAAAATATAGATTGTGATAGCCAATTTTATATCCATTGATAAAAGAAGTAGATGTGTTCGCGTTATATTATTTTAAAAGCATTACAAAAATAACGTAGCCAATTTTCTACCTTCTACAAAAGCACGATAAACCACTATGATAGTCCAAAAGACGTAATTGAACTTCTTCAGCGAAAACGGACTAAAGATGTATAACGATTACAGGAATTCCCCCACCCCTACTTTATCCTTAAAATGATTTCTTATAAAAGACTCGGATTGTCGCAGTCATTTTATCTTGTGTCAGAGTCTTTCGTGTAACACTATGTCCCTTGATGCTCATGAGAATTTCTACTCTAAGAAAAATCACGGACTGCACGAAATAAACATGATGATGCCAGACTCAAATTTCCATGTATGAAGACTCTGCTATTTCTTTTATCTAACGTACTGATGTACATTAACAATAATTTACTTACTTTCACCTACTATTTATGATTTATTCAATAATTTATCACAAGAAAAATATAAATATAAACAATAAAATGCTATCTTTGATGATTTATACGGGTTATGAAGGTAGCGATCATTGCAGAAATAATTCACATAACAAAACGCGGGTTATTTATTTTTTTTCTGCAATGCTACCTTCATATCCCGCATGAAACGCCAAAGAAAGCATTTTATTGTTTAAATGATACTAATGAGAAGTCGTTCAGTAAAAATATAACTAGTAATTCTGCTAATAAACGTAGCGTTTCTAATTTTAAAAAACCCAAAAGAAGTAGTTGATAAATAATCAATTGCAAAGTCCTGAAAATAGTACATTAAGTACACCAATACTCTTACTCATTTGGTGTAATGGCACACCACAAACTCATAAAATATATATATTACTCTTAAACCTATTACAAAATAGAAAATCTGTTCAAGATACAAACAATGTATTTGGGCTAGACTGTGAGGCTAGACTGTGAGGTCTCCAAAAATAGATTTAATTAATCTGAGAGTCGATCAAACAATACCCATATTGGACACAGATAATGAAGAAAATAATTGTTTTCAAAAAAATAAAATGACTTCTTTCTTGTCAGTTTATATCTGGATGAATTACTATCGACTTCTCAAGAAATACAGGATAATTAACTTTGTTGATGTAAATATATCTAGGTAAACAAAAAAAGGACAAGTCTTTACTTAACAGACAATTGTGAGCTATGTATCCCAATCGCCAGTAAGTTAACAACCGACATTTAAGATTTGTTTATCCATAGGTATTAGAAACACTTGAGTAAAGGAATTTAAACAATCAAAGTAAGAATGAAATTTGTTCTTTTTTAAAGCTCAAATCACGGACTCTGCGGACTTCCACGGACTGACCTCAAACTTCAAATTAGTTGTAGTTACCACATATATGCATTAAATAATTTTTGGCTGTTTCTTCTTTAAAACGTTCTGACTGGCAATGGTAATTATTATTATACACATATCAATTTTCCTTTCTTGATGTTGTTACTTTTACAGAGTGTGATCCGATTTTCCAGATCATCACAAGTGTTGTTTTCCAAATCCATATCACGCCCTCTGAAACTGATAAGTACGTAGTATAGAATATAGTTACACATTGTTTGATTTTTAGCTCGTTTTAAACGATGGCTTTGTTAAAAAAAGAAATCGTTATACAGTTGGTCCATAAAAGATAGTTTTGTAAAATTTATATTGTTATTGAATTGTAATTATTAAATTATTATCGTAACAGAAACTTGATCCACAGAGCCGGATCACGAATCTTTGCCAGGCGAAGATCTTCAGACCAAACTCGACGTGATCCAACCCTTTGGATCAAGTTACTGTTACGATACTATAATTATATTAAACGTACTTTGTCGCTAACTGATGCGGGTTATGTAATTATATTAAACGTACTTTGTGGATAACTGACGCGGGTTATGAAATTATATTAAACGTACTTTGTGGATAACTGACGCGGGTTATGTAATTTTCAGCAATGGAGGCTGCCTTCATACCCACATGAAACACCAAAAAAAGCATTTTTAAAAGAGCCTGGGTTGTCAACAACTTACCTATCAGATCTGCCTTAAGCTATGGAACACAATATTGTTGGGCTTTTGGCCATAAACTATCATTTAGTAATGAAAATAATCCGAATATTTTAGCTTTTAAATTTGAACATTTTTCTGTATTTTTTTTATACAGAAATCTTCATTTTGAGGAGGTAAATATAGCCTAAACAAGGCCATGACCATCCGACCATCCACCCCTCTTAATTGTTTATAGTTTGTTCCAAGTTATCGTTCCCACCACTTTTTGACAGTTTTAAAGGAAATACACATACCTTTCAAAAAAGTACAACAAAACTACAATTTTGAACTTAACTCACTTCTAACGAAAAAATGAACGACATATCAAAAAACATAGAAATAGCGGGAAACATGAGTGTGTTCTCTAAATAATTTTTTGTAAATTATCTAAAATTGCATATTTTTTAAACTAGTGTAAATAATTGTATTTTGAACAAAATAAATAATTGAAATATAATGCGAAACTTTATTTATGAAGTGGCATTAAAAAGCAATATCGGTCTACAATTTATAAATAAAAAATGCCTTGTAAAATAGATTAGAAAAGAATGTCGAAGAGAATTGTTAGTATTTGTTTCAAAACATAACTCTAATGTGCAAAATTATTCCAAAATTAACAAAACTAGAAATAGTACTTATAACAGTTTTTATTTTTATTTTATGGAGTATATTTGACTGTGCATATAGATAAAATGCATTTACTCAGCATTTGAGGGGATTCTATCTCCTTTTTTAAGACAAGGGGAATATATCAATGGACACAGTAGCAGACTCTGTATAATCCCCTTGTCAAGGTGGAACCATTAACGTATTGTGTGGCTGTATTAAGGTAGCTCACAACACCTTGAAATTGTTTCTCAAATCAGCAGAAAATTACTTATGAAATGATTTAATTCTGGCTGTAACACGCTTTCTGGTTGGCTAAAAAATTATTCTATATCGTATAAAGAATGTTGCCTACGTCATAGTAAGACTAACGTCAAAAAACGTATCAATCCGCCTGACGTTACGTTTGAATTTTGTACAATTTGATGTCATTTTAAAGGTCAAATGACCGTTTTTGTCTACAATTAATAGCAAAAATTTAAGAAGATACAGTTTCTTTTAATATTTGCCCTAAATTTCACAAGTTGTTAAAATCTCATGAAAATACACATATACCATCTTCAACACATGTATATATAAAGTACCAAGTTATACAATTATATTTACATTCCACATATTTTTTGCTTGTAAAGTGTGATGAAAGCTACGGCAGTTATAACACTGTAACACACAAAGGGTACTCAAAGGTTAAAATGACGAGTTTTATTATGACGTCACAAACGTTGAACGCTGTAACATGCAACGTCACAAGCGAGAATCAAAGTTCACGCTTGTGGCTGTTACAGTGGCTCTTCCATTAATTTGAACTTACCCTTATGATAAAACAGAAACTTTGACGTATAAATCACATTTGCAGACAAGGCAAGAAGTTTAAAAAAATGTAAATATAAGCAATAAATCATTATTTGTTTTAAAGATGTAGTCTCATAACTGCAGCGGTGTGTGCATACAAATTTCCATAACGCGCTAACGCGCGTTACTCAATTTGTATGCTCACATGCAGATATGAGACTATATCTTTCAAAAAATAATGCTTCAATGCTTAATTATCCTGTTTTCGAAAAAACGAATAATGACTTCAACAATATGTCATTTTTCTAAAGATGGAAAATGGCACTTTTTCTCATAGTTTTTTGAAGAGGAAAATGTGTCCGCAGCCGTCGCCCACAACGAAATTAATTAAGCATTGAATCATTATTTTTTTAAAGACATATACCTTAAAAATCCTATTTTATCGTAAGCGTAAGTTCATTTTAATGGAAGAGCCACTGTAACAGCCACAAGCGTGAACTTTGATTTTTGCTTGTGACGTTGCATTTTACAGTGTTTAACGTTTGTGACGTCATAATAAAACTCGATATTTTAACCTTTCAGTCCCTGTGTGTGTTACAGCGTTATAACTGCAGTAGCTTTCCACACACTTTGCATGCAAAAAATGGGTGGGATGTAAATATTATATTTTATGTGATATCACATGATAAAGTTATAACGTAAATTTCATCGTGGGCGACGGCTGCGGACATAGTTTTCTATTCAAAAAACCACTGAAGAAATGGTGTCTTCTGCTCAGTTTAAAAAAAATTATGGGAAAATACACTGTTTATGACGTCACAATTACATTTGTGAAAGTCTAATCAGGCAACTGTTTATGGATTCTTAATTTATGGGTATTCTTGTGTAAATAATTGTTACATTTCAATTTTTTGTGATTTTTTTTAAAAATCACTTTAAAACAGGTCAAAATATGACTGAATCGTACCTAGTTCTTAAAAGCCATGAATTAAATAATTATTAGTTTTATACGATATAAAATGGTTTGGGACAGTTTACGCTTTTTTTTTTATAAACCGCTTCGCAGTTTAAAGAGCGTAAACTGCCCCAAACCATTTTATATCGTATAAAACTAATAGATATTGAGTTAATTCCTTAAAGAAAGTAAAGGAGTCAAATAGGCAAAAAATGTGCAATTTTGAATAAAAAATTATAAGAAGATTGATGGATAAGGCGTGTAAAATGCCTATATAAGGACGGATAAGATGCAGAAATAAAAATTAACAAATCTGAGAATTAAAAAAAAATCATTGAAAACAATATATATTTATCATAACATCGAGTTGTAACCTTAAATTTGTTCAATACTTGGAATATGTTGATTTAAGACTGCTGGATGGTCGTGGTCATTTTTAGACTTTATAAATCTCCTTATAAAGAAGTCTAGAGCTCTGTGTATAGATATACGAAAACATTCAAACTTTAAAGTTAAAATTTATGGATTTTTCCTTTCTTGAATAATAGTTTATAGCTTAACAAATCGTTTTTTAAAAATTGAAGGTAGATCTGATGGTTAATTTTGTTGACCACCCAGCCTCCTTAAACTGGCGTTACGTATCAAAACATCCAATTCGTGTCATTTTTTAGAACTTACGGAGGCTCGATGGTCAACAAATTAACTATCAGATCTACCTAAAATTTTAAGATATGATTTGTTTACCTATAAACTATTATTAACTGTAGAAAAAAATCCATAAATTTTGACTTTTAAATTTGGGTATTTTCCTACATTTTCATATAGAGCTCTTCTTCTAAAGGAGATCAATACAGTCTAAAAATGGTCACGACCCTCGAGCCCTCTTAAATGCCTTTTCTTTTATAGAGTGGGTCGGTGCTCCATATCTTTGTCATAGTCTAAATAAGGTCTAATGGAAAACAAAATGATTTCAGTCTAAAAAAACGTGGAAAGATGACCCACTATACATTAAAAATATCATTTTGTATCCCAACAATTGAACGTTTTGGAAAAATAAAACAAGTCCGGCAAAGTCGGATATAGCATTGAAGCAACGCTCTTTGTTGTGACTGAAATGACTCAGTGGTTAGAGCACCAGACATTAGGTAAGTTTACATATAGAACCATTTTAACAAGAGCTTGGACTTTGGGTAGTTGTGTCAAACAGCAATGTGACGTAGGCATGTCTATTTCATTGCTAGCCACTCAGCCATGGCTCTTTGAAATCAACAAGATTTGTCTGGCTTTTGAGCTAAGACTACGCAATCGGTGTATATTTCGCTTGAAACCGCGTCATTTTTAACTTGTTTTGACGCAAGATATAGATAGCTACGTCCGACTGAAAGTCCAAGGTCTTGTTAAAATGGTTCTAACAAGCCTTTTTAGGTTGCGGGTTCGATACCACCAAAACTTAAGGCAATATTTTTTTCTTATCGTTTGTTAAAATATTCAAAACTAAATATAGCTAGAAATTGTGCTTTTGCAAACTTGTATTATAACATTATCAAATAAATTTTAATTGGAAAAAAATTACATTTGAAATTGTATTTTACGACTAAACCAAATGGGCATTTGTCGATTTGCCCCCCCCCCCCCCTATCTTCTTTCAAAAATCTAATTCAGTAAATATGAACAAAAGCCTCAAACGGATTTGAACTCGTGATCTGCGGTTCACAAGCCCGATACTTAAAAAACTAACTAGGGTGATATTCAACCAAATCGATTGATATAAACAATTTTTAAACAAAACATTTAATCGCCATCTCGTGACTTGATGTAAGTCTTGATTTACATGTAGTGAGCTACCTTTAATATTACCTTGTAATACATTGAAGATTAGTGTCTTTATGATAATCTGACAGATAAGATTCACTAAATGGCTATAGAAATAAAACATGATTTTCCGTGATTGTGTCTGATGATTGATTAACAGTTAGGAATGGCACAACTTTCCCATCTTACGCTGGGGTTGGTCGTGTAACACCACGGCTTAGGGTTGTCGTTTCTATTATTTCTGCAGTAGTTTCCCTGGAAGTAAGGAAATTAATTTACAGTCCTATCGATGTAAACGTTGAAAGTAAACGCCTCGATAGGGATAATGTTATAACAGAAAAGGATAAGAAATGTACCCACATTATACGTGCCTTTTTTTTTTGTAATGCACGATTGTTAAACCAGTTAGTACGAGTACCATTGACCCTTTTTTTTTATTTCAAGTTGTCAAATAACAAGATGAAATATTAAAGATCATGTTCTAAGGAGCCACCCAGTGGAAATTTTGAAAGTTTTTACTTATTTAGAGTTATGACAGATGGCTGGCACTCAACTGCCCGCAATTGCTTCTTTTTGGGTTTTGTTTTTCTTTTGGTTCATTGTTTTGTCTTGATTTTAACTTTTTTTTGGTCTTTTATTTTTTTTGGATGAAAAGTGGTTCTTTTTTCTAGAATACTGAAGAGTGTTTACTTGGTAGAAACTTGAAAGTGTGCGTTTCGAAAATTCCTCATTGACTTTTTGTGTACCCCCTCCCCTAACCAAGAAAACAAAGTAAAACGCCTGCAGTATGTTAAAGATACTGTGTTCTATCATGGTATGTTCTTACTAGAATTTTCTCAATTATTCTGTCAAAATATAGCCCTAAATTTTGGTCGCCTTTCTGCACATTGATCGCACGTTTTGGCATTGAACTAATGTAGCTTCTCTGTTTTTAATTTTTTATAAGTTTCCAGTGTTTTTGAACTTACTTTATAAAAGAAATTCCTCTGACACTGTATACATGTATATATTTTATTTTTTAAGTATTATGAAAAATGTATACAAGTCAAACTTACTGTGTATTCTGTGTAGCCGTGCGCATGCGGAGACTGCGAGCTCCAGCTCTGACACGTTTTACCGGTACTGGTCACGCTTTTGGTCCCCCAGTAGCGTACTCCGCTAGGATCTGACGGCTCGAGGCATACTGCAATGGGATATGCTCCAATAAACAGTTTATTTTCTAACCATCTTTTACTTTAATGCAGCAGCATTGGGGAAAATTAAAATACATGTGTTAAAATTATCGATTTTCCTTCTCATTACATTGACTAAAGGTGTTTTCGTTGACTAACATTTTTGTTCATTTTAAATTGACAAGGTAGACTATACAGAGAGAGAGAGAGAGAGAGAGAGAGAGAGAGAGAGAGAGAGAGAGAGAGTGTATAAAAATATATTTCAACCTTGGCATCTTGGTTGAGATTCCCACTGACCATTTGCTAGACACTTTATCGTAGGAGCACCCAGTACAACCGTCCTTGGGGGACAGGTGAAGTATACATTCTCCGCAACATTTCCCCCTTTTATATTGCCGGTAAAAGCGGACAGATCTACTTGTAACTCGGCGCTGTACCCGATGTAAGGTTGTGGCATTGGTTGAATACAGCCTTTTATTGGAGATATCAATAGTTATACATGTATTTAGAACTTTCGTTGAAATTATTTGATAAGAACTGTAATTTTACCAAACAATAATGACTCAAAACGAGTCGTCATAATTTATGAGTTAATTAGATACATATAGTTCTTTGCTGCAAATGTAGTGTCTTTTAAACACTTGTCTTCATACGTTTTTTTCATTATTCATTTATTATTTATTTCATTATTCAGCATGTTTATGCTAAAAAAAATTTAAAAACCATATATTTTGGCAAATAGTTAAGTAACAGTAAGTAAAAAGTCTGTTAACTCACGTGCAATCACACAAGAAGTCTTGTTCAATGAATGTTGAACACACATCTTTCCTATCGGACACGTCACAGTGTTACATCTCTCCTCTTGTACAACGATATCCTATAGAATTGTTTTAATGTTTAGAATGTGTATCTAAATTCATTAAACACAAGGATTACAAAATATTCATAGATACAATGCTTTCAAAAGTCATCATATGACATACACAATAGATGTAAGCTTTGTATAGCCTTTATTTTCAAATACGAACAAATATTTGCATCTACATTACAATTAAATTTTGTGATAAGAAGAAAACTACCTTTTTCTTTAAACGGGATGCTTTTTGATAAGCTAACTTTGCAACGTTTTTCTCAAAAACTATTTTACAAGGCACAATGTGCAAATGTTTTATCTAAGTTTATCTGTGTGGTTTAGTTCAGTATTAAAGTTTCATTTAATAACAAGACAGAGTCTCAGGGTATTATCTAAAACGTTTGTATGCTATTTCAATTAATTTTTTATAGATACATGTCAATTTTTATAATTGACAATGAAAAATTCAATCGTAAAACATCAAGAAAATTTTGTATGTTGTACAGCGTGTAGACTTTTAGGGAAAAATTTGAGTTGTACATATAGTTAGCCTCATGATTTAGATATATTCCATTAAATGGTAATGAAAAGCATTTGTTACATACCTTTGAGAAAGATATTCTAGGAATATAAATGAAATCCTCCGTTTCGCTGGTATTTTCCGTGACTTGGACAGTTTCGGTCTCATGTTGTGAGTTCAGCTCACACAGCAGTCGATTTCTGCTGAAATTGACCGAAAGACATTCAGCATAAGCGATACACAGTTTCAAACACTGCTTGTGTCCTGTTGGACTCACAGCTTTGAATTTAAAACCAATCAGTTTCCTTCCTGACTCAACGAAATTAATCACGAATAAAAGTAATAGTATTTGAAAACTGATCATTTCAAGCAAATTGATTGTAAAAGTTACACTGTATCTTAATAAAATGAGAAGAATATTTAAAGGACTCTAATTCGGGGCGTAGTTATCAATAAAACTACTTGATTAAGGCCTGCGCAAGCGCAAGAAAATCGATTTAATTTCTTAGTTATTACTTTTTTTCACAAGCACGATTCTAAATTAAAAGATCGTTATATTCTTGAAATGATACATGTATAAAGGTTAGTGAATTACGCAGCATTTAGTTTGTTTTATGTATTTGCTATTAATTATGATACAATTATGTAGAATAGACCACAACGGTAGGAAAATATAGAAACGCTTTATTTTGAACATCCCAAATATGTACATGTTATACAAGATACAAACATCCTAAAAGACAGGTGTTGAATAATTGATGCGTATCCGGCTAATGGTTTTGTTAATTAAAGGTAATTGTTTTTTAACGTACACAAATACTGTCCCGTGGTGCTTAAATTTATAATTGCCCTGCATCATTTAACACAGCCTTTTTCAGCCATACTCATTTGTTGCTTCTATTCATTAAGTTCAACGAAAACAATACTCATTTGATAAAGAATCACGAGGACGCTTATGATATACTATTATACAAGATAAAATACAAGAGAAAGGATTGAGAATCAAATGAATAGTTAATATTCTCATGATGCTTACATTTTTTATGATTTTAACACACCTTCGGTTTTACAGTGCATTCAATGGGGATTAATTTTTAAACAGCCCACTAAAATGGCTGTCATATAAAGGTGTTTTTTTTGTCTAAATAACATGGAAATAACACTCCCTAAAAGTTTGTATATTTTGACAGAATATTCAAAGGATGTGTTATTCCTTACCCATCTCATCAGCTATCACTAACATCATTTGTCATCCAATGAGGAATATCTCGGGAACAAAGCTGCCATAAATATGACGTGTTTTGTTTTGTTTTTTTTTGACAACAGACTTACTAAACAAATAAAAGATTAGGAAGATGATACGTGTGCCTTGACAAAAGAAGTTACAATAAAACACCGCGAGCGTCATTTTAAACAAATTATAAAATATACTTGGCAAAGGTATACACAATTTAAGATCCTCAATAACGAAAAATTTATATATCTATGTTTAGTGTGATTTCATGATGTTCGTGTAATAATTACGAAACATGAAAGAATTGTGTTCCCTTTATTTTTTACCATAATTTTCAAGTAAATCGTAAAATAACTGACAAAGCTTGAGAGTTTGAGAGTTGCACTATTTTATTTTAAATTATATATATATATATATATATATATATATATATATATATATATATCTCAAAGTATTTGTCTAATTTATGAGTGTTACTTTCACAGTTTAGGTCAAAAGAAATATTTAACAGTTTTTAAAAGAGAAATATAAATAAAGATTTTAAAATATTTTGTCAATGTAATATTTTGCATGCGTGCTTATTTTCCTTTTTTTTTAACATTACTTACTGTGTTATAAACTTGAATATAAACATTTTCTTCTGAACAAGGGATATCAAAACAATGTACACATCAATTTAGAAAGTTTGTTTTTCTTTTTTTAGAAAATAACCGGGTATGTCGTTTTCAAAGATACATGTACAGGTTGTTAAAAGCAAAAAATTCATAAAAAAGTATAAATCAGTGATGAAGCAATCGGTATATGAAAATATGTACGAATAAATTTGTGCCACCTTTTTATCTAGACTAGGCGTATATCTAGATACTATAGAAACATGCGATGATTATAATTACAACTCTGACGGTTTTGAAAAGAATGATATTTTAAACACGCTGGACAGTAGTGTAAAAGTACCCTTTCTGGCGCAGATACCTAACATAGGA
>WFKH01006014.1:27368530-27429651 GCA_016163765.1 Magallana hongkongensis | reverse complement strand
CAAATAAAACCACGTGGTCTAAAATTTAAATGACAATAACATTCGCGAGGTGACTGTATGACCTCGAAGATGTAGAGCATAGTGTGTTTTCTTGTATGTCCTTATATATATATATATATATATATATCCATTCATCTACATGTAATAGTTAAATATAAAATTAAAAGAAATATCGGCGATTCTTCTAAGCAACGCATGTTTTAGCAAACAAAATACTTTGTTTTCTTGAAGAAATCAAATTTAGTACCTCTTATCTATTGCTATCTTATAGAGTAGAATCTTATTTCTAAAGTTTCCAAGTGCCAAGGTCGTAGTTTATTACTTATCTCCACTGTTATGACCACAACAACAATGGTAGTGTTGTTATGTCTGTTTCTCTGTGTTGGCCCTGTGCTCGGGTTTCTATTTCCAGAATCATGCGACACTATGGATTGTAAGCTGGACAATGTGATACATATCATCTCAAAACAACAGGACGTTATGGACCAACAGTCCAGACAGATTGATGCACTAGAGAAACAACTGTCAACCATGTCTTGTACGAAGGATAATACGGGTCACAATCAGATGGAGTCCGGAACAACAACAAAGGGTGTCCACAATACCCAGAGTGTATTGTCAGGTACAATGTAAATGAAAATGTATAGAATTTATGAAATGTATATAGGTTTTTTTAAAATTTAAAGTCTAGCTACTTTTAGTTATTTAATTGCAACAACGAGGCAATACTTTTATAAATATTTACCCTTTTTTAATTATCTTCATTTCAGGGCCACAAACAACCATTCCATCTTTCTACGCAGTTAAATCTCGAGATCAGCGAGATCTTGCAAAAGGCGAGAGAATCTTGTTTGAAACGGCGATTACCAATGTGTTCAAAGCATATGATATATATTCTGGTGTCTTCAAGGTTCCGTTAAAAGGAGCATACGCATTCACGTGGACTATAGCCATGAATAACATTGACAACCACGCTTGTTTCTCTCTTTTTGTCAATGACGTTGTGGTCGGACAAACGTACTTGTGGAACAACGGGAGTGACGCAGTGTCAACGGGATTTTCGGTCGTCGAGGTTAATTCTGGTGATGACGTATACATGAGTGTTTGCAATGTTAGCCAGCCATTGGGTGAAATTGTTAGCGACATTTACCGCAAGACAAGTTTTGCTGGATGGTGTATAGCATGTGTGGGATAGCTGGGTGTATAGTATGTGTGGGATAGCTATTTTTGTAACTTTCATATAGGAAAATAATTTTGTTCTGAATTTTTTAAATTATTAATTATTAAATTACCAGAAAAGGGACTAAACGAAACGGGCCATTAAGCCTGTCATTTTGATATATTTGCTCTGTTTCGCATTGGTTTTCATTCCAATATCCAATGCATCCTCAGTCTAAGTGGGTTTACAAAACCAATTGAAACATCCTTTGCAATTCTATGTTCATCTCTTTCCGAGTTTTTTTAAGATTTGTCATTCACTCGTTTCAGTGGTTCTATTTTGTTGTCTTTTTAAGCAGTTTGACTGTGACTAGAATATGACAAAAGTAAAACGAGACCACAACCAAAAACAAAAACGTCATAGAATTAGTGGTCGAAGCAACCTGACGTTGTGTTTTAAGCGCACAATTAACATTACTGCTATAAAATACACAGAATTGATACTAGTAATTTGCTGCAAGCAAGCAAGTTTATCTCTCAGAGGAAACGATAGTCTTACTAAAATAATCATATGGAAAGGATTGAATCTTAATAAATATGAAAGAATGAACTATTTCAGAAAATTATAAATAAGAGCATACATAACGCAACATATTTGATAAGAAGTTGAGAAAGTAAAAAGGCACAAAAAAAATTTGGATATTAACCTTCAAATGAATATTCATATTGAATTTAACAGAAAAGGATGTAATGTTGTGCATTTGCCCTGCCATGCCAATGCGTTATTCTGAAATTATTCTGGGGTGCATATATATGGTTTAGATTGGACAGAGACAAAAATGATACATGTAATAAAAAACAACCAAACAATGAAAAAAGCATGCACATTTTATTCGCTCATAGCAATTGTAAAAATTGATTTCAGAAATGCTGGAAGCAAGTTTTGTTCCACGTGTAAATTATGAAAAGGTTTTCAAAAGAATCAAAGACATCATTAACAATAACATTAAAGATGATTTAAAATAAAAACCTCTTTAAAAAAGATGAAATCAACAAAAATTCTTCCGCACCCAACCCCTAAAAAACGATGAATAAGAAAAACACGATAAGACAATAAAAATCCTTGCCCGACATATCTGAATAATCTCAGCACATGGTTATAAAGTGAGTAAAAATATAGATTGATCAGAAGAAAGTCTGGCCAACATTATCACATATGAAAAGTCTTGGAAAGACTGTGAAGTATAGGAACTCGTTGATTGAGAATCACTTCTATCACAAACTGGCAACCACTGCCCTGACCCACTCACAGCCGTTATATCACGGGAAGGGGCCCCACAGAGCACTGGTCACCGGAAGTGGCAAACATTTCCGGTCCATAGAAATTGTTAGTGTTAAGAATAGCGTCACATGACAAGTCTTTCATGTTCACATTTCTTGGTGTGATCGCTTCTCGTTTGATTTCCTGTAAATAAAAGAAAAAGAAAAGGGTTAACTAAGTTTAATCATTTATTTAAAAAAATCATGATTAAAAAAAACCACGAACGAATTAACAACGAGAGTGAGACTTTTGCAAATAACAAAATAACCACTGTGCCGGATAATTATGCCAGTGCCAAGTTGGCATTTTTGCACCCGCTTAAGATGCAGTTTCGGAAAAATCCATATACCGAATGATAGACCATTGTCTAGAGAGTATATAACCACTCTTGTTTTTAGTGTGTTTCACCTGACAGGTAAGATATTTGCCTTTAAAAATTAATATCCCATAGGAAAATGATAATTCCCATAGGAAAAATGATTCTCCTACATGAAATATTGACAATCCTATAGGATTTTCTAAAAATCCTATAGGAATTATATTTCCTATAGGAGAATGATATTTCCTGTAGGAATTTGCTTCAGACAGGTATTTTTCCTATAGGAAATTAAGATTTCCTATCGGATTTTATCAAATCCTATCGGAATTGAAATTCCTATAGGAAGTTCTTGTATTCCGATAGGAAATTTCGATAGGAAATTTCAAATTTCCTATAGAAAATTTCAAATTTCCTATAGGAGAATTGTTTTTCCTATGGGAAACATTTTTTCCCCGTGGGAATTTATTTTTGAAAGGTAAATATCTCACCTGACAGGTGAGATACAATGATAACAAAGGTGGTTGTAAACTCTTTAAGCAATGGTCTATCATATGGCGTATTTGAATTTTTCGATATATGCAGCTTAGACGGGTGCAAAAATGCCACCTTGGCACTGGCATAATTATCCGGCACAGTGTTAATAATAGTAATTACATTTACAACTTGCAAGTAAAATAATTTTAGATGATGATTTGATATAATTGACAAACAGATAGAAAATAGGGACAAGTTCCCCGTTACTGTAAACATATTACATTTGACTGTCCATTCTATTTAGCGTTTTTGGCGGAAAACGGTGTCCGCTAAATCAAGTACATCGCCAAATGTAAAATATATAAGTAGATAAATAGGTACATTCAAAAATGCGCTAAATCAAATCCACGCTAACTTGTTGAAAAATCATATTCCACCAAATATCGTACACGCTAAATATAATACGTTTACAGTATTTGCATGCAGCTCTTTTACAATTATCTACTGACCCAGTCTGTTCTCTTAAAATAGTAATCCGGTTCTATATAATTTAATCACAAATAAGGACATACGGTTTGAGAAACAAACAACAACAGTACGATCTACTCATGGAACCATAAACACGAACCTTTGAGACTGATTCTGTCCCGAGTTCGTCAGATTTTGTTTTCGTTAGTTCTTCATTGGTGCACTGGTTATCATAAGAGATTTCATTCTGATTCTGTTTCCCCCTGGCCAGGATCTTCATAATTCTGGAGACATATGGCGGGTAGCTTATGGGGTTCTGTTTGATTTTGGGCGGAACGATAATGCGTTTGACTGTCTTCTGTTTCAAGAATAAAACAAATCAAGTTGTATTATTTATCGATTTTAAAAAGGAGAGAGAGAGAGAGAGAGAGAGAGAGAGAGAGAGAGAGAGAGAGAGAGAGAAGTAGTAGTACCTTGCCAACAGCCTGCTCTGTGGATAGTTGTTCACTAACTTTATGACCCTGGTTCTGACCCTTGATCTTTTTCCTTTTTCTACCACTACTATCACTTTGTGTTGTATCTAGTTTTCTTTTTGCAACAACTTGTGGGTAACCATTGTTTTCCGCTTCTCTGAGAGCCAGCAATTTGGAAATGGTTTGGTTCGTCTGGGCCTCCATAGGCTTGACGTGCATTAGGACAGGTTGGGGAACCAGACTCCATGGCTCCTACATTGTGTAATACATATCATAATGATAAAATTTAATATTACTTCGGTGATAATTTATAACAGTTACATCATTCTACACTGTACTTTGAAATTAATTTTAAAAAAAAGAGATAAAATGGATATGTCTTGATATGTCATACTAACATGCTGATTTGTTGGCGGTTTCTGGAGATTGTCGCCAGCTGTCACGTGGTGTGTGGAGGTCAACTCAACCGATGACTGCTGGTTACTGTCAAAAACCTTGCCGAGATTTGGAGCAGTGTTAGAGCCTTGTGGGACTTCGCTGGCCTTGAATTTGCGCTTTTTCCGACGTTTGTCGATACTTTTCTTGTTCTGGGGACAGATTTGCTCCGGTGCAATGGTTGCAGATTGTCTGATTTGTCCGTTTTGGCCATTGTTGATCCCAGAATAAAGTCTACCCATATCAGCTCTCTGGACACTGTGCTGAGATTGTCCAAAGAACATTGTTGTTATGGCACATTGTTGGGTTTGTTTGCGTGGAACTATATCATTCTGAGTCGCAGTTTTCTGTACAAACGTGTGCCCCTGAATTTGAGGAGCAAAGTTGCTCTGTGTTGCAGATCTACCCATGCTAATTATCTGTTGGGTACCAGAAGCTTGAAAATTCTGAAATAAATGATAATTTATCAATTCAATCCTTTTTTTCTTTTAATGTAAAATACAATAAGGATAAACAAACTACAATGTAAATTATCAAATAGTTTAGATATGTGACAATTATGATGAAAGAAACAAGTACCTGTTGAGTTGGTCTGCTTTCTGGTTGGTAGTGAGACCAATAGCCGACATTGCTAGTTGACCAGTGCTTTGTAATTGTTCTATGGCGGGCAAGGACCGTGGAGTTTATGAACTGTTGTATCTGTTCATTGCTCAACACCTGGTTAGCCTAAAATTTTAAATCAAAATCAACAAATTAACTTAAAGCCAATTTCCAATGAAAGATTCCAAGGTAGAATAACATTTTAAAAAATAATTGTAATGGGAATTTCAAACTAATGTACAGTACTGTAGTACTTGATTATATATACCCCGTTTAGCGCCACTCTGTCCACTGTGTGAGTGGTCCCTGTGCTCTGTAACACTGCAGTTCTTGGAAGAAACCGCTTTCTTGGGTGTTCAACCTATAAAGAGTATTAAAAATTGTCTCGAATATAACATACATGCATACACATATAACTCTGATCAAAATTCAAAGAACATTGACAGCAAATAAAAAGTTTTAGAGAGTTAAAAAATAAAGAATTGAAGAGTTTTAAATAGCACGTGCAGTACAGAAGAAAAAGGTCTGTATGGCAGACAGAGAGAAACGGAGAAGAGGTAATAGATAGGTCTGACTTTATTTTTACTTACTTCCTACACCAATATATATTTTTACATAAATATAAATCTGAGACCTCCGTAAGAGTCCCGGAAGTGAAGGGCAGGGTCAGGAAGCTCATTCTTGGCCTCTCGTAAATACTCGAGGCAGCTTCCGGGCCCAAACACTGCTCATCCATTCTCTTCTGGAATAAAAAAGGTCATCCGTTAATTTATAGAATGGAAAACATATTTTGCCATGTTATTTATGATAAGTTTGTTTTTCGTCTTTTGAATAATTTCAAAAAATAACTCACATACTTCTATATTAAATAGTTTAAAATTGATGCATTTTAATTGTTTACTTATTTACAGTCTGTATTCATTGAATTTTCATATCGTCGCTTGACGGATGTCATACATTCATCAAGCGACTATATTTTTCATACATTTCTGACTGTCTTTAATATCAATTATGTAATTTTATTTCAGATTAATGGTTGTCATGCAGCCATTTTGAATAAGACTCGAGAAATCTTAACGTTGCTTATATTAGGCTTACAGATTGTAGATAGGCCTACGTGAATTGACCTTTATATTAAAGAGAAGTGTGGGTTTTTCAAAGCAACAATTCAGATTTTTTATTACTTTAAACTTGGACTATGTGTGATCGATTTTCAAAATACTTCTTAAACTAAACAGTTGTCACTGACTTTATATAGCTGTTATAATCATGTTATTACCTTTATCATTTATAGAGTTCACATAACAAAGAATTATACAAAGAAATATAAATGATAACAAATTTTCAAATCAAGTGTTCAAGTATTATTTTTGATAAATTTTGTATGACTGATATAAGTTTCTTTCATTTGATAAGCATTCATATTATCATCCGCTCATTTGGTTAATCTGCCAAATCGAATGCTTCCCATTTGACTATTTTAAAAATTGATGCCTTGACAACAAAACATCAGATATTTTGCCGAAAAAATGAATAAAGATGATCATTACCCTCTTAGATGAATAGCTATTCATTTCTGTCGCTTTCTGAATTCTATTGATACAGTAATTCTCAGAAGTATTTCGCTCTGCGAAAAACACGTCTTGCCTCAACATCTGATGCTGAAACACTGGTGATGTAACCAAAACACAACGCAAGCCTTAGTAATCCTGACGTCATCAGTCGAACGATATCCAATGAGCGTTGACCTACTAAAAATACAATTCTAATTTTGGGACATGGAATACCCCCCCTGGATTTCTTTAACCTAAATCATGAATGGCATTGATTCGACAGTTTAGAAAACTTGATCGAAGACAATTTTTTAAACTAAAATATTAATAATGGTATAACATATTAATTCATAAAGTAGTCAAAATTCATATTTTTATTGCTAAAATTAAAATATGTCTGAAGGACAATACTTATTAAAGTTATTCATATCATCGAAAATAGGTGCAGGTGACGTTTTACGTCTATTTATTGTGTCAAAAAGTTAATTATGGCGGTTATAATTATTTTTTTAATTAGGCAAAATTTTGGGATGGACCCCCATTCCCAACCCCTGTTCCTGAAAAAAAAAATGCCGGTTCTGTGCCAGTATTCATGCGCGGATCCAAAATTCTTTAATTTTTTTTTCAAGGTGGGGGGATGGGGTTTCCCATGGAAAATCTGTTTACCGGGGGAGGTGGGGAGGTTGAGGCCTATGTTTTGTAATTTTGTTATGTAAATTTGCAAAATTTCAATTTTACGAGAGGAGGGGGGGGGGGGGGGAGAAACAGCCCCACGCCTTCCCCTAGATCCGTGCATCGTGTTACTTTAACTTTTTAACTTATATTTTTAATTTTATTACATTATTGTCAATTAATTGAAGATGAAGAACAGTTTCTTGTCCAATGTAGCAAATTTACACAAGAAAGAAATGAACTATTTGTTTTAATTTCATCTAAAGGCAAAACCTTGTTTATGTGTTTATTGTGCATTATGAATGTTTATTGTAAAATCTTCCTGTTGCCCCTCGAGGACCCTTATATTATTGGTCAATAAATTAAATTAAATTGTTCTTATGTCTTAAAAATACTGTAACGGGACCGAGGGGTTAAGTCCCGTACATATGTATGTGATCCGAGTTCAAAAGGATAACGAGTATATTCAGTGTTTAGAAATTATATTCTGTAATAAATAACAGACATAAACAAATATTAACGCAACGGGTATGAAACATTATCATATAAAAAGCCAAGGGAGCGTGATATTTACCGTTAATAAAAGTTGAAATGAAATTTAGCCCCAATACCCGAAAGTACGTCTGTAGTTAAAGACTGAGTAAATACACCCCGACCGGTCGGGCTCTACAGTCCAGGCACGCGCATACCACGCCCGGTCGGGTCAAAGGGAAATAACTCTAAGATCATCATAAGCAAAAACCATCACAATACGTTGACAATTTCCCGGTGTATCCCTAATGTTTATTTTTTCAAATGAACATAGCATCATTAAATATTACAAATGAGAAAAAATCTTTGATTCTTTCATTAATTAATTCTGTGCTAAACGAGAATGACGAGAATATTTATGTCGATCTAAAGAACAAATCTCAAATATTCAATGTGCAACAAAAATATTTGTGAGGTTCTTTAAAAATATCCTTGTGTACCCATATTTCGAGGGTCTTAATCTATGGGTCTTCTTTTACGAAAAAAAAAATTAGCAGTAATTTTGAAATCTAAGAAGTTTGTCTTGAATATCAATCATATAGCTTGCTTTTTTAACATTAGCTGATTAACCTTTATTTATTTCGTCACTTCCATTGACAAAGTATACATTCATCGACAAAACAACGGGTGCGGCCATTTCGACGCTGTAACTAATTTGGCTCGTCAGTTTAACAGCTGAAAACAGAGGTCGCCTATCTAGACCTGTTTAATTTATCTTCACATTACATTTTTTTCATTAATACATGTAAATCTTTAGTCTCTGCAGGCGATACATCGTAGGGTTCTTAAAAGCTTTTTTATTTTCGTAGTACATGTACGACGATTAATTAAAGTTGAATTCATAGTAAAGGTGGTATAACAAAATTTGCTCTTTTTTGTTGGGAAAACTTCATAAATTAATTCTTACTTGTTTGAAGTGCATTTTAATTAATACTGGGTCGATTGAAAGTAAATCTACCGTAGTATCATATGCATACAAAAGTTCACGTTGATTTTAGGACCTTCGACCATATTATACATTGTAACAAACAAACAAACGAAAATTGGTTTTTAATTTATTAAAATCTTATATTATTATTTATATAATTTACTTTAGATTATATTCTTTTAAAATTTTTAATTATATAATAAAATAGATTGATTTCAAAATTTTTCACGTACGTAGAAGAGACAACTTATAATTTTTGTGATGAAGACATCTACCTTAATTTATTTTTTCCCATGAAAAATATAGTGTTAACCTAATAATAGTTAATAAGGGATATATATATACATTTTTTTTAACTATAAACATAATATATTACGTCCGGTGCATGTGGATGAAAATAAAGTACATGTATACCGGTCAACCAAGTCAAAATTTCCCGCCATTATTATCCCCCTTTCCTGAACTCTTCAACTTCTGCAAGTGCAGTTGCCCGGATTAAAGTTCGGGGAAGAACACTGATCGACTCAGTCGTTCATATTGCGAGCTGCTCATTTCAAAGAAGGGCGTTGACAGTAAACCTAAAGGTAGAGAAATGGCGGAGACGACAGCGGACCCAGAGGTCCGGGCTGCGCCCGTTCAGGCGACAGCCGAACTGTCGGACTTCGCTGAATATTTGCTGAGAATCGTCCCAGCTTTGATGGAGGACAAGGATTCGGCTCCTCCTCAGCTCAAGACGACCATATTTGAGAAGAGTACATCTGAAGACATCAAAAAATTCCTTGGGGATCCACAGATTCCTGTTCTGTTGATTCAGAGATCTTCAACGAAGGGTAAATATGTGTTTTATTTCTTTAAAATTTCCTTATTTTTTTAAAATGACTCATACTTTGGCCGACGACTTATTATCATAATCAATATCAGACAACATCACCTGATGTAGATATGATTAGCTTGAAAAATAAGTGAAAATAGACTGCACATACAAAAGATATTACGATAGCTTATCAAGATATATGTTGCTGGCATTCATTGATTATATGCATAAATTTAAATAAGAATGCAGTCTAAGGGGCAAACGGGCAGATCCAGCTACCAGTAGTTTTATTTGGAGGTGGGGGGGGGGGGGGGTTGTCCAGAGATTGAAGAAAAAGTGTTGATGGAAAATATGTATCTTACAGGCGCGTAGCTGCCTATATGCAAGTACGCAGTTGCATACACATCATTCTCCTAAAAAAAGAAAAAAAAAAGAAACGGGAGGGGGGAGAGAGAGAAAGAGCGAGAGATTATATAGAGAAAAAAGAATTTACCACCCAGCACTACCTGTTTCAAATTATTTTGTCTTTGATATTGTTCCGATTTAAATCTATATTCAGCAAGACTTATGTACAATCATTGCTCATACTTGCTGAGTATAAATTTGAATCGGAACAATAAATCTTTTTATTCAATCATCGCCAAAAAACAAAAATCATCCAAAATTCAAGAGAAAGAAAGTATAGTAGAAATAAAGTGCAGCAGTTAATCCGTGTTATCCTGATTATCAAGACCATAAATTTGATGAGTGAAAGCGAGCAAAGGAAACTAGCTGTTCTAAAAAAAAAAATATGTCGCAGATTACTACACAGGATTTTAAATTTCCGCTGAGGTAAAACTAAAAATTAAGTTGAACAAAATAAATGATATAGATAATTGTATAAATATCTTCTTTTACTGATATTACCAATATAGAGAATTAACAAAATCACATCTTGTTTAAGGTTTCCTTGCAACATTTACAATACCATATGCACTAAAGAACTATGTAATATATTTTGAAAATATTCTCCGATGAAAACAACACTATATATTATTGAAATGACTCCTTAATTGTATCATCTCAAACTGGGAAACTTTTTTAAGTGCTACATATTTGCTAGAGAAAAGGGATGAAGCATGGTATCTCTTGCAAGAAATTGACTTTAAAATTTGGTAAAACCCAGGAGCTTTTGGAGGCTTCGCCCCTTGGGCCCCCACCAGGGTTCTGCCCTGGACCCGTTGGGGACCTCACGGCGGCCCCCAGACCCCCAACTGTTTTATGCGTACACTTCATTTCCATTCTAGCTACGCACCTGTCTTATATCACTGATGAAGGAATTAGATGTATTGATTTTCATTTCATTTCCAGTTTTTGCTTTTGTGTATCTTTATTAAATTAATTATACTGGAATGTAATAACAAATTAATTGCTTCTTCATTTCATGCATGTATTTTAGTTATTACTAAAACATTTTGGTGTAAACAGATGAGTCAGAAGAGGTTGGTGAAGGCGATGGAGAGGCCCCTGCTGTTTACACTTTCTCTGTGGATGTTCACTACACCAGTTCGAAAGTGTCCAGGTTCGTAACCTCAAGATCAAAACCATGAAAAAGGGCATGAAATATTAAGATTTTCTTTAAAATCTAGGATATTGAAAACCAAAAATTAATTTAGAGCTAATAGTTCAAACAAAAATTAATTCCTTTTCATCTAGCATTCAGCAATATTGCCCTTATTTGGTAGTAAAATCATTGTTGGTTTTACTTGAAAAAACCCCCAAAACATTGAAATTGTTTTAACAATGTTTTTCTGTATATATTAAACAAGGTATACTTGTACAAGAATCCCATAATTTTTTCTGTAAATTGTAGCATGGTGCTTATCAAGCGAGGTGCGATTGTGGAGGCAGAGAAAAGTTTTCCATCACAGATTCGGGTCATGAACTTCAGTGAGGGGTCACCATATGAAACCTTACATGCTTATGTCAGTAATGCAGTTTCCCCCTTCTTCAAATCTTACATCAAGGAAACAGGAAAAGCAGAGAGGTAGACATTTTATGACCCCTTTTTTCAAGGGGGGGGGGGGGGTGTAGTTTTAATGCTTCTTTTTTGGTGATGTGTATAAACTTGTGATTTGTCCTTTCTTTGCAGAGATGGAGACAAGATGGCACCAACAGTGGAGAAGAAGATATCCGAGCTGGAAATGGGGCTGTTGCATTTACAGCAGAACATTGACATCCCAGAAATTAACCTTCCCATCCATCCTGTGGTGTCTGCAGTCATCAAGAAATGTTCCGAGGAGGGGAGGAAACCCAAGGTGGAGGATTTTGGGGACAAAGTGGAAGATGCACAGTTTTTGAATGCTTTACAGAGTGGAGTGAACAGGTGGATCAGGGAAATTCAGAAGGTACATGCACTACAGTGCTAACAAAATTCTTTTATGTATTGTTGCAGACAAGAACTTTTGCATCATCTCTAATAACAATAAGAATGTTTAATACAATGAGTCAATGTCCATAAGCATTTCTCAGTTTAAACAATAATGAGCTTTGAAAATTTCTCTGTGGAGGATTTGCACTGTGTTAAATAGATGCATCTGAATCTATTATAAAATTAAACTGATCACAAAATAATCTTTGTTTGGGGATGGAAAGCAGAGGGCATTTATCCTTGTATAGACAAGAAGGTTATAAAAAAATGTAGTTAAAGCTGACATGCATCTTATATTGTAGACTTTTACTTTGTGCCTACATTGAATTAAATATATTTTCATGTACCAATTTGATAAAAAATGTTAATGATCTGATAATCTTGTTTTTAAGGTAACAAAGCTGGACAGGGATCCAGCCTCTGGTACAGCCTTACAGGAAATCAGTTTCTGGTTGAACTTGGAGAGAGCCCTGCTGAGAATCCAGGAGAAAAGAGAAAGTCCAGAGATAGTCCTGACATTGGAGATTCTGAAACATGGAAAACGTTTCCATGCCACTGTCAGTTTTGACACAGATACAGGTACAACACATACAACGTACAGATGAAATTCAGGCAGTGATAAAATCAAAGTACTGAAAGTACTGGAAAGCAGTTAGCAAGCTTTTTTCAAATTTGTTGAGAATACATCTATTAAAGTGACACAATGATATTCAGGCAATGATAAAAAAAAGAGAGCAATATAAACAGTTTTAGTATACAGTGTGTTTTTCAAATAAAAATTAGATTGAAATAATTGAGTAATTTATTGTTTCATCCTTTGACTAGGCTTGAAGCAAGCAATGGCCACAGTAAATGATTACAACCAGCTGATGAAGGACTTCCCCCTGAATGATCTTCTGTCTGCAACAGAACTGGACAGAATTCGTGTAGCTCTGTCTGCTATATTCATCCACCTCCGTAAAATCCGGCCGACAAAGTACCCTATTCAGAGGTGTCTGAGACTTGTGGAGGCCATATCAAGGGATCTTAGCTCACAATTACTCAAGGTGTGAAATGTGTTTTATTTTTGCATGACTGGTGTATGTATTTTCTTTTTGAACGTTTTTGAACAAAAATACATGTATAATGAAATAAAGTGTATATATTTCGAATATGACTCATATGAGAGTACATGTACATGAATCATTCTCATCTTTTAGCAATTTTTTCATTAAATCAATAAAGGATTTTTCTACTTTTTTTGTAGGTGCTTGGAACACGTCGTTTGATGCACATCCCCTATGATGAGTTTGAGAAGGTGATGACAGCCTGCTTTGAAGTGTTTGGGACTTGGGATGATGAGTATGAAAAGCTCCAGGGTCTGCTGAGAGACCTGGTCAAGAAGAAGAGGGAGGAACATCTACGCATGGTGTGGAGAGTTAACCCCGCCCACAAACGCCTGCAGGGACGACTGGATCAAATGAAAAAGTATGAGTAAACATAAATATTGCTACTTCATTGCTTAAAAATTAATGTTTAACATTCAAGCATATTCCTATCCTTCTTTAACTAGAACTGTTTAAATAAAGGGCAAAGATGTGCAGTGTTTACAAAACTTTGATATTGTTATATAAGTACATGCATTGGACTATTACAGATTCCGGCGTCAGCATGAGCAGTTGAGACAGGTGATTGTACGAGTGCTGAGACCCACCACTACCACTAAACCTACCCAGGCAGGAACCCCGGGGCAGGAGGAGGCGGATGTCAAGGTCGTCAAACCCCTGGTGGATGAAGTTGCTGACGCTAATGCCATTGAGGTATGAGAACAGTCATTGTAACATGTACTTGTATGAATATTTACAATATATACAAACAGTGGGGATGTTAAGATTAAGAAAGTATTTATTAATGTTAAGGTTGGACAATTATGATGATTTGTTTTCATTTTTCAGGAGGTAAATCTGGCATATGAGAATGTAAAGGAAGTAGATGGACTGGATGTGTCCAAAGAAGGCTCAGATGCTTGGGAGGCAGCAATTAAAAGGTGTGTACTATATACCTGTACATGTCCATGTTTAGTTGTAATATGTATTAGTGTTGTAAAATCGGAACAATTTTACTATCGATTATCAAATTGAATCGGCAGCTCACAATCGAATATAAAATTGATTATGTAAACTTTCAAATTCCAGCAAAGAGTTTTTTTTAATCCTGTCAATGAGTGAAAGATACCAGCATAAAAGAAAATACCTTTTTTAAATTTATAATTCATATATCAATAGTTTTTTTAATGAACTTATTTTCAAATGAATTAAATATTATACTTAGAGGCCAACCTAGGGCAAAATTTTAATTGATATTGGATTAGAAGCAAGATAATAAAAATAAAACAACTTCTAAAATTTGTAAAACCTTATCCAATTTGTTTAATTTAATTGATCTGATACATTCACACATTTTATACATTAAATGTTTTGTACTTCTGTAAGTTAAATGACAAATAAAATCAGTCCATGTACTTTTGTGTATTTTGGAGGTATTGGTGCAACCCTTAACCCAATTACAACCGTTATGTAGCAGATCTGTTTAATTTTGAAGACAACTGTAAACAAACGTTTTATGATTATTTTAGCAATAATTTGGCAGTATTATTAACTAATTACAAGTTTCAAACTATAATTGTAATATCGGAATGAAATGTAATAAACATCGGTTGTAATTTTCAGTGCACAATATCACCCGTTTTTATAACACATGAAGATAAGACAGTCGCAAGTTACTATTCACAACA
Source organism: Magallana hongkongensis (assembly GCA_016163765.1). Taxonomy (NCBI): domain Eukaryota; kingdom Metazoa; phylum Mollusca; class Bivalvia; order Ostreida; family Ostreidae; genus Magallana; species Magallana hongkongensis. The sequence continues at coordinate 27,414,722 of WFKH01006014.1, read as the reverse complement.
GGGTCTAACTGAGCTTGTGAAAACGTCTTATGAATTTGATAATTATCATTTTATTGCATTTGGGTTAAATTAACAAGATCGTAAACTCAGAATACAGTGCGACTTCAACTTCTTTTTCGGAGGAAATTCCGGCGAAGTTACCGATCACAAAGCAGGTCGCCCCCTAGGTTGTTCACTGTATATAATACCAGAAATATTAATAACATGTTATTTATGTCTCTGATAACACTTTAGTCTTTTTATGGATATTGCTACGCAGTAAAAGGTCATCTGTAACGTGACTGAATTTTAGCGACTATCGATGATAAAAACTTACAATCGATTGTCGCCGACTTGCTGCCTTCAGCGACGATTTTTCGATAGTCGGCGACTATCGTAACAACACTAATATGTATGTTCCTTATACATGTACTTTAGAAAAAATGAATCAAATTAGAAAGATTTAATATTTGAGCAATGATTTCAGTATATCTTAGAAAACTTAAAGCATCTAATAATCTGTAATTTTTCTTAATAGATACGATGAGAGAATTGATCGTGTGGAGACCAGAATCACTGCCAAGCTAAGGGACCAGCTGGGAACTGCGAAGAACGCCAATGAAATGTTCCGTATCTTTTCCCGCTTCAATGCCCTGTTTGTCAGACCCCACATTCGGGGAGCAATCAGAGAGTACCAAACTCAGCTCATCCAGAGAGTCAAGGACGATATCGAAGCTCTACACGAGAAATTCAAGGTAAGCCTATTGAATATGCAGTTTATTTATGAAGAAAAACTGCACTTGCATGTACATTGCAGTTGGTAAATGTGGCATCGTTATTTGAAAAATGAATTAAACAGGGGTATGCAAATATCTGTTTGTAGGTTCAGTACATTCACAGCACTGCTTGTAAGATGAGTAAAGTCAGAGATTTGCCTACAGTCTCTGGGAGAATAGTTTGGTCAAGACAGGTGAGTTTAGCCAATTATATTACACATCATTCAGAATGAAAAAACTCAGTTGATTTAGAAATATAGAAAACCAATTTTGTTAAACTGTGTATTTCAGATTGAGCACCAGCTGAATGCATTGTTGAGTCATGTGGAAGTGGTCCTTGGAAAAGGCTGGGAAAACCATGTGGAAGGTCAACAACTGAAGAATGATGGGGAGAGCTTCAGGTTGAAGCTTAATACACAGGAACTGTTTGAAGATTGGCAAAGAAGGGTAAGAAAATCCTTTAAATGGCTTTGGGTTGATGGATTTTGATGTTGAGCTGATTCACGAAAAATAAATGTGAATATACATGAACTTGATTGTATCATTCCAGGTCCAAGGCAGACAGTTAGTTGTAACAGGAAGAATCTTCAGTGTCCAGAGCTTCAAGTCCAAAGTGATGGGAAAAGGAAATGTCCTCAAGCTGTGTGTGAATTTCCAGCCAGAAGTCATTGCCTTATCTAAAGAGGTAGGTACATGTATTCTGTTAGGCAGGATTTATGTGTATCAGAGACATAGATATACATGTAAGTGTATTTTATTGAGATTTTATTAAACTTTGTTGTACATGTAGGTGAGGAATTTGCGATGGCTCGGATTCCGAGTTCCCCTGGCCATTGTCAACAAAGCTCACCAGGCTAACCAGCTCTATCCATTTGCTATTTCTCTGATAGAGAGCGTGAAGACCTACCAGAGAACTTTGGAAAAGGTAAGAATAAAAGTCACAGTATTTACTCAGTGGCATTTTTAATGCTGTTTGAAAAAACTGAAGATTTTTTTCTTCAACTGTTGTCTTAAAATTTCAGATCGAAGCAAGAATAACTATTGTTTTACTGGTAGCTGGACTGAGAAAGGAAGTTCAAAATCTTATTGCTGAGGTAAGGAAGACATTTACAGTTACATGTAGTTTAAATTTGAAATGAAATAGTGTCAATACATGAACATGTTCATTCAGGGCTTGGTTTTTTCATCAAAACTCTGTAGAAAATGATGTTTGCAATATTAATTGCATTTACAGGGTCGTGTATTCTTGTTAAATCATAGTTACTTCTTTATTTTCTATCAACCTCATTTACTGATAACATTTTGTGTTGTAGGGAGTTGGTCTGGTATGGGAATCCTACAAGCTAGAACCATATGTGTTGAGATTGGCTGATACAGAAAACAACTTTCAAGAAAAGGTACATTTTGAAACATATGCGTTAATAGATTTTGTTTATGCAAAATACTATAAAATCATTTTGATTTTACTCTAATTTATCCCAATTGTAATAAAGGAATAGGAAATGGAGTAATGTAACCTTTAACTCAATATTTGTTTAAATTTGCAGTATCAAAGCACCTGTTTTTGGAGTGACATTTTTATACTTTTAATCTTTCAGGTAGATGATTTGGTGGCCATTGAGGAGGAGATAGAGTTAGAAGTGAAGGCCCTGGAGACCTGTGCTTACAGTAATGCTGTGTTTACAGAGATCCTGGGGAAAATCCAGAAGGCTGTGGACAACCTCAGTCTGCATTCCTACTCCAATCTACCCCAGTGGGTGGCCAAACTCGACCAGAGGGTACGTCTCAAAATCCATTAGTGAAAACCACAAACAATTTCCTCTGTAATTGTTACAAATAAGTTCAAAGATTCAACTGCAAAACTTTCTGAATTTACATATAAATGTAAAAATTTTATTGTATATTCCACAGTTTAAAACAGTTTATGCATGGCATTTGAGGTTACGCATGTACATTTTAGGTTGAGGCCGCTCTTGCAGGACGGTTGGAGGCTGGGTTAAAGGCCTGGACGCAGACCTTACTGGGTCAGGGACAGTCTGGGTCAGACAACACTATGGACACTGATGAACCCCAGAAACAAGCTCACAAACCTGGTGGGGACCCACACATCAAGGTACTGTATAGAAAGTTCACAAATGAGAAGTGTTCATGATGAAGACTTTTTCTTTTTTAGTAGGTATTAGTGTCAAGAAAAATGAATTTGAATATTTCTATTTGATTCCAGCCAATGGTGCATGAGTTAAGAATCACCAACCAGTTGATCTACGTGAATCCACCAGTGGAGGAGTCTCGAGTAAACATCATGCAGGAGCTGTTTGGTTGGGAAGCAGTCATTACGAGCCTGCCTCGTATCCGACACTCCAGATATCAGGTAAACAGAACTCCTATTTCATCCTGTGTTTCAGTTTATGAAATGTCTGACTTTCCGCTTATATCCACTGTACATACATGAATGCACATCTGCATATGATTTTATTTGAGACATTTTGATTATTCATAAAACAATGGTGATTTGTAGGTTGGATTGGATGTGGAGTCGGAATCGGAGAGCACCTATAGAAATGTACTGACTAAACTTCCTAGTGGTCAATTAATACTAGAGGATGCCTACTCTGCCATTCAGTCAGTGATGAAGGAGTTTGACAATTATGTCAAGGTAGGAAATGGTCAATACTGATTGGGCAAAACACAATGTTTTAGTATATATGTATTAATTATTAAGTATTACATGTACATTTTTATTTCAATATGCATTCATGCTTTTAGGTTTGGCTGAGATACCAGTCCCTCTGGGATTTGAACCCAGATGTCTTATACAGTCGGTTGGGACTCAAAATCAAATTGTGGATGAATACCCTGGAAGAAATTAAGTAAGTACTTTGCTGATATTAGATGATCAGAAACCTGTTTTTCTGCAGTCATTTGTAAATTTTGTTTTGTTTGTTTGCAGATCTTCAAGGAAGACATTTGACACATCAGAAACGCAGAAAGAAATTGGACCTATAATTGTACAGTTTGGCAAGGTATCCTTCAAACTTGTATATACATATACATTGTACCTGGGACTTTATGTAGATTTCTGATCTGGATATTGCAGATGCAATATAAACAATAGAATTTGTATTAAAAAATTGTTTACTTTTTCAGGTCCAATCTAAAGTGAGCTTGAAATATGACTCATGGCACAAGGAAGTTCTCAGCAAGTTTGGTAGTCTCCTTGGAAACGAAATGGTGGACTTCCACTCTGCTATTTCCAAGGTAAATCAACTGAAGTCAAGTTTTCTTTGTGCATTAAGATTCATACTTGTGTAAAAATAATATACTGGATATATATGTTTACAATAACAGGACTAGAAACATTATACATGTCAGAAAGAAAAAGATCATACATATATGTACTATAACTTATTTTGTCTAGTCCCGGTCCGAGTTGGAGATGCAGTCCATTGACACAGCCAACACTTCGGAGGCTGTAGGTCTGATCACACAAGTCCAGGCCCTGAAACGTAGGATGAAGAACTGGGAGAAGCAAGTCAATGTAAGCAATTCTCTCACTAAATGTTAAAAGATCATAATAAAAAAAGATCCATATTTCAGGTGGTCATAGAATTATTCAGGAGTTGCCTGTAAAATGATTAAGATGTTTGTGACATTGATGAAAGTAATTCACAAACCAGTATGCTTGGCCATTCTAAGATACAGATTAACCATATTTCAAAATAAACAAGATAAAATTCTCATTTCTTGTACTGACTAATTCAGCATGCTTGGATATTTAGAGAACAAATTTTCTTTGTTTTGAAATGATGAAAATAAAATTGTCACTCCTTTTACTGCTGATTACAGATGTACAAAGAAGGACAGCGTATCCTGGAGCGACAGAGGTTTCAGTTCCCGACCAACTGGTTGTACAGTGACAATATCGAGGGCGAATGGGGGGCCTTCAACGACATCATGAAGAGGAAGGACTCCTCCATCCAGACCCAGGTAGCCAGCCTGCAGATGAAGATCGTGTCTGAGGATAAAGTGGTGGAAAGCAAGACCAGCGACCTTCTGGCTGACTGGGACAAGGACAAGCCTGTGGCTGTAAGTACTATGCATCTATAGGGGTGGGGCTGTACTAGTTAATCTAACACTTATGTCGACTTGTAGGTCTTTCAGAATTGGTAATCTTACCTTCCTTTTTGCATATATAAACCTGTTATACAATTGCTATCCATTTTCCTTTACAATGAAGGCATATTTCAAAGTTATTTGTGTAATTGAATTCACAGAATTGTTTTATGATGTGTTTTGATTATACAGGAAAAATATTCACCTTGAATGTGATTTATTGTTACTACATTTACAGCTATACTGAATGTTTACCCATTCTTTTCAATCTTTTCAATCTACTTCCCATAATGTGTAAAGTCTAATCATATAAGTGTGTATTATTTTCTTGATTGGAAACCAAACAGTTAATAGATGTAAGTAAATCTAAATCTCTCGCTGAACTTGCTTTACTCAACATAACCATACCCTGTTTAGTTTGCTTCTTTTTGAGAAGTGCTGAGGAATAATTATTGATTTGAATTTGAATGTCAATTCCATTTTTGATTTCAGCATCTCTGCTTTTATTTGAAGTGGGGTTTCCTATAAGAATATTTTTATCATCTGTTTTAACATTCCTGTTGTTATACCATGCAGTTTATGGAAGATTATTATTATTTCACCCATTGTTTTAAGCTGGCTACGGTAAACTTGTTTTTATTCTTGGTTAGGGTTGGCTTTTGACTCTTTCCCTGTTGCATGAACATAATTATATAGACAAGCAGTACTGGGTTGTCTCTTTGTTTTGCATTCTTAGTAAGTTTTGAGTTGTCCTTTGACATTAAGGGTGAACTGAAACCAGACGAGGCTATGAAGGCCTTGACCATATTTGAGGGAAAGTTCAGCCGACTAAAGGAAGAGAGAGAAAATGTGGCTAAAGCCAAGGAGGCCCTGGAACTTTCTGAACCAGGTAATTTTGTCAAGAAAAAATAAAAGGTGTTCGAAGATGTATTTTAATTTTTATATAATGTTTGCAAGATTATTTTTTTTACATTGGCCCTTGATGGGTCAGGAATTAATACTGGACCATGTTTAAACAGTAGAAGTAAATAATACTTACAAATAATGAGTTCTATCCCGGTAATTAAAGTTAGAAACTTTAATAGAATTATAATGAGTCAAATTGTTGGTCAGTGTAATTGGGTGAACATACATATACATATAAGGGGGATGGAGGGCATTAAACTTTGTATATACTGTACTAGACATTAGTTTTATGCTTTAAAAAGTAGAGTACAAAAACCAAAAAACTGTACCTCACATACTGACTATAAACATCTCATTCACCTTTCCTTGATGTACACATGTATTAGGTCAGTTGAGTGCCAGTGAGGAGAGAATGCAAGTGGCCCATGAGGAACTACAGGACCTGAAGGGAGTTTGGGCAGAGCTGTCCAAAATCTGGGAGCAGATTGATGAACTCAAGGAGAAACCATGGCTGTCTGTACAGCCAAGGAAGGTGGGTACAACCTAACAAACATTTAGAACTTCTCAGCTTAACCTCAAAATGTTTTTGAAAAAGAACAGGTGCTATTCAGTTAAGCCATATGGCAAATAAATTTCATTTTATTAAACTAAGATTTTTCAAAATTGGGTGAATTGTATAATCTAGATTTTTTTTCAGTGTTTTATAGAATGTATTAAAAGAAATTTTTGTTGTTGTTGTAGATTAGACAGTCTATAGATGCCTTACTGAACCAACTGAAGGAACTGCCATCCCGACTCCGAAGTTATGCCTCATATGACTATGTCAAAAGAACCTTGCAAGGATTTGCTAAGGTAATTTACCTTAACTTATAAGAAAAATCTTGATTAACATGTTTTCTTGAATTGTCTTGAAACCCACCATTATTTTTCTCTATATGGTATTAGAGTACTACACATATTGGACTTTTTCAGGTCAATGTGCTGGTTGTGGAGTTGAAGTCTGAGGCACTGAAGGAGAGACACTGGAAACAGTTGACCAAGAAGCTGAATGTACGCTGGGTGCTGTCCGACCTCACCCTGGGTCATGTGTGGGACGTCGACCTAATTAGACACGAACCAATCGTCAGGGACATCATCCTCATTGCCCAGGGAGAAATGGCTCTAGAGGAATTCTTGAAACAGGTGTGTAACTGTCATTGCTGATTTCAGACCCGTTGAAGCTGTCTTTGACTTACATATGTAAGTCAGAATTTGCACACAATATAAATGAAAGTTTTATTGTTACATGCAAACAAATTCAAAATGTTATTAAGAATTTTTCCCAATCTTGTTGCTACCTTCACATTTCAAGTGTTAATTTATGATTAATAAGTACATTTTGCCTTTGGTGAATAAATGAAATTTTGTGAAAAACTGATAGTAGTTGTAATGAAAAATTCTATTTAGGTAAAGATCAGGTTGGTGTTGATACTACCTGTTTATTGATTTGATAGGTCAGTGAGGTATGGAGGAGCTATGAACTGGAGCTAATCAACTACCAGAACAAGTGTCGCCTGATCAGAGGCTGGGACGATCTGTTCACCAAGGTCAAGGAGCACATCAACAGTGTGTCGGCCATGAAGCTGTCCCCATACTACAAAGTAAGCTTATGGGTTATTCCCTGAATAGTGTGAATATTAATTCTTTTCTATAGGATTTCATGTGTACTATACTAAATTTTTCAAAATACAGTCTAGACTGCCTTAGCGACTCTCTGTATTAAGCGACTCTCTGTCTTATGCGACCATACTTACAACGCCCAACGTAATTTCCTATATGAAAACCCTGCATTAAGCGACCCCCTGCCTTACGTGACAAGCGACCGTCATTTTTTAGTCCCAAACTGCTCTGTAGACTGTTTTAAGCGACTTTTAGCAAATTAAAATGGCGTCCCAAGCTGAGAAACAATTAGAAGTGTTTTGTTTTGATAACCAATTATAATATTTATCACCTTTTATGTTAACGGTTATTACCATTAACCCCCATACATGAGGTTTTTCAATACTCCCGCTATATCTCTAATGACGACTTTTGTCGCACCCTGTATAAACAAACATGGCGGCCCGATAGTAATTGAAATTCTATAAACATCGGTTTTTAAGCTGTTTATTGTTACTTGATTAACGGATATCTCGGCCAAACTCATCTGTGCATGTACATGTTCAAGTTGAATCCACACATCGATACTTATAAAGAAGTTTTGTAATTAACACGTGTATAAAGAAGAAATTGGGAGAGTGCTTAGTCAAATTAACAAACATGGCGGATAACGAGTCCGACATCGTACAAGTATTATAAACACAATTTTAGGATCAGATTAATAGATATGAAAATGTGTGTAAAACTATGCATGGTTAAAGCTGTTTATTGTTACTTGGTAAACTAAGAAACATCATAAAGAAAACATCATTAAGATTGTTATTTTGCAGAAATGTTATCGTTTTACCTGCCAGTCATTAAACAATACAAAACAATTAAATTATACTGTCATAGTCCATTTGGTGGAAACAAAAACATACTGAGTTTAGTTATACGCTCCCATTTGTTTATATAATAAGTGATTCTGTTCAAAATTATTTTTTTTATTAGATGATGAAATTATAATTTCAATCTATAATCAAAAAATAGTTTATAGCTAAAATATATATAAATTAACTACATATGTATTTGGTACCAATTATTATGGATAGCCAAAAGGTAGCTTAAAAGATTGTGAAGTTAGTCTTGGACTGTGTTATGTGACTCCCTGTCTTATGTGACTTTTTTTTATCGGTCCCTTGGATGGTCACATAAGACAGTCTAGACTGTATTGTAAAGTATTTTATGGCAAATATTAATAACATGATTTTTGCATTGAAGCTGTATGTGCACTTAAATTAATTTATCTGTTATGTGTTTCGTAGCAATTTGAAGAGGATGCTTTGGCCTGGGAAGACAAACTGAATCGCATCAATGCCTTGTTTGATGTCTGGATTGATGTACAGAGGAGATGGGTGTACCTGGAAGGCATATTCACCGGAAGTGCTGACATAAAAGCTTTGCTTCCTGTTGAGACTTCACGCTTCCAGGGGTAAATTATTGTCAATAAAATGATTCATTAAGGATCTTATTTTGCAGATTCCAATTGCAGAACCTGTATACTTAATTACTTTTGAATAAATGAATCCTTGTTTTGAATTTAGAGTTAGCACAGAGTTCTTGGCTCTGATGAAGAAGGTGACACGTTCTCCCTTGGTGATGGATGTGGTCAACATCCCTAATGTCCAGAAGCAGCTGGAGCGCTTGTCTGACCTCCTGGGGAAAATCCAGAAAGCTCTGGGAGAGTACTTGGAAAGAGAAAGAGCCTCATTCCCAAGGTACAGGAACATTGTGCTCTATCAAGTGGCTTTGCAAACATAATGTTTATACATGTGTTGAAATATATATTACATGTACATGTAGGCAACATTATTAAGAGCATTTGAATTGATATTTTTTTATTATTTTTATGCCTTTTATATTTTTAGATTCTACTTTGTTGGAGATGAAGATTTACTGGAGATCATTGGAAACAGTAAAAATGTTGCTCGGCTTCAAAAACACTTCAAGAAAATGTTTGCTGGTGTTGCCACTATCACTCTGAATGAGGACAATTCACAAGTGACTGGACTGTTATCTAAAGAAGGGGAAGAGGTATGGTCTTATTCATTATTTTTTGTCCAGGTCATAATAAAGATATATTAATAAGAACATTAATCTTATTATAAAGCTTAAGAGTGGACATTAGAAGAACAAGTAATGATGGGTATAAATTTGTTACATGTACAATTTATTATGTAAATGTTGTTTCAGTAGTGATTAAAAGTGAACCTTCCGTTTCTCATTCAGGTGGTGTTTGCTACTCCTGTGTCCATTGCTGCCAACCCTAAGATCAACGAGTGGCTGACCCTGACGGAGAAGGAGATGAGGGTCACTCTGGCCAAGCTCTTACAGGATGCGGTCAAGGACATTGCAGTCTTCAAGTCAGGCCAGATCGATGCCAACCTATACCTACAATGGATAGACAAGTTTCAGGTACATGTAAATGACACCATTTAAACCATTTATACCTATGTTCAATCAGTGAATGTATTGCTAGAAGCCTCAAGGAGTAAAAATTAATCGGAGATGCCTTATTTAATTCAAGTACTTAGTTCCCAGATGTACTGTTTGAACAAGAACATGAAATTGCATGGGCAGAACTTTTGTAATAATTCCATAACTTCGCATATTTTTGGGCAGATATTAAATCCTTGCGATTAAATAGGAATCTACAGAATGGAATTTTCCCCATGCATTTATTTAACAGAGGCTTTCATTTACATGTATCTAACCATTTGATCTATGTTTATGTAGGCCCAGCTGGTGGTATTGGCCTCTCAGGTGTCCTGGTCTGAGAGTGTGGAAAATGCCCTGACCAGTATCGCCTCGTCCAAGAACCCCTCGGACCTGACGGCACTGAACGACGTACTACAGGTGGTGGACAATACACTGAACGTGCTGGCTGACTCTGTCCTGCTGGACCAGCCCCCAGTCAGGAGGAAGAAGATGGAGCACCTGGTATGACTTTGAAATGGAAATTGGCCATTTAACCCCTTTCCTTGTAGAAACATGGAATGTTTGATTATGGAATCAGAAATTCTTTGCTAAGTATTGAACGGTGTTTAAAGATCAACAAACTATTGCATAGATTATATTTACTATGTAAATGTCTGACAAGAATTCGTATTATATTTTGAAAATGATTATATTTATTTAGAATTTTCCGTGTTTGTACTATTAATACAAATGACAAACCTTGTGTAGATTTATTTGTTATTAATATATTGCAATTATTTGAAATATTATTACTGCTTTTTTTTTTTTACAAGTATTTGTTAATGGATCAACATTGATTGATTACAGATTACAGAGCTGGTACATCAGAGAGATGTGACAAGAACTTTAGTGAAAAACAAAGTGAACAATCCCAAGTGTTTTGACTGGTTGTGTCAGATGAGGTTCTACTTTGACCCAAAGAATTCGGACGTGTTGCAGCAGCTGTCCATTCAGATGGCCAACGCTAAGTTTAACTACGGCTTTGAGTACCTGGGAGTACAGGACAAGCTGGTCCAGACCCCCCTCACTGACCGGTGTTATCTGACCATGACCCAGGCGCTGGAGGCCAGGCTGGGAGGATCACCATTTGGTAAGACTGGGGAAATCTGCCTTGGGGAAATGTCATAAATACAAATACTTATATGTATTTATTTGTGTATACAGGGAAAAACTTGTTTTATTTTTGTCACATTCGTCCTCATTAACTGTGGGCAGAATGGAAATGAGGCTAAGTTTATAAAGCTTCAGGTTACTTTTCTTGAACCAAGCCTGCTTGCAAATTTTCTCTTTAAAAATATCCATGTTTATTGTAGATCAAGTTTTAATGCAATATTTTAGTAGAAATGCAGTATTTACCTCAGTGTGATAATAATAAAGAAATTAGAGTAACTATGAAGCACTTTTGCATGCTTCCAGCAGGGATGTTACATTGGTTCATTGTTGCCTCATGGCGTAGGCTACAATGTTGCTCAGTATGCAAGATTAACGTAAAAAAGGCAGGAAAAGGTCTTTCTGTAACAAGTATATACAGAGGGGAGTATGGCCTGCCTACAGTTATAACAAATACTATCATAATGACATACTTGTTATGAAATGTCATGAATGTAAACAACTTAGAAAAGTTTAATTTAGGATGGCAAGCTTTCAATGATTGAAGGTTAGTACATGTATTTTAATCTGGTTGTTTCCTTTAAAGGTCCTGCTGGTACTGGTAAAACTGAGTCCGTTAAAGCTTTGGGAAATCAGCTCGGAAGATTTGTGTTGGTCTTCAACTGTGATGAAAACTTTGATTTCCAGGTATCATTTTATAAATGACATGAAATATGTTATACAAAACTTTAGAGCTCCCTTACATGTACATGTATTTCCGTTATCAACTTAATTTTGTATTTTTCTTCCAGGCCATGGGTCGTATCTTTGTGGGGCTGTGTCAGGTGGGAGCCTGGGGTTGCTTTGACGAGTTTAACAGGTTGGAGGAGAGAATGCTGTCCGCTGTCTCCCAGCAGATCCAGACCATACAGGAAGCCCTCAAAGACATGGCCGGCAAAAAGGAGAAGAGTATGATGCATTCTTTGATTTTTGTACATGTACAGTCGCACCTGTTTTAAGCGGCCACTTGTGGGACAAAGACAAACTGGCCGCTTAAGACAGGTGGCCTCTTATTCCAGGTTTCAAATTAATGAAAAAAAAACCCACCAAGTATACTAGCTATTGCACAGATTTATTCATTGCATCTGTAATGGCGGCGTACACGGAGATGGTGAATGCACAGCTCGGATTGCTGAATAAACAGTTTATATTAATTTTTAATGGTCGTTTTAATTCAATTTATCTATCAAGGGATTAAGAGCAAAACATATTCTGCTAAATACTGTACGCCCAAACAATAATTTTCAATTGATTAAATGCGGTAAACAAACAGAAGTAGAGTTTCCGTACAAAGGCTATGTACTGAACTACGATAGCCAATGTTTAACCTCTTTAAAAAAGTGTCAAAATTCCATTGGGATATATAATAGGCACTCCTTTAATTCTCTCAAAGGAATTTTCTAGAAAAAAGGTGCGTATTATTGGCAAATTGCTGTACATGTTAAGCTGTTAAGCGCAAGACTGGCCATTAATAACTTTGTAATGAAGTATATAAGTACGTGTAGATATATAAACAACACAAAACAGGTGTTATAATCAATTATCTCATTAAATCTCAGCAGACTTCAAATTACACACTCAATTATTTGTCATTAACCCATTATCAGCTGTCGAAGTTTGGCTTCTTTCGATACGGGGTCACATGTCAGAGTCAGAAGTCATGTGACAAAACGGACAAAATGGCCGTTGAAAACAGGCATGTTGAAACCACGGGACCTAAAAACACTGGCCGCTGGCCGCGTTAGACAGGTGGCCGCTAAAATCAGTTAAAATATAGTGAAAAACTAAACGGGCGGGATTGAAACTGGCCGCTCATGGCGAGAGGCCGCTGATTGAAGGTGGCCGTAACAGCAGGTGCGACTGTATTTGCTTTCATACTGTAGTTTTCTTTTAATTACCATTAAACGGTCTGCAGGTACATGTACCATAATTTTGGTTTTGATTCTAAAACAGGTTCAGTTATTTTGGAATTGATGACTATTATAACAAAGAAAACTAAATGTTTTGCCACTCAAAATTTTGCTGTTAAAGATGAAACCACACAATTTCCCCAAAAATAGCTTTCGCTGAAAAATCCAGTCAAAAGATATGTATTAAATAGAGATATTCACTGTTTTGACTTTTGATTGATAGGTTCCATGTCGGTTGAACTGATTGGAAAACAGGTGAGGGTGAATCCAGACATGGCTGTATTCATCACCATGAACCCTGGATACGCCGGGCGATCCAATCTGCCCGATAACCTGAAGAAGTTATTCAGAAGCTTGGCTATGACCAAGCCCGACAGACAGCTCATTGCTGAGGTGATGCTGTACTCTCAAGGTTTCAGAATGGCTGAAAAACTGGCCAAGAAGATTGTTCCATTCTTCAAGTAAGGATTAAACTGAGATTTAACAATTATGTATGCCTTTCATGAATTTCGTTTGAAATTCATGTTATTAAACCTATTCCGTGAATTACAAGAGTAAAATTTTTTCATGAAGTTTGCTTGAATTCGATTTCTTTTTTAATGCATCAGAAATGCATGTACATGTACGTTATTTTATGAACTTGATAAAAATTTTGCAACAATTTCATGTTAGAAAACTTGAAGTTAATAATTTTTTTCACATGAAAATTTATGTGAAACACTATTAACTGTGATATGACTCTTCCTACCTTAGATTAAATCTGATGAAGTTCACAAAAAATAACAGTTTCCTTCTTTTGTTCTTTATAGACTGTGTGATGAGCAGCTGTCCCCACAGTCTCACTATGACTTTGGGTTAAGAGCTCTTAAGAGTGTGCTGGTCAGTGCTGGTAATCTGAAGAGAGACAAGATTCAGAGGATCCGAGAGGGAATGCTGGAGAGAGGCGAAAACGTGGACGAGAGATCCATTGCTGAAAATCTTCCTGAGCAAGAGGTTAATAATTATCAAAGTTTTTGAAGGATGTCACTTTAAAAGTTTGTTTCACAATTGCAACCTCCTTTTATTGATTCCTCTAACAAACCTCTCACAAAAAGTTTGTGAAATTGGGAATTTTTTTGTTGTTGTAGATTCTGATTCAGAGTGTTATGGAGACTGTTGTACCAAAGCTGGTGGCTGAAGACATCCCGCTTCTGTACAGTTTGTTGTCAGATGTGTTCCCTGGCATTGAGTATCAACCAGCAGAAATGACTGCCCTCAGACGAGAGATCAAGAAAGTGTGTATAGAGAGGTACCTCACCTATGGTGAACAAGAGGAGCAAGGATCTCAATGGGTTTCTAAGGTACATAACACACTGTTTTGCAATTGTCTTTAATAAGTTCTCACTTTAAGTTTAGAAATAAAGTACATGTATAAATATTATTAAAAAATTACATGTTAAATTTGTAAATAACTTGTAATGTTTTACATGTACATGTTGTATTGAAATCCTTTGTTGATTCTCTGGACATTTTAAGTTTAAAATGAAGCCTTTTTCTTTCCTATCGTAGGTCCTGCAGCTATTCCAGATCACAAATCTCCATCATGGTCTGATGATGGTGGGTCCCAGTGGTAGTGGGAAATCCAAAGCCTGGCAGGTGTTGCTTAAGGCACTTGAGAGATTGGAGGGAACAGAGGGCGTGGCTCATGTTATTGACCCCAAGGTAATAGATTTATTGAAAATCCTTTTGTAACAATATCCATATACAAATGTAATATTTGTTCTCTTTATTTTTTGGAGTGTGTTTTACATGGGAGGACAGACAGACTAGTATTTATTTATATTTTATTTTAGTATAGTAATTTCTGAAAAATAATATTTTGTACCATATTGTGTAATGTTTCTGTTTGCAGTCCATTTCCAAAGAGGCTCTCTATGGAACTTTGGATCCCAATACAAGAGAATGGACTGATGGTCTATTTACACATATACTAAGAAAGTGAGTCTCCTGCAAGCCCTTCTACTATTGTGTAGTAATATGATGCTATATGAATCTATGCTACTGTATTTTGATGATTTATAATTGTTTTGATGTGTTTAAATTGATTGTAAATAATGTTATGTCTAGGATCATTGACAATGTGAGAGGAGAACTTCAGAAGAGACAGTGGATTATATTTGACGGCGATGTAGACCCAGAGTGGGTAGAAAATCTGAACTCTGTGCTGGATGAAAACAAACTTCTGACCTTGCCCAATGGAGAACGTCTGGGTATTCCTCCAAATGTAAGATATTACTGGAGTTTGAGTTAATGTTGTTAGAAAAACCAGTATGTAATAAAAGTTCATTTTCATGTTTTAGAAAAAAGTGAAGTTTAACTTTTGAAATATTTTGCATTTTGCTTTCTAGGTCAGAATCATGTTTGAGGTGCAGGACTTGAAGTTTGCCACCCTGGCCACAGTCAGTAGATGTGGTATGGTGTGGTTCAGTGAGGATGTTCTGTCGCCCGAAATGATCTACGAGAATTACCTACAGACCCTGAAAAATGTATCACTGGAGGAGGGAGAGGAGGAGAAACCCAAGACACTGGGGGGAGAGACGGAGGAAACTCTGTCCAAAACCATTCAGGTAAGAATGATGGTGCATACTTAGAGCAAAGAATATAGTCAGGAGCCAGGGACTTATTTATTGCTGATTCTGTTATAAGTTAACAACTTCTACAGGACATGTGATTTCAACATAATGCATTTTGTTATGTGCAAAAATATACAGTATATTGAAGGTGAAAAATAAACTGGTATTTTGTGGAATGAAGAAAGTCACTAACAGTGTAGAATATGTTAACTATGCAATATTTATTAAGTTGGAATTATCATTCTGCCTACAGTTGAACCTCATTTTGTATTTGTTCAGGTTCAGAGAGACTGTGCCACCATCTTGTCTGCGTTCTTCAGTTCGGACGGTCTGGTAAACCGTGCTTTAGAGTACGCCGTCAGCCTGGACCACATCATGGACTTCACTCGCCTCCGAGCCCTCAGCTCGCTGTTCTCAATGATCAACCAGGGAGTCAGGAACATCCTGTCCTACAACAACTCCCATTCCGACTTCCCAATGCAGGTAAAACAGAACATTAAATCCATTCATTCTAACAATATTCTAGAACTGGAATTTGAGATGCAACTTCCATCTTTAACCTTACAGAATGTTGAATGTGATGATTTGCCAAAAGAATTTATAGTTAACAGTAATCAAAAGGATACAGATTTTAAGGTGGCTCGACACATCATTGCATTATTTAATGGATCGATAAAGAATCATTTTTGAAAAATGATTATAGAAAAATGACACTGATATCGGCTTCCAATTATTTTATATGAATTTTTTTTGTATTATTATAATAGAAACCGGAAATATCGTTTTAGCTGCGAACAGGATATTTTAGAGCTAAAAATTTTGTATCAATTAATGCACAATACAATTATCTATAAATACCTGTCAAAGATGGCCAGTCAAACTTCATAATATTTTTGAAAAAAAAAATTATGAAAATGAAAATCAAAAATTTTAGATATTTTTTAAATCTATGGATAAAAACTACAAATAAACTGACACTCGCATTAAACAATTGCTATACAATCATATTTCAACAAGAAATTGAAACGAAATAGTGAAATTAAAGAAAAATTGGAAAATCTTAAATTCTTACCGATCCTGTTTGTAATTAAACTGATCCCGTCCAAAATCATATAAAGTTGGAATGTATCTCAATTTTGCCAAAAATTCCAGGTTGTTCAGCTATAAAATGGTTGGTCATTTACTGACTTTATAATGCATATCAATTACTCAGAATAAACTGTAGCATTATTGTAATATTTCAATTTTAAAGTAATTCTGATCGGGATCAGGTTTTTTTCAATCGGGATCGGTTCAAATTTGATAAATTGCAATTTTTCTAAAATTTCGCATTTTTGTTTCAATTTCTTTGTAAAATATCATTGTTTGATAAGTACTTTATATGACTATTTGTTATTCTTGACATTTTATCCATAGATTAAACAGATATAAAAGAATAACAATTTTGATTTTTAGAAATATTTTTTTAATGAAAAAATTAAAAATTTGACCAGAAAATCTTTGGCATGTACATGTATTTATTCATAATTATATTACACATTAATTGACACCAAGTTTTAAGCTCTAAAATACTCTGTTTGCTGTCAAAACACTTTTTCCAATTTCATTGAAAAAATACCCCAAAAAATCATATAAAATAATTGAAAGCTGATATTGGTCTCTGTTTTGTAAAATCATATTTCAAAAAAGACTTTTTATCGATCCATCAAATAAAATTTTGGTGTGTCGAGGAACCTCATGCAATATCAAGATACTTGAACATTTATCTTCTGGGCCAGAATTTGACAGAAGTAGTTCTTTGTAAAAAATCTTATCTCAATTTATCCGAACAAGAGGGAGATTTCCCTTAATATGATACTAATTAGATTTTATACAGTGATACTCTAGTAGAGAGAAAACACTGTTATCAAATGTTGAGTTTTCCATATCTTCTGATAAAAATGTTTGGACTTCAATTTGCAGCAAGACCAGGTGGAGAAGTACATGACCAAGTACCTGATCTACTCCATCCTGTGGTCAATGGCAGGAGACGGACGTCTGAAGAGTCGCCAGGAGCTCGGGGACTTCATCAAGGGAATCACCGACGTCCCTCTACCCCCTACAGCTAACATGCTCATCATTGACTATGAGGTAATTGTCTCTTGATTTTCTTTTTGAATATTGCAGGTGTTCACTTCAATATGTTTAAGTAAGCAGACACTTCAATATGTTTAAGTAAGCAGACATGCAATATAAACAGTATTCAATATCGAGTACTCAAAAATCCATAAGCTGTCATTATTATCCACTGGAAACAAAGCAATGATATTTATGATAGGTTCAAAGTTAAATATACTTCTGTAGAGCCTTTTGGTAAGGAAATTTATTAAAATGTTGGTAAACAATTTAAAATGTTTAGGTATATATTAAATTTTGAAACAATTTGAAATATGTTTCTGTCAACAGGTGTCAATTTCTGGGGAGTGGATCCCGTGGACCTCCAAAGTGCCAGTGGTGGAGGTGGAGACACACAAGGTGGCGGCCCCTGACGTGGTGATTCCCACCGTGGACACAGTCAGGCACGAGGCCCTGCTGTACACCTGGCTGGCCGAACACAAGCCCCTGGTCCTGTGTGGTCCCCCGGGGTCAGGCAAAACCATGACCCTGTTCAGTGCTCTCAGGTCACTGCCAGATATGGAGGTGAATATTTTTGCAAAGTTGACTTGAACATTTTGTTAAAATCTACCTGTCATGAGAAATGTTTTGAAACAGGCTTTTTGATATATATATATATATATAGAGGAATTGTGATTTTCTACATGTACAATAGTGCATTTTTTGTGATGCGGCATAAGAATTGTCATTAATCTTCAAGTACATGTTTTTACTTTCTACTATGATTTGGATGTTTTTTCTCTCCTTGACAGGTGGTTGGCCTGAACTTCTCCAGTGCTACCACCCCAGAACTGCTGCTGAAGACGTTCGACCAGTACTGCGAGTACAAACGTACTCCTAATGGAGTGGTCCTGTCTCCCATACAGATGAACAAGTGGCTGGTTCTGTTCTGTGATGAAATCAATCTGCCGAACATGGATAAATACAGTAAGTAAATGCAGCCAAAATTTCCTGTCTAATTAAGGGTGTCTGAGAGGAGTGACAGTATTGCTTGATTTGTGATTTTTTTTTCAGACACTCAGCGTGTCATTTCCTTCCTGAGACAAATGCTGGAACATGGTGGATTCTACAGGACGTCCGATCACACATGGGTCAAGTTTGAGCGCATGCAGTTTGTGGGGGCCTGTAACCCGCCAACAGACCCGGGCAGAAAGCCTCTGTCCCACAGGTAATCAGAAGTTGTCATACATTGTATATAGATACTGATAGTTGTTGGTCTTGAAATATTTGTACATGTATGTGGGTGGAATATTTGTATGTAGGAAAACCTAATTTTGGTTCTTCCTATATAGGCACTGAACTTGGTTACATGTATATGCACATGTGCATGTATTCCTTCCAACATTTACTTGTGTTTCTAATTGTCCTGCTGTGATGTTGCAGATTCCTGAGACACGTTCCCGTGGTGTATGTGGATTATCCCGGACAGATTTCACTGACCCAGATTTATGGAACATTCAACAGGGCCATGCTTAGGCTGGTGCCCAGTCTGAAACCCTACGCTGAACCTCTGACAAGTGCAATGGTGGAGTTCTACCTGATGTCACAGGTAACAAATGAATAAAAGGAGCAATTAGGTCCATGGCTAAAATTTGAATGGCTGATCATCAAGCAAGGTAGTTTCTCTCAAGTGAATTTGAAATAAGGACTTATCACTTGACGTGTACAGTATGCAAAAAAAAAAAAATGCACATTTTTCTGAAATGCAGAAAATTAAGTCTCATATATTTTTGTTATGAAAAGATGTTTGCAGACTGCTAAAAAAAATTGTGGACTTTGCAGAATGTTAAGTTTTTGTATATACACTGTGATCCAGATAATGTTTGCACTATAGGGCACTATATAATAACAGATCATTTTATCCCATGTAAATACATATTTATATGCATGAACTTTCTCCTCTGAGCTACTAACGTTCTGAATTCTTTGTATTACAGGAGCGGTTCACCCAGGACATGCAGCCCCATTACGTGTACAGTCCCCGTGAGATGACCCGCTGGGTCCGCGGAATCTGTGAGGCCCTCAGGCCCCTCGACAACCTAGATGTGGACGGGCTGGTCAGAATCTGGGCCCACGAAGCTCTACGACTGTTCCAAGACAGGTAAAAATTCAAATTCCCTTCAGTAGCACTGTTTGCAACTTTCAATGTTGTTTTTTTATAGTTGTGTTGACTTGATCAATCAGCAGAAGTATTTGTGCCAATGATTTATTTGCTAGAACAATTTACATGGACAATACATTGATTTATGTTAATCGTGAATGATGCTTCAATTTCTGTTGATTGTAATTTAAGATCCATTTGTCTTTTTATGTATCAATTAACATAATGATGAATTCATGTTAATGTGGAAAGTGTGCTTAAATTCTCAATGTTTGAAATTTAAGGCTGATTGAAGATGAAGAGAGACGGTGGACAGATGAGAATGTGGATGCTGTGGCACTGAAGAACTTCCCCAACATCAACCGAGAGGCTGCCCTGTGTCGACCCATCCTGTTCAGTAACTGGCTGTCCAAGGACTACATCCCAGTGGAGAGAGAGAGGCTGAGGGAATATGTCAAGGCCAGACTAAAGGTTGGACATTTTGTTTTAGTCAGTAGTTTTTAAACTTGTACATGCTTAAACACATACATACTTGCATGGAATTCCATGAAGTACTGAACATAATATATGGTATAAAATATTTTGACAGTACTATGCAACATACAGCAAGAGTATTGTTTATTTACATTTCCTTATACGCCTGTATTTCTAGGTTTTCTATGAGGAAGAACTGGATGTGCCCCTAGTGTTGTTTGACGAAGTCCTCGACCATGTGTTGAGAATTGACAGAATATTCCGACAGCCGCAGGGTCATGTGCTGTTGATAGGGGTCAGCGGATCAGGGAAGACCACCCTGTCCCGGTTCGTGGCCTGGATGAACGGACTGAGCACCTATCAGATCAAGGTCCACAACAAGTACTCGGCCGCCGACTTTGATGAGGATTTGAGAAACGTTTTGAGAAGATCAGGATGCAAGGTGAAAATTTTTGTTTAAGACCAAGGAATTGATTCATCTTCAATGGTATAAAATTTAGATTTTTTAGTATTTGTACATGTATTAGCAGAAAAGAACTTTGACACTAAGAAATATGTATCCTAAATAGGAAATTCAAAAGTTTATCAATGGAACACGTTTAAAAATATTATTTATCAATTTTAACAGGATGAGAAGATAGCCTTCATCATGGATGAATCCAATGTGTTGGACTCGGGCTTTCTGGAGAGAATGAACACCCTGCTGGCTAACGGAGAGGTGCCAGGCTTGTTTGAGGGAGACGAGTACACCACACTGATGACCCAGTGTAAGGAGGGAGCCCAGAGGGAGGGACTGATGTTGGACTCTGGGGAGGAGCTGTACAAGTGGTTCACAGGTCAGGTCATCAAGAACCTGCATGTGGTGTTCACCATGAACCCCTCCTCAGAAGGGCTGAAGGATCGGGCTTCCACCTCACCAGCCTTGTTCAACAGGTAAGGATTTATTTTGTTAACTGTACATGTATGTGTTTACAGGGTTGCACTTCACTATAGTAAAAAATAATTTTATTATCATTTACAGATAAACTTTGTGTCTCAAGCCTTAAATACAATAAACATGGCAAATTAAATTGGAAGCTGAATTCTTTTTTTATTTAAATATCCTGCATCCTCAGATATCTCTGAATTTTTTTCTTGACGTTGAGATGACAATTTTGAATACCTTGTATACTAATCAAATGGATCTGCTTTTCCCTTATCTACAGATGTGTTTTGAACTGGTTTGGTGACTGGTCTAATGGCGCCTTGTACCAAGTTGGAAGAGAATTCACCAACAAGATTGACCTGGAGAAGGGCAACTATGTGGCTCCCCAGAACATCCCAGTCATGTATGATCTGCCTGTCACCCCCTCACATAGAGAAGTGGTCATCAATGCCTTTGTCTTTGTCCATCTCTCCCTGCATCAGGCCAACTCCAGGGTCCTAAAGAGAGGAGGGAGGATCACCTCAGTGACTCCCCGACACTACCTGGACTTTATCAACCACTTTGTAAGTTTGTACACATTTTGTAGATTTACATGGACATTATGCAGCATTTATGCTGCAATTCTTCAATTTACATTGTATCACTTTCAAATACACATAAATTAATTTGGAATGTTTGTTCTCATTTTTAACATTTTGATTGTACTTGTAGGTTAGACCTTTACATTTGAAAAATTATAATTGACTAATATGCAGTACCTAATCACCTAGAACTTAGTCCATGTATATGAAATTATGTGAAATAATACATGTATATTTCTGAATTTTGACATCAACAGGCCAAGTTGTACAATGAGAAGCGCTCAGACTTGGAGGAACAACAGCTTCACCTGAACATAGGTCTACAAAAGATCAAGGAGACAGTGGAACAGGTGGAGGAGCTACAGAAGTCGCTGTCTGTCAAACGACTAGAGCTGGAGGAAAAGAACGCGGCCGCTAACGCCAAGCTCAAGCAAATGGTGAGTCCTCATGCAAAGCTCAAGCAAATGGTGATTCTAGCTGGCCACTAATGCCAAGCTCAAGCAAATGGTGAGTCCTTATGCAAAGCTCAAGCAAATGGTGAGTCTAGTTGGCCACTAATGCCAAGCTCAAGCAAATTTTGAGTCCATCAGGCTGCTAGCACCAAGGTCAAGCAAATGATGAGTCCTAATGCCATACTCGCTGGTTTAGTACATGTACATGTATTAATATAGTAATTGCAGAATGCGGTGTACATGTACTCAAAAGTTGTGTTCATTTGCAGATCTTGACTTGTATGGTGGACAGATACATGTGCATAGAATTTGTTTTCATATGTGAACTGTGAGGAGATAAATTGAAAGTTTAGATTCTAAAGAAGCTTATGTCATATAGGTAAAAGACCAACAAGAAGCTGAAGCTAAGAAAGTGATGTCCCAGGAAATACAGACAGCCTTGATGGAACAAACCAAGGTTATTGATGTCAAGCAACATGATGTCAAGGCTGACCTGGCTCAGGTGGAACCTGCTGTCATTGAAGCCCAGCAAGGTCAGTGATAGTGGGGGGAATCCCAGGGATCATTGGTCAGTTGTGACCATATATTAATATTGTTATTATAATTTATGATATTGAGATATGAAAGATTAATTTTTTGTGTGAATTTGATAATTTTCATGATGCCCATAACAAAGTGTTGGTTCCTTTTAGACTTGCTTGTTGTCAGAAAAATTGAAGCTTTTTAAGCCTTAGATAGCAAAGAACCTTGTACAATGTTTCTATGATTTGAATTTTACATGTAAATCAAGTTGTATATTCTTTTTCTTTGCATGTAAAAGTGTAATACAACTGAAAGATAAAGAGTGTTGTTATCCATATTCATATACTTGCACAAAAATATTCTTGATATAAACCTTTCTCTAAATGTTATAAATATAACTGAATAGTGAACTGCATGCTATTAATATAATGTACATCTACCTATAAATGAGTTTGTTGTACTTAATGCTTACTATCATTTAGTTATTTTTATTGTAGTAATCTTTTACTTTGTGCATGAAGTTTTCATTTTATTTTGTCCTTGTTTTAACCTAGCTGTTAAGTCCATCAAGAAACAACACTTAGTTGAGGTCAAGTCCCTGCCCAACCCCCCACCAGTTGTGAAAATTGCCATTGAATCTATATGTACCCTGTTGGGAGAAACTGACTTAGAGTGGAAGTCACTCCGAAGTATCATCATGCGGGAGAACTTTATCTCTACCATTGTCCATTTCACTACCGACGACATCTCGTAAGTTCTGTTTATATCCTTGTGACAGCAACCTTTTCCTTCCACATGAATTCTACAGCTAACAAAGACTGAAGAGTTCAACCCATGAAGGAAAGGTTCAACCTCAATCTACCATTGTTTAGTGTGAGGTCAGAAATTCATGTGCAGGGAAACTGTTGCCAATTTTAATGCAAGTTATTGCACTGTCCTTTTTTCATCTCTTAATGCTAGCGGTTAAGGGTATAAAGAAAAAAGACTTGGTCGAGATTCGTACCATGAGCAACCCGCCTCATGCGGTCAAGATGGCTGTGGAGGCCATCTGTTTGCTGTTGGGGGAAAATGCACAAGACTGGAAAGCTATTCGCACTAACATAATGAAGGATAGTTTTGTTCCTAACATTGTAAAAATGCAAACACAAGACATAACGTAAGTGTAATGGAAGTACATTAGCATGACTGTATGATCTTTTGTTGCAAAATTAAACAAACAAGATTATAAGTTTTGCAAATAAATGCAAGATTGTTACATTGCTTGACTGCTAAGATTATGAAAAATAGATGATTTGTATTCCTTTTCATTATTCATGTGTATTTTTGTTGATTTGAGGATCATGCACTACGCATGTCCATTGATATTATTTTTGTACATGCTCTTTGAATTTTTGTCAGGGATGAAATTCGATCCAAGATGAAGAGCAAGTACCTTTCCAACCCAGACTACAACTACGAGAAGGTGAACAGAGCCAGCTTGGCCTGTGGTCCTATGGTTAAATGGGCCATTGCACAGGTGTGTAAGATGAAGGTTTAAAATAATTCTTTACAAAGTGATAGTGAAATATGTATTTATATTTTATCATGATAAAGTGCTTGTAAAATATACATGTATTTTGAAAATAGACTTTGTTGTTTAATTTACTGGCCAGGGCACTTTCTTTCTACTTTCATTAATGACTTGTACATATACAAAGAGATTGTTTGTTGAAGGACTGATTCTTGACTTGTCATTTTGCCCACAGATTAATTACGCCGACATGCTGAAAAGGATTGATCCGCTGAGGAACGAATTGAAGGACCTAGAGACGCAGGCCCAGGAGAACCAGCAGAAGGCAGAGGAGGTGAACAAGACCATTGCTGGCCTGGAGAAGAGCATAGCCCGGTACAAGGAGGAGTACGCCTTGTTGATTAGCCAGGCGCAGGCTATTAAGACGGACCTGTCCAACGTGGAGGCAAAGGTGGGGCCCTTTCTGTATACACATGAAAACATAAATAGGAAAAAAACAGTAAAGTATCTTATAGGGAATGTATTGAAATTGTATTCTCTCTCTGTGGTATTTTTGGTGGAAAAAAAATCTTAAAAGCTTGTAAAGGCAGCATATCTTACACAAAAAGATAAGAAAAAAAAAAGTGAGTTACATGTATGAATTTGTTATGTGTAGTAAAAAGACAAAAAAATTGCTGTAACACTGATTTGGTTATTTATAGGTGGAGAGAAGTATTGCCTTGTTGAAGAGTTTGGATGATGAGAAACAGAGATGGGAGTCCAGCAGTGAGACCTTCAAGAGTCAGATGTCCACCATTGTGGGAGATGTCCTACTCTCCTCAGCATTCATGGCATATGCTGGTATGTCTATGTATTGATTTAGTGTATATAACACTGCTATGTTGATGACATTGCAAAAGGAAATGCATCTGACCAGAAGTTATTAGTTGTGAGATTCCATCATTGTAAGAACTGTCATTTCAGTGTTTTGTGTTGTATTTTGTAGGGTACTTTGATCAACAGATGAGAAGGAACCTATTTACATCTTGGACATCACATCTGCAGACTGCCAGTTTACAGTTCAGGAGTGACCTAGCCAGAGTT
Organism: Magallana hongkongensis; assembly: GCA_016163765.1. Taxonomy (NCBI): domain Eukaryota; kingdom Metazoa; phylum Mollusca; class Bivalvia; order Ostreida; family Ostreidae; genus Magallana; species Magallana hongkongensis. Next base: position 27,389,320 of record WFKH01006014.1, on the reverse strand, counting down.
GAAGTATGTACACGAATAATAGTATTTAGCGTTTCTTATGCCTTGTTTGTATTTACATGTATACACAATGTATGTGTATTCTTTAAGAAGGCATAGGCATGAAAGGAAAAATTTGAAACAATTGTTATTGATTCTTTGTATATTTAACAAACTATTCCTCTGTGATACTAATGCTCTCATTTTGATTTGTCTCCGTGTGTGTTTTAGTACCTGTCCAATGCAGATGAGAGGGCCAGATGGACCGCCAATACTCTGCCAGCTGATGATCTGTGTACTGAGAATGCCATCATGTTGAAGAGGTTCAACAGGTACCCTCTGGTCATTGACCCCTCGGGACAGGCCACAGAGTTCCTCATGAACGAGTACAAGGAGAAGAGCATTAAAAAGACCAGGTCAGAATCTTTAGAGTGCTTTGTCTGATGTTCACTGTACATTGTACATGTACCTTATATTATGTACTGGGGGTTTTGGTTTCATTTTACATAATATTGCACTGTAACTCTGTAGAGTCAAATTTGATTTTAGGTCAAAATATAAAGCATCTAAGCTTCAAAGATTCAATGACATATACAGTGTTGTTTAGACAGAAAAACTTGCCAATTTTTTTGTGTAAAAAAAATATGTGAAAAAAACCTACATAAAAAGATACAAGGAGGTTACGTAAATGTTTGTCATTAAATAATGTCCATGTTTCTTTAAATTCAGTTTCCTGGATGATGCATTCAGAAAGAATCTTGAGAGCGCAATCAGATTTGGAAACCCTCTACTTGTGCAGGTTTGTGAAATTCAGAGCATTTCCATATGCTTTCACATTATAACAATTATGCTATGAAACATTAAAAGAGTTTTCATGCATTGGTATGTGTATATCTTTGAATTGCAGGATGTGGAGAGCTATGACCCTATCCTGAACCCTGTGTTGAACCGTGAGTTGAGGAAGACTGGAGGACGTATACTGATTACCCTGGGAGATCAAGAGATTGATTTCTTCCCCAAATTCACCATCTTCCTCTCAACCAGAAACCCTAATGTAAGATGATTTCAGTGTAGTATCCGTATTCTGTAAGCAGTGGTAAACATCATATTCTGCTTTGATTCAGTGTACTGTATGTAATGGGCCATGGCCATTTTGAAAAAATATAAACTTTGTTCTGTTATCAGGCTGACTTCCCTCCAGATTTGTGCTCTAGAGTGACTTTTGTCAACTTCACAGTAACCAGGGGAAGTTTACAAGACCAGTGCTTGAATCAGGTATGTAAGCTCAACTCGCAGAGGACTTTTGTGGAAATGTGTCGTGTTAATTTTCAATAGCTGGTTATAAACATGTTTTATGCATGAACATTAATGTTGTTTTTCCTTCAACAGGTGCTGAAGTCTGAGAGACCAGATGTTGATGCCAAGAGATCAGACCTTTTGAAATTACAAGGTTCGCAGTGATTTGATCTATGCCTCTATGCAGTACTATCAAAAACTGCTGATAATGATTTTGTGAAAATGTATATGTGTTTTCCAGGTGAATTCCAGTTGAAACTCCGCCACTTGGAGAAATCCCTGCTCCAGGCCCTGAACGCCTCCAAAGGTAAGATCCTGGACGACGATAGCATCATCAGTCACCTGGAGACCCTGAAGAAGGAAGCGTCTGAGGTGGCCCGCAAGGTGGAGGAGACGGACGTGATAATGGCGGAGGTGGAGACCACCTCCCAGCAGTACGTGCCCCTGGCCACTTCCTGTAGCAGCATCTACTTTTCCATGGAGGCTCTCCAACAGGTAACCGGACAGGGTCTACCCTCTTTTATAAGGCATTGATGTCAATTTCTTTTACAATGAATTATATTGTATGAAGACCATTATACGTAAAATGCTTTTTAAAAAATGTCAAGTTCAGTTATTTCTTTTCATTTAACATACATGTAAAAGTATTTGCAAGATATGCTAATTAAATATGCTCACAGTTTTCACTGTGACTTAATATGAAATCAATTTGTTGATTTTGTTTTCTCTAGGTTCACTTCCTGTATCAGTACTCACTACAACTGTTCCTGGAGATTTTCCACTCCGTACTTCAGAGTAACAAACTGACTGGAGTCAAGGAATACGCCGCTCGTCTCTCTATCATCACCAATGAACTGTTCCAGGTCAGTCAGTGGTGTTAATACATATACCGAGATTAAAATTTTAAGTGTGTATACCTGTACATGTGTATGATATATATCCTACATTAAATGTTTTCTATTTGGATATGGTTAACAGGAGACATATAACAGGGTTGGAAGAGGCATGTTGTATGAAGACCGAGTCACATTTGCCATCCAGCTGGCCAGAATCTATCTGAAGGGAATGCCAAGGTAAAAACATTTTACACAGAAAATAAAACATTATTTTTAAATGATAAATGTTGATTATAAAGTCTTAATAAGTTAGGGACTGGTTGAATTGAATTCACCAAATAAAAGTGACTGTAAAAATTAATGTGTTGCGGCCATTAATTTCAGTGAGTCAACATATGAGGACGAGTTTGTCATGTTCATGAGGAGTCAAGAGGCACTGCTTGGACTTGGGGAGAAATCTGGGCCCCAAGTTCAGGGATTATCGCCACAGCAACAGTCGGCCATGATGAGGCTGACCAAACACCGAGCCTTCAAAGACCTTGTACAGAAGGTCAAGGGTAGTCCGGTAGGTTTCCAAATTAAGATAAAATTTCTCACCTTAAGTCGTATTGATGTTGGTTTTTTATTGCATATAGTTTTGCATCACACATTGAATTTGATATTGCAGGAATTCCAGTCATGGTTGGATAGTGCTACTCCTGAACTGGACGTTGTACCAGTATGGAATGAGGATAAATCATTCAGTAAGGAGCAAAACTCTTTTATTTAGGAAAGGGAAATTTTGGTCTCAGTTTTTTTTGTACAATTTTATGCAAGTCTTGCCAAAAGGACAATACAAACTGTAGCTACAGAGATCCGTTTTGCTTGTAGGTCCCATCTGTAAGGCTGTGCATGGACTGCTGACTATCCAGGCCTTCAGACCTGACAGAACCACATCCATGGCTCGTGTGTTTGTGGAAAAAGTCCTCGGAAACACCTTCTTACACACTGCAGAAAAGGAGCTTCAGCTGTCCTCCATTGTAGAGAATGAGGTGATTTATCATTTTTGGCTTTAATTTGTGAAGAATAAAACGAAAGAGCAAAAACTCCTGTCTCTATATCAAGTAATCCAAATTAGATTTTTTTTCTTGTATCTTAATATCTTAACGCCTGTACCACTAGTTCATGAACATGTACAGGTTACATCCTATACAATAGAATTTCTTATAATATTGATATTTCACCAGATAAAAGCCAACACCCCAGTCTTGATGTGTTCCGTACCAGGATATGATGCCAGTGGATGGGTAGATGACCTGGCTGCAGAGATGGGAAAACAACTGACATCTATTGCAATTGGTATGATGTTTGTCCCCTCAACATAATTATGTTCTTGTGCAGAATTTGAAATTAAAGACTTTAAACGAAAAAACCAGCATTAGGTCAAGAATATTTACATGAAAGTATGGTAAAATGTCAATACAGTTTTTTTTTTCAAAAGTTAAGCCACTTAAGGTTTCATTACTAATGTGCCCAATCATTTGATCCATTGTTAGGTTCGGCTGAGGGATTTACCCAGGCTGATAAAGCCATCAATGCCTCCAGCAAATCAGGTCGCTGGGTCATGCTGAAGAATGTCCACCTGGCCCCTAACTGGTTGGTGTCCCTGGAGAAGAAGCTCCACAGCCTAACCCCCCACCCCAACTTCAGGCTCTTCCTGACCATGGAAATCAACCCCAGGGTAAACACTACTTTTAGATCTAGGTTTAATGAAATTCTATGAAAGAAATATAACATGCTGAACAACATTGTTGTTTTGGTAAAGAAAAAAGTTTGAAAGGTTACAGTTTTCCTCTGATGTTTTGAAAGCAGAATGAAGAGCAGTTTATACGTTGATTTGAAAAAATATGATTGTAGCTTCCCTCCAACCTATTGCGAGCTGGACGCATCTTTGTGTTTGAGCCCCCGCCAGGAGTATCTGCTAACCTGTCCAGGACTTTCAGTACTGTTCCAGCATCACGCATGTGCAGGGTAGGAATCTGACTCGATAATTCCATGTAAAACAGAATTTTTAACGATTGTAAATCTCTGTTTCAAATGTCAAGTTTAAGTAACTGTCTGGTGCATTGTCTGTTGACAGACTCCCAATGAGAGATCCCGTCTTTACTTCCTGTTGGCCTGGCTCCATGCCATTGTACAGGAGAGGATGAGGTACACCCCACTTGGATGGGCCAAGAAATACGAGTTTACCGAGTCAGACCTGAAAGTGGCCTGTGACATGCTTGATACTTGGATTGATTCTGTTGCCATGGTAATCTAATTTATAATCAAAGCTGCCTTTCTTCATTCTCTGGTTGGACTGCATATGATACTTCACCATTTTTTAATATCCTCATACATTGTATATGCAATTGTTTTCAGGGACGTACCAATCTTCCTCCAGAAAAAGTTCCATGGGATGCCATCAAGACTCTGCTTTCACAGTGTATTTATGGAGGCAAAATAGACAATGAGTTTGATCAGGTATGCAATTTGTCTTGTTCATTTATGTATCTTTGTTGCAGAATGTTTGATTCATGTATTTTCACAAAGGTTAAGTTTTGAAGGCTCAAGTTTAGCTTTAATGTACAGTATTGCATTCGATATATTACAGAGACTGTTGACCACTTTCATTGAGAAGTTGTTCACACCCAAGAGCTTTGAGGGTGAATTCACTTTGGTGGGTAATGTAGATGGACATGGCAAGAAGATCATCATGCCAGATGGAGTCCAGTAAGACTACCTTTGCAACAAAATTTGCATGTATTAGAACAAATGGAATCTTTAAAAATGGCATATCATCAAGTTTTTTAATACCTTGAGCTAACGAAAATGAAAATCTGATTCCAAAATTTGGATTGGCTGAAATTGGTACACATTGCACTATTTTTGATACACACTGTGTCCTGTGATTATTGCTGCCTTGAGGTGTTGTTAATGGGTGGGTGTGGAATTTCAGGAGAGAGCAGTTTGTACAGTTTGCAGACATCCTGGAGAATGACAGTCAGACTCCGGCCTGGCTGGGTCTGCCCAACAATGCCGAGAAGGTGCTGAGAACCAACCTAGGTAGGTCAGGCCCATGTAGGCTACAGAATGCCTTTATTCTGATGTAATTGAAAAATAATAAAAATCTTTGGTTCATCCTAGAATTGGTTTACAATGAAATGTACAAAAATTAAATGTACATGTATTAATGAAAAGTATCTACATTATCATTCTGAAGAAGTTCATGTGTTGATGAGATAATCGTAGAAAAAACAAAGCAAAACAAAAGCAGATCGAGCAGATTTACATGTTCATGTGATATTCCCTTACAGGATCTAACCTGATAGCGAAGTTGATGAAGATGCAGCTGATGGAGGAGGATGATGACCTGGCCTATGGGGCTTCCCCTGATGACGAGGACAAAGTGATGGCGGACGGTCGGCCCGCCTGGATGAGGACCCTCCACACCTCCGTGTCCACTTGGATGTCCCTGATCCCCAAGGTAAGGGATTGTCTGCCTTTCAGTACTGCTTACATGTTGACTTGTAGGAATTTAAGATATATAGTTGTTAATAAGTAAGAATTTACATGTTTATGTTTATCTTAACAATCTTGCAGATTTCTGTTTTTAAAGAAGGACAGGTTAGAATCCAGACTTGGGTTTATTTTCTATTAATTATCTGATATACTATGCAAAATGGACTCCACTAGTTCATATGATGCCTTTTCTAATTTCTTATTCGATCTCTGGAAGCTTTACATTGCAAACGGCCTTACATATATTGCATTGGATTGAAAAGCAGCAAGTGCAAAGTTTATAGCCATCTCTGCTGTAAATCAGTTACAATCTTTCTTTTTTCATTTTTTGTTCCCTGTATCATCATATTTGTACATTTTAATGCAGTTGGAATGCTTCATCTATTATCTTATACATGTACATTAAAGGTTTCAATATCAATTACATTGTATGATTTTCATTACATGATGAACTTTATTTTTATCACATTGATCATCACTATTTATTCATTCAAGTACATGTACATGTACATGCTTATAGATTTCTTTATTAACTTTCTTCTGTAACAACTAATATCACTACAGGATTCATTGGATTTGGTAAGTTTGTAAATGAACTTTCAAAGGACCCTGATTAAAGAATTTTTCCCCATGTCTCATGAAAATACTCCTGTAGTCCCAAGTATTCTGCATACTGCACCTGCTTTTCATTAAGAATAAAAAAGAGGATCCATATTTAACCATTCCACAAATTGAAATTAAGATTTGATCCTTCAGACCTTACAGTTACATGTAAACATGTTCTACAAAGTCTACAATTCATTCAGCACTTTGCATTAAATTCATTGCACACTTTTAAAGACAATGGGCTTTATTAGAGAAAGGGTATTTCTGTTGGAGGTGATATTGTTCAAGTTTTCTTCATATTTTGATTTATTTATTTTATATTCTGGTGGACTGGGACTTCAGATAAATTTTTCCATCTGTTGATGCAACAATAATAACTTTAACATTAAAAAAATTAATACATAACCTGAATATATACATGCAGACAGAATGTGTTGTATTGGGTTATTTCTCATATGTCTTTAAAATTTGTTCACACTTTACAGGCAGTTGGAGCCCTGAAGAGGACAGCTGACAACATCAAGGACCCCCTGTTCCGTTTCTTTGAGAGAGAGGTCAACTTGGGGGCACGGCTGTTACAGGACATCCGCCAGGACCTGCAGGACGTGATGCTGATCTGTCAGGCCGACAAGAAGCCCACTAACCACCACCGCTTCATGATGGCTGACCTGTCCCGAGGTACAGGCCCAGCCTAGCCAAGTGTTCTATTCTGTGTCTTAAATTGTTTTGCTATATAACATAAACTGTATGTTTAGCTGTAGCTTGAATGATTAGAAAAACTACATGTATCTATTCAATGAAAGAAAAATTAATTTACTTATTAATTTCTATCAGAATTTACACAACTTTCAAAATCCAGTGTGTCTTTTATAAGTCAGTTGTCTTGCTTTCTTGTTTTAAGTGATTGACGTGATTTTGTAGCACTTCTGTGTTCATATGTAGTGTATATGTTGTTGGGTTGCAGGTATTATCCCTCAGTCATGGAGAAGATACACAGTACCACAGGGTATCACTGTGATCCAGTGGATCACTGACTTCTCCCTCAGAGTGAAACAGCTCCAGGCCATCGTCCAGACCACCCAGCAGGGGGGCACCAAGGAACTCAAGGTATGGGTCATTACAGGGGTCAACATCAGGTCATATAGGGTCATTACAGGAGTCAACACCAGGTCATATAGGGTCATTACAGGGGGTCAACACCAGGTCATATGGGGTCATTACAGGGGTTCAACATCAGGTCACATGAATCTACATGTATATGGTCATTACAGGGGGGTCAAAATCAAGTTATTTGATCTATATGAAAATATCTGAAATGTTAGATATTCATGAGGATTCCACAAGAGGCTTCTTTTGCTGTGCAGTATGGCTAAGATAAATTGATTTAGTGTTTTTGAACATTGCTTTTAGGATTATGAATGTACACATGTATATCTTGTTTTTTTCTTATAGAATTTCAGTGTATGGTTGGGAGGCCTGTTTATTCCCGAGGCCTACATCACAGCCACCAGACAATATGTGGCCCAGGCCAACAGTTGGTCTCTGGAGGAGCTCTACTTGGATGTAAGTCATCCTACCTACTACATGTACTACAAGTACATGAATCTTGATAAAGATTATGTAATGAAAGTTTGTTGGTCACCAAACTTCTTAGCTTGCATACTAATTAATGTATTTTGCAAATAAGTTTAAATTATATACATTGTATGTAATGTCAATACAATGTGATTAAAGCAGTATAAATTGGTAGTTTTAACATGCTTATTCTGTTAGACGTGCCTTGTGATATTGAGTGAGTATTCACCGACTTCTACGTTTGTTACAGGTGAGAATCTTGGATAACGCTGGAGAGTCAATGGATGCCTGCAGCTTCAGTGTTAAAGGTAGGAAATGGTGTTCATTATCAGAATCGGATACTCTACCAATTAGAATCTTTAATCTTACTGCTATGATTATACCTGGTTATACTGTATTCCATTGTATTTGACTAATATATTCTAATAATAAAGCAGTAGAAAAAATCAAGTACTAAATACATTTAAAAAATGTTCAGGTTGATGTTAATGTACCCATCAAATAAATCTGAATGATTCTGACTTGTTTGTTATGTACATGTATGTAACCTCTTTTGCTAAAATTGGGAAACTTCAACCGTTGCTAACATTATAAATCCCGGAGTATATCAAAACCATGTCTTAATTAAATGTTTATTAATATTGTAGGTCTAAAGCTCCAGGGAGCTACCTGTAAGAAGAACAAGCTACAGCTCAGCACCACAATCTCCACTGAGCTGCCAGTCACCCTGCTCCGCTGGATCAGGTGTGTACAAGATTTCTGTAAAACTCGTCCAATTCTGATCTCTGTAGATACATATTTATTTTATATTGTGCACCTTTTAGTGATACATGATGAAGTCTATCAATGTGTACAGTAGTTGTTTTTTCTTCTTTCATTCTCTCAGTGTCTATACCAGGTAATGTGACTGTAGTTGCCTTGTAGTTTTGTTGTTCACTTGCCCTGTACTGCCTCAATTTGTCTATTGTGTCCTTCAAATTTGTCCCTGTTCTGTTATCATATAATCTAGAGAAAATGGGATGGAATTTACATGTTTGTAGAGTACAAAGAACATGTAACTAAATACTACGCTAAGCAAACCTGGAATTTTTTGTAAATTTTTTTTATAAATAAAATTAATTTAGAATTATCATTTCATCTTCTTACGTATAGCTTCAGTTGTTTGCAGTGTAGCTTCAGTGTAAAGAAGAAAAAAATAATTATATAAAAAAAACCCACAAGAAATTTGATGCTTTTTCAAGTATTTCTTATGAAGCTTTTGCTAAAATCGATGCATTTTTGATCATATGTGGTTCTGACTGAGCTTTTTTTGATTGTTTGTGATCTTGATCGAGCTCTTGTTGTTTTTCAGGACCGATGCAGACAAAGTGGTGGAGGGTAAGGTGACCCTCCCGGTCTATCTGAATGCCACTCGCTCTCACCTGCTGTTTACGCTGGACTTTGACACAGAGGGAGAAGGGTCGGGCAAGGACCACAGCTTCTATGAGAGGGGAGTGGCCATCATCTCCTCAGATCTGGGATAACTGTGACTATTAAAACTTCATTGTTGTCTGACTGACAATAACCTGATGTTATGTCTAGCGTATAAAAATGTGCACGTTAACACATGTATTGGTAAAATAGCATTTGAAAAAGGGATTGTTGGTAACTGTGAAAGATCTTTGTGAAAATATTATTTATTGTCTTTTCTATTCTTTGCATAGCACAGGGAAATGTTAAGTATACAAACTTTTTAGTTGCTAAATTTGATATTTATATCAATAATTTAAATATTATGTTTTGTGGCAATGGGTTTTGAACTTGAAATATATTTAATTTTGATCAAGTGTTCAGATTTGTGTTTCTCAAGGTGGTATAGGACACCTGTTGATATTAGTACATAATAAGCAAAATACTTTCACCAGTTTAGTTTTTTCAAATTTTAAAATATTTGGCCAAAGAATATATATTTAAATTTTTTTTGAACGGTAAGAATTAAAACGCTCCAGAGCGATTCAAACTTGCATCTTACAGATTGTTAGATAACGCTCTTACCCTTTGCACTCTGCTGTTACGTAACAATTTTGGGAAAGAAAACATTTATACAATATGAAGAACGTCACAATATGGAGGTTTTCCATACCACCTTAAATTTTGGAATTTTTTATGTCTGATGTATTAAAATTGATTAATTTTTGGTAAGGACTATCTTTTGCTTATTAAATATATATAACTTGCGTTTTGTGTTTTCCATACACATGAAGCATTGCGTTGTATATTAGTAAGAACTGTAAACAAGAAAAGACTTGTGATTCTGTGTTATTGATCACAGTTTATAACCAGAGAATGACGTATACTGATTCATTATGTTAGCTGTTCCACTGTAAACTCCTATCCAAGCTCTATCTCCGTGGTTTAGCTTCACTACCGTCATTTTGCTACAGGGAAGGAATGTTTTAGAATTCAGCTCATGACAGTGGCTCCATGATTTAAACTTGTCATTAACGAATAGTGAAGTGTAAGCATATTGGCCTCCCCATGCAAGAATTGTCCAGTCAAACACGTAGATCCCGCCGCTAGGGGCCGTGAAAATTCCGGTTGAGGCGTCATAACCCAGTCCTTCGTTTAGACCAACTTCTTCAAACACGATTTTTGCATTTTTGGCAAGGTTTCTTTTATGATATTTTAACCAAACATCAAAAGCAACCACTTGAGGATCTGAAAATAAGGTTGAATATATGTAAAAAAATAAAATAAAATAAAACCCAATATTTAATAAAGAAAATAGGTCAGTTTTATACGTTAGAAAATTTACTTTTGAATTTCATTTTCCAGAACATTACAACGAATATTGTATTTTTTAAAGTTAACGACATATATGATTGTATTAATCTTTGACAGAGTCTAATTATCCATCTTTTTGTGATTCTGTTCATTCAGCAAAAATTGTGTTACATTACGAAGCATTATCAAAGCATACACATATCTATAAGAAAAATTAATGTTATACTTACATTGGTATCATTTCTGCAGTTGTTTCTGACAAATCCAACAGCCAAACAAGTTTCTTCCACGCTTTTATAATCCTCTCTGAATAATTTCAGACATGGTTTTGGTGACACTTTCTCACACGATCCACATTGTATGGTAATCATCAATATGATAAATGTCAACAACATCCTGAAATTTATCAAATATGTTCACAAATTAAAGGGACCTAGGCATGATTTGAAATAAAAAAAGATGTCCGTTAATTCTTGACCAAAGCCTTATGTAGCATTTAAACAACAAAATTTCTTGTGACTGAAATGGCTCAATGGTTAGAGCAGCAGACATTAGATAACATAATGGAGCTAGGGTTTTTAGGTTGTGGGTTCGATACCACCAAAACTTAAGTATTTATTTTTTTTCTTAATGTTTGTTGAAATATTCCAAAATGAATAAAGTTCAAAAATTGTCATTTTGTAAACTTGTATTATAACATATCAAATATATTTAATTGAAAATTTTACGTTTTGTAAAATTTTATTTTACGACTAAACCAAATGGGCATTTGCGCTATCTTATTCCCCCATCTTTTATTTTTCATATTTCATTTATAAAACTTTTAAAATGTGCATTTTGAGTGATTGACCAACATTTGAATGTAGAAAAAGTTTCAAGCAAGATACATAAGTAAGAAATCGATCATTGTTATGTAAACAAAGCTCGAGTCTTATATTTGTTTTAAAATAATGCAAAGTATATACACTGTATAAAGAAATTACCCTCTCTTTGACAAAATGACCCGTGACAAGCAAGATAAACTGATTTAATGTGTTCTTATCAATACAACACATAAGTAAACAATAACAAGTCTCAAGCTTTGTTAAAAAACAAAGAAAACCAACCTATATCTTGCTTGTTACTCGATATTTCGCTTTCAAATGTAAATGAATCATTAAAAATACCAATAATAACCATTGTAGACAGTAAAAATGAGAAAATAAAAATTAGAAATTTGGGCGCTCAAATTGTGTCTAGGTCCCTTTTAAAAAAAGAAAGACATTATACTGAGAAAAAACACATATTCCCATTATTCACAGCAGAGTTAATCCTCAAATCAACCGAAAGCAATATTTCCAGCTATTTATTCAACAGTTTTAGAAGATATTGTATACACATGAAAACGCAGACTGTGTTGGATTGGGCCCGGCCATGTGGTTCTTTGTTCTTATAGGGTAAAAAAATCTGAATTTTGCGAAGTACAAGTATCTACCACCGTTGTTGAATACTAGTATTAAGTATATACCATTTCTTTGTTAGTAAATAGAATTTAGAATAAAGAGAGTCGACCTTTAACCATTTTGAATTTAGATGTTTAGAATATCTTACTTAGTATTCCTTTTTTCGGTTAGATGTAAATATTTACGCAATTATACGTCGTTTGGTCTTTAAGTATAAATATACGTTGAGACATTTTAAAGGATTTATGATCAGATCAAATTGAAAGCAAATGAGAAAGTATATCCCAAGAACAAATCATTTTTATGATTTACTGTATTTTATTTTAACAACAAACCATTCAATATTTAAACTTTAAAAAGAAATGATGATAATAGTCAGTACTTACTTGAAGGCATCTTTCTAACTGAATTTTTTTTGTACACTAAATTTGACAAACCAACGTATATATACGTCTTTAAAATGAAAATATAATGTTACGTTATGTAACAGCCTGGATATTAAACAGAAATTTAATACTAGAACTGTTATGTAAAGAAGAGGCCCATGGTCCACATCGCTTACCTGAGCAACAGTGATCATAGCTTTGATCAAAGCAGCTAATGAAGTACAATACAAAAATTTCTGGACAATTCAGTAAAGAATAAATTGTTTAAAAGGTGAATATTAACATTCAGTGTTTATTTCCCTTTATGTTTGCATTGGAAATCTGCGACGTTCAATTTCCTGTAACGTACTTAGCCTTGTCACGGCGCATGAACACAAGTATAAACGTGATCACACGTTTTGAATATATTTATTATTGTAAGATTAAATTAAACGTTCAAACTTACATAATCAATTAGATATATGTACTTATGAAAAATTATCGTTAAGTCATATCTATTCGTTAAGAAAAGAGATTTTTCTCAACAAAGTCTCTTGCACTATATTTTTAGTCGCGGACGCAAATTAAATAACATGTTAATATGGCTGTTCCATCTATGTTTCATTTATCTGACTAAGACCGTATATAATGGCTTTTAAGCGACGATAAACAAATATTTCATACAAATTAACATCAATATGAATATAAATACACGTATAAGCATTGAATGCTTATTTTTGGATATCCTCGGTCCTATAACACACCAAGCGGTGCAGTCAAATTATCATACCGCGCGTTAGCGCGGTATTCAATTTGAGTCCACGGCCTGGTGTGTTATACATGTAGGACCGACGACATCCAAGAGTAAGCATTCAATTCTTAAATTCCGATTTTTCATACAGCTACTGACAAGCAAATATAAATCAATTTGTCAGCGTATGAATATACTTACAGGTAATCCTTAAACTTTTTTAAAACAGCTTTTTGGCGATGGGGCAATTTGCAGTTTATCAACATTTATTCTAGTATTTATAATGAAAATGTTGACATTGTTTAAATGGTGTCATTTTAAAACTTTTTGAAAATACTATCCGTTGGTTTTTTGTGATGGAGTGAAACTAAATTACAAAGAATACTCATTGATGCCAAGTTTTATGGAGAGAAGATACCCCCTTACGTAACAAAAGAGGAAATGACTACTAGTATTACTAAGATTTGTTTACCAAAAATATACAATACATTCTTCGAGGTATTCCAAAAAAGTCATATACCTATAATTATGAACAGTAAACAAGAGAGACCACCGTTTTGGGTTTTTTTTGAAATACATATACTTAAAAGGAGTTTTTATACTGACAGTGTGTATTTTGATTACAGTTTATAACCAGAAAATGAAGTATACTGCTTATAAATATTAGCTGTTCCACTGAAAACTCCGATCCAAACTTTATCTTCTTGCTTTAGCTTCACTATCGTCATTTTGCTACAGGAAAGGTATGTTTTAGAATTCACGTCGTAACAATGGTTCCATGATTTAAACTGGTCATTCACGACAAGTGAAGTGTAGGCATATTGACCATATATTGTAAGAGTTGTCCAGTCAAACACGTAGATCCCGCCGCTAGGGGCCGTGAAAATTCCGGTAGAGGCGTTGTATCCCAGTCCCTCGTTCAGATCAATAGAATCGAACACAACCCGTTCATTTTTGGCAAGGTTTTTTGTATGATCTTTTAACCGAACATCAAAGGCAACCACCCGTTGATCTAAAAGAAAGGTTGTATTCATGTATGAACCATCATGAACAATGAAAATAGGTCAGGTACACATATCGTACTTATATACAAGTATGACAGTATTCGATATACCAATCGATTATAGTTTTAAAAGTAATATTTTACATAGCACAACTTTAACTTATAAAAAAACTTTCTTTGTTTAGAGTAATTATTATATGTATTATTTCTTTATAGAGGCAAAATGATTTAAAGCTGCATGGTCTGATTTTTGGCTATTACAGTATCAAATAGTTGTCCATACAAACCAAAATGCATCATGGGTATGTTTGGTTTCGTCCCCCAAATGATTAGGTTTATTCAACCCGCATATTATGCATAAATTATGCATCAATTGTAAGCAAAACAAACTTCAGAAATATTAGTAAACAAAATTTACACAGGTTTATTTTTTATTTGCAAAAACATGACTTTATTCATAGCGATATCAAAGTCGTAATTCAGTCATACCCGCCTTGACGTCGGGGGCAAATTTTAATATGAGGCGAAAAAACGCGGTAACCTTCTATGTGAATTGTTTTGTAGACAGATTTTGTACATCATTTTCTCATTGAATTATGACTTAATTGACCGGGAAAACTAATGCAATTTCTATTGTTATACACATTCATAACATAACCATCGTTTAAAAGCGTACACAAAATTTGATATAAAATCAGACCAAACAGCTTGAAAAGGAGTTTAAAAAATAAAAATGTGTTTTTGAATCCATCATTTTGATTCAATTTGTTCTTATAACAAGAAACAAGTAATGACATAGCAAAATCAAAGCATAAAACATATCATGGAGAATACATTCAAGTTTAGGTAATACTCATACCCGTCTTAGTAGCATTTCCACATTTATTTCTGACAAATCCAACAGCTTGACAGGTCTCTTCCACGCTTTTGTAATCCTCTCTGAATAATTTCAGACCTGGCTTTGCCGACACGTTCTCACACCATCCACATTGTATTGTAACCATCAATACAACAAATGTCAACAGCATCCTGAAACTTATCAATTTTTTCTATGTATAAGTCCAATATAATATGAAAAGTTAACGTAGAGTTTTACATTAAGTATAAAATGTACTATAGCATTTTAAATAATTTATGATGAGAAGTTAAATGGATATAAAGGCAATGAGGATAATTGTAAAAGTAGACTAGACTAAGTATGTTTATCCCAATTACAAATCATATCTATTTTTACAAGAAACACTTTAAAAAAACCCTCAGTACTTACTTGTAAGCTAGACAACTTTTTGTTCTCACCAGTAAATTCTATGTACAATAGGTTTGCAGAAGCATTTTATTATATGTTTACAGAAATTGAAATGAAACATAATATTACGTTTTGTAACAGCTTGGATATTAAACTGACATATAATGCTACAACTTGAAAATAGAAAAATACAAGAGTTTAATTATCAAAGTACAAATACATTATATGAAAAAAGACTAATTATAGAAGCTATGATATATGCCGTATTAAGCGATATATATCAATGTTTGACACAAACCAAACTTTGTCGAACATGATAAACTATATTTAAGAGAACATTCTGACAAATTATTTGTAATATTACAGAGCTAGAGAAATGACCAATTTTACGGTTCGAATTTGGTTCGAGATTTTGTTTTGTGAAATAATATTGATTTCTTTTAATGTGATAGAATTCATCTAATAATTTTCAGGAAGTTATGTAGCTTGATGAAATTAAAACCACATGTTTTCTTTAAAATTATCCATTTCTTACGACAAACATAGCTTTAAACCATATGAACAATTCATTAAGTGGTCCGTACATTAATAAATACATATGCATAGAAATAGGAATATAAAAATACGTTTTACGCTATGGTGTCAACTCATGATACTGTTGCTTGTAGGTGTGAATTATAAGATATAAATTACTTGTTACAATCTCTCTATGGAAAATGACGGTTTATAAACATCAAGAAAAGGTTCACTTTTGTCATTTTTTGTCGCATTTTATGGGTATTCTTAGACAGCCAGTAATAAACAAACATTAATAATAATTAATACGGACATTTACAGCTAAACAGCTAAAGTGTTCTGTTAGATGCTGTCTCCATCAAATCAATAATTTTGAGAATTTAATTTGCGCACCAACCACGGACAATAGACGCGACCTGTGCTGCAATAAATGTCTAAATTATAACAAAAAATGCATAAAAATGATTTGTAAACTGAAGAGGTTAAAACAAAGAATCACTGACAGTCATTTCCGTCAAATCTGGCGAAAACAATGCAAAATGTAGCTAGGCAGCCACAATATTTTATTTTGACCCTAACACACTTATTAACCAGTCGTTAAGTCAGAAAACGTTTGAAAATCGTAAGATACAACACGTTTTGTGAAATAGATAAGGTATGTTCTTATGAATGATATATCATGGGTGTAAGTTGCCTTTGTTAAACTTGTTTGTAACGTAGTCGTTTTATAGGCCTTGTCACGTGAATGTCTGGACTAATCAGATGACGTTTTATATAGAACTATCATAATGAGGTATTATAAAATGCACTACGGTATTGATTTTTACTATACTTCATATCATAGAATAAAGACAGTGAGTTAGATATAAAATTATGATTGTGACCTCAGATAGTACAGGTAATATAAGTCAAATAATCGAAGATATATATGCAATTTTGGATAACAAATTATGATTTTCAAAAACTTAAATAAGTAAATTTGAACAAAATCCCCTGGCGGATTCGAACCCATGATTTGCGTTCACAAGCCCGATACTTTTACCACATAGCTACATGTATGATAACATTCAACCAAATCGATTGATACAAACAATTTAGCAAAACATTCCAATCGCCATCTTGTGACGTTGTGTCTTAAAAAGTATATGTCTTGAAGTAGTGAGCTACCTTATGTCTTATGTCCTGGGGATGCGCAAGATGCTTCTATCAATGGTATACTGATAAACATATGGTTCATTATACGATTAATACAGGAAATTTCTACTAAAATTTCATCCTATTGTTGTGTTTAACCAAAGGTATTCGAATTTTTATAAATTGTGTTTTATTGAAATTCTTGGCATCCATCACAATGAATAACTACATGCATATTATCATTTGGCTTTTTTCTGCAGCATGAGACAGCAATTCATTTTTCTCTCATTTTTTTAAAACCTTAATTCATATAAATTTGATTGACACGTTTTTGACATCTTATTCAAAAATATATGTATATCTCCAAATACATTTTGTATAAATATCTATTTAAATGCTAATCTTATGTCAAACTATCGAATGTGTTATATGCATTCATACCCACTTTATTGCACTAATTAGAGACAAATATGGTTGAAAATAAAGTCAACTTCAAACTCAATGTTTTCTTTAAAAAGGCTTAAAAATTCAGCTTTGTTACACCCCCCCCCCCAAAAAAAAAAAATTAATGAACTATATTAATAACACTAAAAATTGGAAAAATTTATGAACTATATGATGCCATATTCTAAAATGATGGCAGTAGGATCTAAATAATAATAAAAAAAATCTTCACATGTAATGCTGTACTGAGCAAACATTTACACATTAAAAATTAAATAATGTTATTTATTTGAAGCTCTTATCATATAACGTATATATAATACACAATTTGTGACAATGGGGTAAATCTATAACCCTTTTATTCGCTCAATCATATTTTAATGCAATTTGAAGGTTTACTGGTGGCCAACATTTTCGGAAATAATTTCTAAGTATTGAATGTTCTGCAATGTGAGAGTTATCGAGAAAAAAGCGAAAATTGAATAATCAAGAAAATAACTAGATATATATGGAATAGTCCTTTAAACAAATTATATTTTTCTTACTTTTTTAAATAAGAAATTAGTAATAGAAAAATGTCTTTTTTGAATAATTGATGTAAGTTACATACATGGAAAAGATTCTTTTTATTTTCTTGAACTCTTTTAACATCAGTGAAGTAATAAACGCTCTGAGATTAACAAAGTTCTACATTATATTATATTATATTGTTGAAGATAACAACATAAAAAAAAATTGTATGTTGAAATTTAAACAATGTAAAAATTTGACAGAGCAGATATATTTTTAGTTATTCCATGTGTATTTATTTGTTTCTGGATAGTTCTATTTTAGTTTTTCTGAAATATAATCTTCAATATTATTTGTTAAGAGTTCCATTGAGCGCTCATTTTCTAATTCAATTGTATTGGTAATTTAATATGATCCTACATGTTTGGCTTCCTTTTAGATTTAGTAAACGTTTATACTAAGGAACATTATTCAGCATTACATAATTAAAAAAAACCCAAACAGTTAATGTCAGTTGCAATATGTGGAATGTAACCTCATATTTACCTATATAATGTATGTCACGACCATGAATTTGATTAGGAATCTTATTTTAATCAAAAAGTTTTCAATTTATCGTATTTGTGCCGTTAAAATTGTCTAGGTTATTTCTTAAATTTGTCTGTTGGTTCAACGCAGGGTTATGTATTTTTTCTGCAATGTTGCTACGTTTATTTCCTGCATTAATCGAATTACCAAAGACAGCATTTTGTTGTTTAAATAAATGACAAATTGTGTGTAATATAAACGGTAACTTATTGTCAATGATCTCTAAAACTTAATACATGTAAAAAATTTTTACTTCTTATCTCATTTATTCTATCTATTTCTTTATAATTTATCACTATTACATTTGCAAAACAAAAAACCAAAAAAAAACCCAAAAAAACAAAACCCCAAAAAACAAAAAACCCCAAAAAAAACAACAAAACAAACAAACAAACAAAAAACAAAAAACCCAAAAAAACAAAAAACCCGGCTGACTCTTTATTGCTTTGTTGCAGAAGAATTGAAAAGTGCCTTAAGTTTGGATAGTTTTTTTTTTAAATTTACATGTATTTATATAGCATGGATGATTGAAATTTACTTTTTGCACTCCAACTTGGAACATGCAGCTTTAAAAACATACATACGTTAGTGTTCCAAAATTAATTCAATTACTGTTTACGGTAATGTTTTTCCTTCATTGTACAGCTGTCTAAACCAGTCTACACTTTATATTAAAGAACAATCAATGCTTCATAATATTATTTGTGTTTCTGACAAATCTTCTTCAAGCTTTCAGATCTGACGTTGACAATAAGTGGTGGGCAAGGTAACCATCCCAACCTACTAGTACTTGAACACCACTCGCTCCCACCTCCTGTTCACGATGGACTTTGACACAGAGGGAGAAGGGTCGGGCAAAGACCACAGCTTCTACGAGAGGGGAGTGGCCATCATCTCCTCAGACCTGGGATAAATGTGACCATTACCAACTCCAGTGTTGTCTGAATGGAAATGTATTTTAACACTTATACCGGGTTAAGTATTGAGAAAATATAGCATTTGAAAATTAAAAAAGATTGTTGTAGGCTTAAAAGATCTTTGTAAAATAATTAAGGTCTTCCGTTTCCAACGGAAGACCTCATTGTTTTCGTACTGTTTCTTATTATTAAGGTCTTCCGTTTTCAACGGAAGACCTTATTGTTTTCGTACTGTTTCTTATTAAGGTCTTCCGTTTCCAACGGAAGACCTTATAGTGATTGTAGTGTTTTTTGTTTCTTTGTTTCTTTCTTTCTTTCTTTCTTTCTTATTATTATTTTTTTTTCTCCTTTTTTGTCGGCAGAATTTCTCAGAGATGGCTGGATAGATTTTCCTGAAATTTTCAGAGATGATAGAAAATGATAATATCTCATGGCTTTTATTTTATTTTTTCAAAAATCATTTCCGGTCGTCCGTTTCCTGTCCCTCGTCAAAAAACCTTGTTCTCTCGAGATCTCAGAATCGGCTAACACTTGAACGTCCAGACTTTGTGGGATAATAGACCTATATTTGTAGATGTGTTTAAACTATTTTGTTTTGTTCGTCGTAACTTCCGGTCGTCACCGGAAGTACTTAAAAATTATTATATTTATGTATTTAACTTATTTTACATAGAATGAATCTGATAGTATAAATCCCTACTTGTGTCATCTATGCTATGTTAATTAAACAAGAATATTCTACTTCCGGTGAGATATCTCAATTATCTCAGGTAACTTTTTTAAAACAAATTTTGTTCCCATGAGATCTCTAAAACTATAAGTGATAAAGATACGAAACTTTTATGCATGATAGACATTTGAATGAAGATGTGTTTAACCGGTTTTATTTTGTCAACCGTCACTTCCGGTCCTAACCGGAAGGGTTCAAACAAATCAAGTTGTTTATAAGTTTAACTGTTTTTCTTTGACAGTTTCAGTTAATTTGATGAACAATAATGTGCGACAGGAAAATATTTAAAGAAATAACTGACTTTTTTTTCATTGAGCACTTCCGTTTGTCCGTTTCCTGTCCCGAAACAAAAAACCTTGTTTTAATTAGATCACAAAAACGAACAGGACTTGAACAACCAAACTTTGTTGAATGATAGACCTATGTATGTAGATGTTTTACAACTATTTTGTTTTATCCGGCGTAACGTCCGGTCGTCACAGGAAGTACTCCAAACTTTGATTTTTTAAAACTTTCTTATTGTTAGCATAGAAATAACTTCTCATTAATAGA
>WFKH01006014.1:27334948-27364694 GCA_016163765.1 Magallana hongkongensis | reverse complement strand
AGAGGTAGCTTCAGATGCAGAGCCTGATCTCCATTATCAAGGATGCTGAAAAAATCTCCTACCTCACTTAAATCTGCTTGATAGATGTGTTTGTTGTTAAATGATATAACATGATTCCTATGATATAGTATTACATGTATATGATATGATACACTATTGTTTTATATGATACAATATTATATCATATTGAAAAAAGTTATATGATACGATATGATATTGTATCAAGTTTTTTGTACATTATGATATGATATTGTGTCATGTAATTGTTATGTATAGTGTTGTGTATTATGATACAATATTGTATAATATGATATTGTATTATATATTTAATATTTTATCACATGATATTGTTTCATATGATTTTGCAATATGTAATATTGTATCATATGATAGGATATTGTATAATATATAAGATCGTATAATATGATATTGTATAATATGATATTTTGATTATATATTATATTATTATATCACATGAATTGTATTATATGATATTGTAATATATAATATTGTATTATATGATACGATATTGTATAATATGATATTGTATTATATAATATATTACTATATCACATGATATTTTATCATATGATATGATGCAATGTTGTATCAAATCATATGATACAATATCATACAATACAATATCATACTATATTATACAATATAATATCATGTTACAATATTGTGATGTTTTATGTGATATGATATTGTATTATGTAATACTATATTGTATCATATATTGTATAATGATATTGTATTATGTGATCATATACAATAATGTATGACACAATACAATGTCATATCATATGTTACAATATTATATTGCATAATTATTTATTATATTATTATATTGTATTATATGATACTATATTGTAAGTATCATAGGATGCAATATCGTATTATATATAATTGTATTGATAAACATTGTATCTTATAATACCGTGTGAAATGAGCGTATGATTTTCATACAATTTTTTTAACATATGATATACGATATTGTGTCAAAACAGTTTCCATGAATTTCCAAGATCATTAACTATGATTTTCATATCATATGATAAAGGTGGTCTCATAAAGGTGATGCCTCATAAAGGTGATGTCTCGTCTCGGTGAGCTTTGTAATCTGTGATTACCTATGTTTCTAATTGCTTTTGGAAAGGCATAATTATTTTTTTCAAGCATTTTGCACACTTAAAACAATACTTACATCATCATCTACTATTTCCATGCTCACATTTACAAACACTCATTTTACAACGGTAAAAATTTGGTTTCATCAACTGCATTGTATAAGTCCATTTGTTGACAAAAGCCTTACTGTCAGCCCTGATTTCTTAGTGAAGGCAGATTTCGCGTAATTTCATGGTCCTAAGCATTCGACTCGGAGGTGTTCATACATTGTCTGGCATTCAAAAGGCCTCATGTGGCCATTTAAAGCCTAAGTGTAAATGGTTACGAGATTGGTGCGTACTTTTGATATTAATCCATGTATTTATTTTGACAGTACTTTCAGTTAGTGTATGCATCTACTCGGACTTATGATAGCATTCCATTACAGCGAGTATGTACAAAGATGAAACATACTACTTATATATTCATGTACATATGTACAATGATCAATGTACATGCGTATTGATTATTACTATTGTGTTATATAAATGTCATACAACAATAAACATGTATCAAAATGAATTCAGTTTTAAATTCTAGTCAACAAATAGCAAAACAACAGCGAAAAACACAAAATTTACGAAAATCAAATACTGGAATACAGTGTATAATGACTTATGAAGACTTTGTGAGAGGTATTTCAACGTACTATTTAATATGGAAAATCGGCAATGTTTGTTAATGTGAGCATGAAAAATCTTAATTAGTACCTAATCTTTTCATTTTTTACAAAAAAATTGAAAATTTTTATAAATTGACGTTCCCGCAGTCATTTGAAATCAAGTCGTAAATTAGTCTAAACCACGTGTTTATTGTAAAAATGTAAACATGTAGTAAATCACATGTGTTGCTTTTTATTCACTGATTGGACAGTTGTTCGCGGTACGCATCGCTCTGCGCAATGACAACAATATCCATATAAGGTAGTTTCCCCGACCTGTTTAAAATGAAAATATAATGATACATTATGTAACAGCCTGGATATTAAACAGAAATTTAATACTAGAACTGTTATGTAAAGAAGAGGCCCAGGGTCCACATTACTTACCTGAGCAACAGTGATCATAGCTTTGATCAAAGCAGCTTTATGAAGTACAATACAAAAATTTCTGGACAATTTAGTAAAGAATAAATTGTTTAAAAGGTGAATATTAACATTCAATGTATATTTCCCTTTATGTTTGTATTGGAATTTGCGACGTTCAATTTCCTGTAAACACACTTAGCCGTGTCACGGCGCACGAACACAAGAATAAACGTCATCACACGTTTTTAATATATTTATTATTGTAATTAAATTAAACGTTCAAACTTACATAACCAATTAGATATGTATTCATGAAAAATAATCGTTAACTCATATATCTATTCGTTAATAAAAGAGATTTTCTCTAAAAAGTTTCTGGACTATACTTTTAGTCGCGGAAGCAAATTAAATAGCATGTTAATATGGCTGTTCCATCTATGTTTTATTTTTTTCTGACTAAGAGCGTATACCATGGCTTTTAAGCGACGACACATATGCAAATATTTCATACAAATTAATATCAAGATGAATATAAATACACGTATAAGCAATGGATACTTATTTTTGGACCTCATCTGTCATAACACACCAGGTCGTGCAGTCAAATTATTATAACGCGCGGTATTCAATTTGTCTGTACGGCCTGGTGTGTTATACATGTAGGACCGACGATATCCAAAAGTAAGCATTCAATGCTTAAATTCCGATTTTTTATACAGCTACTGACAAACAAATATAAAATGAATTTGTCAGCATATGAATATACTACTAGTAATAGACAATCCTTAAATTTTTAAAAAACAGATTTTTGGCGATGTTAAGGGCAATTAGCTGTTTATCAACATTTAATCAAGTATTTATAATAAATAACGTTGACATTGTTTTGAATAGTGTCATTTTAAAACTTTATGAAAATACTATCTGTTGGTTTTTTGTGATGGATTGAAACTGAACTACAAAGAATTGTCATTGATGCCAAGTTTTATGGAGAGAAGACAGGAAATTACTATTACTAAGATCTGTTTACCGAAAATATACAATACTTTCTTCGAGGTATTCCGCAAAAGTCATATATCTATCATTATAAACAGTAAACAAGAGAGACCATCGTTTTTTATTTGAAATTCATGTTCTTGAAAGGAGTTTCCGTACTATGTCTTTTGATTACAGTTTATAACCAGAAAATGAAGTATACTGATTATACATATTAGCTGGTCCAGCGAAAACTCCGATCCAAACTTTATCTCCTTGCTTTAGCTTCACTATTGTCATTTTGCTACAAGGAAGCCATGTCTTAGAATTCACGTCGTAACAATGGTTCCATGATTTAAACTGGTTATTCACGACAAGTGAAGTGTAGGCATATTGACCTTGCATTGTAAGAGTTGTCCAGTCAAACACGTAGATTCCGCCGCTAGGGGCCGTGAAGACTCCGGTAGAGTTGTTGTATCCCAGTCCCTCGTTCAGATCAACCGTTTCGAACACAACACGTGCATTTTTGGCAAGGTTTCTTTTATGATCTTTTAACCGAACATCAAAGGCAACCACCCGATGATCTTAAAGTAAGGTTGTATTCATGTATGAACCAGCATGAACAATGAATGTAGGTCAGATACACATACCGGTATTGTATTTATATAAAAGTATCACAGTATTCGATGTACCAATCAATTATAGTTTTAAGAGTAATTTTTTCCATACCACAACTTAAACTAAAAGAAAACTTTCTTTGTTTAGAGTAATTGATATATGTATTATTTCTTGATAGAGACAAAATGATTTAAAGCTGCATGGTCCAATTTTTTGGCTATTACAGGATCAAATGTTTTTCCATACAAACCAATTATGTAAGACAATTATAAAATTTTGCCTATTTACATAAGCAGAATTGATCTCTTTTCAATGTAAGATATATTCAAAGTTCAAAAAAGAAATAAAGAAAACAAAAATCTCAAACTAAATGCATCATGGGCATGTTTAGAAAAGGGAACCGTTTGGTTTCGTCCACTGAATGATTAGGTTTATTCCACCCGCATATAATGCATCAATTTTTAACAAAACAAACTTCAGAAATATTAGTGAACAAAATGTACACAGGCTTATTTTATTATTTGCAAAGACATTATGACTTTATTTATAGGATATCAAAGTCGTAATACAGTCATCCCCTCCTCGACGTCGGGGCGAATTTTAATATGAGGCGAAAAACGCGGTACCCTTTTTAAATTTATGTCAAGTATTTTGTAGACAAATTTTGTACATCATTTTCTTATTAAATATGGCTTCATTAACCGGGAAAACTAATGCAATGTCTTTTATTATACACGTTCTTAGCATAACCATCGTTCAAAAGCATACACAAAATTTGATATAAGATCGGACCAAACAGCTTTAAAAGGAGTTCAAAAAATAAAGATGTGTTTTTAGATCCATCTTTTTGGTTCAGTCTGTTTTTTATTCCTATCTTGAAGAATACATTCAACTTAAAGTAATACTCATACTCGTCTTAGAAGTATTTTTACAGTTGTTTCTGACAAATCCAACAGCCAGACAGGTTTCTTCCACGCTTTTATAATCCTCTCTGAATAATTTTAGACCTGGTTTTGGTGACACTTTGTCACACAATCCACATTGTATTGTAACCATCAATACAACAAATGTCAACAGCATCCTGAAACTTATCAAAATTCTCATTGTATATGTTCAACATAGTATATGAAGAGTAAACGGAGTCAGTTTATATAAGTATATAAGTGTATTAAAGCATTTTAAAGAATTTATGACCAGAAGTTAAACGGATTTAAGTTAAAGGCAATGAGGATAAATGTAAAAGTATACTAGACTAAATATGTTTATTCCAATTACAAATCATATTTTTTTTTTTACAAAAAAACACAATTAGCAAACTTAAAAAACCCCTCAGTACTTACATATAGCTAGACAACTTTCAGCTCCCACCAGTAACTGCTATGTACAATAGGTTTGAAGAAGCATTTTATAATATACTTATAGTAATTGAAAATGAAACATAATGTTACGTTTTGTAACAGCTTGGACATTAAACTGAAATACAATGATAGAAATTGAATATAGAAAAAACAAGTTTAATTATTAAAGATTAAGTAAAAATATATTTATTTATATTAAAAATAACTAATTATAGAAGCTATATATGCCGTATTTAACAATATTTATTAATGTTTGACACCAGGCCAACCTTTGTTGAACATGATTACCTATATTTAAGAGAACATTCTGATAAATGTGACGAATTATTTGTAATATTACAGAGCTAGAGAAATGACCAATTTTTCGGTTCTAGATTTTGTTTTGTGAAATAATATTGATTTAACTGTTACATGTGATAGAATTCATCTAATAATTTGCAAGGTTATAAGTTATGTAGCTTGATGAAATTAAAATCACTTGTTTTCTTTAAAATTATCAATTTCTTACTGCAAACATAGCTTTAAACCTATAAACAATTCTTTAAGTGGTCCGTACAATAATAAAATAACTATTCATTGAAATAGAAAGGTAAAATACGTTTTACGTTATGGTGTAAACTCATGATACTGTTGCTGGTAGGTTTATAAGCTATAAATTACTCGTTAAATCTCCATGGAAAATGACGGTTTATGAACATCAAGAAAAGGTTCATTTTTGTCATTTTTTGTCGCATTTTATGGGTATTCTTAAACAGCCAGTAATAAACAAACATGTAATTCATAAGGACATTTACATTTAAACAGATAGAGTGTTTCGTTGGTTACTGTCTCCAATAGATCAATAATTTTGAGAACTTTTATTTAAAATCTGCCCACCAACCACAGACAATAGATGCGACATATGCTGCAATAAATGTCTAAAATACCGGTATCACGGTCATTCTCGGCAAATCTGGCGAAGACAATTCAAAATGTAGGCAGTCGCAATATTTTATTTTGACCCTAATTTACCTATTAACCAGGTGTAAGTCAGAAAACGTATGAAAATCGTAAGATACAACACGTTTTGTGAAAAAGATGAAGTGTGTTCTTATGAATGATATACTAGTATCATAGGTATAAGTTGTACATGAAGTATCATCGGTGTAAGTTGCCTTTGTGAAACTTGTTTGTGAGGTAGTTTATATAGTTGTTGAACACTTTTTATGAACAGTAATTCAATTTTATTTCGAGATTACTATCTTCTTATATTTTTAAAGAACACAATGCAATGCAATAGATTGAACTGGTTAAGAGGTTACAAAATGCAAGTCAATTCGCGTATTTCATACAGAATTTGTTGCTATAAAATGGTTTGAGTCAATTTGTTTCCTGGTTAAAAGATAGGATATGAATTTAAATTGTCATTTTATTATTTCATATTGCATAAATATTATGTGTTAGTTACCTGATAGTGAGTGAAAAATTAAGATGTATTCCCCTAGAAAAATCATATTTTCAAAGGACATCGCCCAGGGAAATAAAAAAATTGGGAGGGGGATAATTTTCATTTCTTTCGAACATTCATTTAATAAATTGTTTATTATATAAAACTAATACGATTAAATATTTAATACGCCAACCTCTATATGTAATGATTTTTTAACTCTATTAAAGCAAATACGACGTGAATGTATACCATTCTATATTAAATTCTTTTACAAATTGAAACAAGATGCTGTCATTAGACAGTAATACCCGCACCAAGTGTTTGCCCCTAAATAACACTGTTTTGTACCAGTTTTAGTAAAAACGAAGACCACATGCACATAATACACATGAGCGGCCCTTTATGTACAATTTGTGGTTGAACTGTTTGCATATGAATTTTAAGTTAATCAATAATCTTTTCATTTCATGTCATAGAAAGTATGGTCTATATAATTATTACAAACAAAATTGAATTATGCCCCCTCCCCTCGGGGGTTGCCGGCTTAATTTAAATTTGCTTTTAGGTGCCAACATCATCGTGTGCACGGATTTAGAGAAGGGATTGGAGTGAGGGGTCCAGACCCTTCCCCCCTTGAAAAAATCATTTATATTAATACATCTAGTAAAATTACCAAAAAATACACCTCGGACCCCAATCCCCCCACCCCCTGCAAACACAATAGACCCTTTCACGGTAACTGCGGTACTGCTCTTGCAGGGCAAAATGACATAATTTGGTGAAATATGACGTAACGTCAATTACATGTATTACTTTGCCCACACCCCCCCCCTCCCCCCCACACACACACTCCCCATGGATAAATAAAGATCAGAATATTTTGATAACAACGAAAGCCT
The DNA here is from genome assembly GCA_016163765.1 of Magallana hongkongensis. Lineage (NCBI taxonomy): Eukaryota > Metazoa > Mollusca > Bivalvia > Ostreida > Ostreidae > Magallana > Magallana hongkongensis. The sequence goes on along the minus strand of WFKH01006014.1, from coordinate 27,357,221 downwards.
GTACATGTAGTTCAGTGCGTTATAATCAAAACTCTTTCACAGTGACGTTTTATAATTTTAAATTTTTACAATACATGTATTTGGCAAAAAAAAAAAAAGATAAGTTTTTAAAATTTTGGAATCTTAAGTAAAAAATAGAAAAGCCCCAGCAGCATTTGAACTCTCTACAGATCGACACGTAGTTAACGCTCTAACCAATTGCACTTCACTGTTAGGTAACATTATTTGGGGGGGGGGGATATCATATTTATACTTTATTGTTTATTTTAATAGGGAGTTCATCACAATATGCAGGTGTCCTGTACCACCTTGAAATCTGAAATGTGTGCTTTACATAGTCATTTACCTAATAAAATAGTGTAAGGGGTTTTAAAGAATAAAGTCATGAAAATACATGCATGTTACAAGTAATGATCTTTGTCCGAAGTTACGTACACAACACAGGTCTACAGGTCGCATTAGCGGGTACTAGTTTTACCCAGCTCTTCGGTTAGATGGGTTTCACGTGGTGTAAATAACGGTATGTGTTTTCCATGTGCAGAATAGGATTAATTAACATGCATAAACGTTTCTTTTGTGATGATCAGCTAATTAATGGATTCATATCGTGCTCTAATTGGATTATCATTATGATGTTGACCAATATAGGTAAGCATAATACACGTAGTACCCGCACAATATTATGAGACACCGGTATACATAAGAAATATGTAAACGGTGTGACCGTTGGACCGAACGCAGATTTAACACAGTGCAGTTTGATTTTTGTAAAACAAAATTTATTTGAAACGCACACAGTAGGATCCGCCTGGTTGCCTACTCAAATCATTAGCCAAATTTAAACTAAACGTCGGTGCGCGAGCTCAGTTAACATTATGACGTCATGTTTCATACGTAAAACGTACAAGTTTTGTCTTCGGAAATAGCCGAAGAGAGTTACATGTATGTGATTCCGAATTTTTTTTAATTTCTTCTTTCATTGTTTATCAATTTAATTCACATGTTAACTACCAGTAATAAAATTGAATACTTTATTCAGTATCTAAAAGATCAGTTACTTGGTGTTAATGTTTTTATTTTCCATCTGATAATTTGTTAAGACATACGTAGAACTAGTCGTGTTTCTTGATTGAAGCACTATTGAAGTTTAAAATAAACATCGATAAGTGCCAGTCAATCATTGATCGAACTAACTTTTTAAAAACAAAATGGCGGCCAATATGGCAGCGCCCAGGGCTGGAAGAAATTTTTTTGAGCCCATAGTACCCCTGATTCAACTCTCACTTTTCACTGATTTTCTTATATATAGACCCCTTCACGATAACTGCGGTACTGCTCTCTTGCAGGGCAAATTGATATACCTTGCCTAAGTTTTAGTAGGTAGATAATTAAATGACGTAAATGAAACAATTGACGTTACGTCATATTTTACCAAACTATGTCATTTTGCCCTGCAAAAGAGAAGTACCGCAGTTACCGTGAAGGGGTCTATACGTGTTACCATTAATCCTCGCTTCGCGAGGCGGGCTTCGCCCGCCTCTCGCTGCGCTCGGTAATATGTAAACGGTGCGACCGTTGGACCGAGCGCAGATTTAACACAGTGCAGTTTGATTCTTGTACAACAATTTATTTAAAACGCACACAGTAGGATCCCCCTACTCAAATCATTAGCCAAATTTAAACTAAACGTCGCGTCCTTAGCCTACATTATGACGTCATGTCTCGTACGTAAAACGTACAGGTTTTGTCTTCGGAAATAGCCGAAGAGAGTTACGTGATTTCAACAAAAATTAATTTCTTCTTTCATTGTTTATCAATTTAATTTATATACATGTCGACTACCGGTATTAAAATAGAATACTTTATTCAGTATCTAAAATATCAGTTCCTTGAGGTTTATGTTTTTATTTTCCATCTAATAATTTGATAAGACATACGTAGAACTAGTCGTGTTTCTTGATTGAAGCACTATTGAAACTTATCTGGTTTTAACTTTAATTTTTTTTAATTTAAATTACCTTCAATTGAATTATTGGAAAATTTTTAATCGAGTTTAGGGGCAATAAACATTGATAAGTGCCAGTCAATCAATGATCGAACTAATTTTTTAAAAACAAAATGGCGGCCAATATGGCGGCGCCTAGGGCTGGAAGAAAATTATTTAGCCCGTAGTACCCCTGATTCAACTCTCATTTTTCACTGATTTTCTTATATATACGTGTTACCATTAATTCTCGCTCCGCGAGGCGGGCTTCGCCCGCCTCTTGCTGCGCTCGGTATTACTTTCACTTTCTAAATAAGTGATCTCCCTTTGCCAGCATACCGTATCATCATCTTTTAATATGTAATTAAGCTCATCATTGTTACCTATCCTATCGCATTTGTACAGTTTATGTCATTTTAATTGCAAAAGTTATTTTTTCATTTGTCAGACTTACACTTTTAAGTTGACCCCATATTGACCCTGTGACATTTTGTATCAAATTTGTGTATTACATGTAAAATAGTGTAGAGACTTATCATGTCTATATGAGTTTAATTTAATAGAGAGGAAGGGATCTTTTTTATTTTTATTTTCTTTCTTTATGATGCATTAAATAAAATGTAGGCCATGACCCTATGGGATTGTTCTGACCAAATGATCGAAACAGGAAAATACCAAATATCTTGAAAACTGGTGGGATCCCCACCACTAAACCATATATATTCTTGTTTCTAATATCATTATGATGCATCAAATGGTGTAAGTACATGACCCCCAGGAGTTCTCTTTAAACCCCCCCCCCCCCCCCCCGAAATAGGAAATGATGATATACTTTGATAATTTTTTACTTTTGAGGTCCCCCATCCCTAAACCATATTTATTCTTGCTCTGTTTAGGATTACAATTTCCCCGAATACAATATATAACAGTTTGTTTATCTTAATTATCGATAAAAATTAAAAAGCGATTTCCGAAATCTTAATGTGCATCTAGAGAAAAATACCAACCAAGAAATGTTTTAAAATTTGCTACTGTACACATTTAAGAATGTATTCAAGAAGACTCTGAATCTGATGGGTGCATGCATGGTGTGGAGGATAAACATTTAATTTTAATCATTTATTGTTATTAATTTTAACTTGAATATTAGGCAGAAAATAAGACTTCTGATCATATCTCAATAGATCATTTGTCAATTACGCACATACGTGTAATGTGATTTTTTTTTAAAAGAAAAACATTTTTTACCAGTTTATAAAACCTTTTAGACCCCAAATTATGTTTTAATTTTTAATAGATCATTCGACAATTAAGAAAAGTGTAAATGTAAATTTTTTTTTTAATTTTAAGCAAAACTAAATGCAATGTTTTTTTATTTTAAGAAGAAAAAACCGTCATTTTATTTAAAGTCTAAGGAGGGATACGTACATGTGTGGATCCAGAAAATTTTTCCAGGGGAATGGGGGGCAACAGTTATTTGAGTTTGAGAAAGGGGGGGGGGGGGGGGTCCGAGGCATATTTTTGGCACTTTTATAAATTAAATGTAATTTAAAGAAATTTGAATTTTGAAGGGGGATCTGGACCCCTGACCCCCCTCTAGATCCGCGCATGGGATAAATGTTAATTTCATGCTACTATTTGTCTACTAGGATTAAATTAAATTTTTCAAAATCTTATTGCACATCTATAGGACAGTCCCTATCATATCTCAAGATATGATGTGTCTATTCATTAAATCATAAGAGGAGTTCTGGGATCTAGGGTTTTTTTATTAGTGATAAACGTAAATTTTCTGCTATTATTTGACTACCTAGATGAAATTTAAATTTTTAAAACCTTACTGCACATCTATAGGACATCCCCTATCATATCCCAAGATACGATATGTCTATTCATTAAATCATAAGAGGAGTTCTGGGATCTAGGTTTTTGTTTGGAGTACGTGATAAACGTCAATTTTCTGCTACTACTTGACTCTCTGGATGAAATTAAAATTTTTAAAACCTTATTGCACATCTATAGGACAGCCCCAATCATATCCCAAGTGATGACATAGCTACTCCAAAAGTTGTAAGAGGAGTTATGGGAACCATACTTTTTTTTCCAAAAAAAAAACGTCGTTTTTTGTTGCCCACTGATCTCTGTGTTAAAAAAAAAATTTCTGAAACCTGATCACACTTCAAAACGACACTCCCAATCATATTCTAGAAGATCGTTTGGCTACTGCAGCACCACAATCTCCACTGAGCTGCCAGTCAACCTGCTCCGCTGGATCAGGTGTGTACAAGATTTCTGTAAAACTCTTCCAATTCTGATCTCTGTTGATACATATTTATTTTATATTGTGCATCTTTTAGTGATACATGGTGAACTCTATGAATGTGTTCAGTATTTTCTTCTTTCATTCTCTCAGTGGCTATACCAGGTAATGTGACTGTAGTTGCCATGTAGTTTTGTTGTTCACTTGCCCTGTACTGCCTCAATTTGTCTATTGTGTCCTTCAAATTGTCCCTGTTATGTTATCATATAATCTAGAGAAAGTGGGACGGAATTTACATGTTTGCACAGTACACGGAAAATGTAAAATGTGTTAAGCAAACGTGAAATTATTTTTTATAATTTATTTTTTTAAAATTCTCATCTGCCTTTGTGTGGCTTCAACTATTGCAGTGTAGCTTCAATGCAAAAAAGAAAAAAAAATATGTAAAAAAATGTTGGAATTCATTGTTTTTTTAAAACACTTGTGATTCTGCAACAATCGATGCTTTTTGGATCGTTTATGATTCTGATGAAGCTTTTGCTGCTTTACCGGACCGATGCAGACAAAGTGGTGGCGGGAAAGGTAACCCTTCCGGTCTATCTGAACGCCACTCGCTCCCACTTGCTGTTCACTCTGGACTTTGACACAGAGGGAGAAGGGTCGGGCAAGGACCAGAGCCTCTACGAGAAGGGAGTGGCAATCATCTCCTCAGATCTGGGATAAATGTAACCATTACCAAATCCAGTGTTGTCTGACTGACAATTACCTGATGTTTTGTGTACTATATGAAAATGCATGTTACACTTTTACTGGCTTAAATATTGGTAAATACCATTTGAAAAAAAGAAGGATTGTTGAAAACTGTAAAAAGATTATTCATTGTCTTTACCGGTACTATTCTCTGCATGGCACATTCAAAAATGCTTAATGTACCCGTATTAACTTATTATTATTAGGAAATAGGGATATATTATATTGTGTATTTGGAAATGTAGTATCAGGCTTTGAACAATTTTTCATTTTTATCTATGATTAAGGGTAGATTTTTGAATTCTGTATGTCTGATATATTGATATTGATTTTTGTGTGTTAATTAATTGAAAAGATATTTGAATATGCTTTTAAAATCTGGAGTAGAATTTGAAAACAATTTCTTGCTTATTAGATATTTTCAGTGAGTATTGTATTATGTGTTTTCACTGAAAAATGTTCATTTATATGAAACAATACCATTGAGTACTTTCTTTTCTAGGTGCTTATGAATATCGATTGTTGTTCAAACAGATACTGACAATCAAATATATGATGCAACGAGCGCATTTCTTAAACTATTAAAAGGGATGGATGGTCATGGCCATTTTTAAACTTTAATGAGGCTGGTTGGTCAACGTCCTCGTCTTACGGAGATCAATAGATTTTTTGACGCCCGATTGAAAACTCGAGACTTATGGCTGATGACGTGTACTGGTAGTATTCCTTACTTTGACTTAGATTTTGCGCTTTTTTCCATGATTTATTTGCATTTTCTGTTTGTATATAGCTTAATGCATTCACTTGTATATATTTACTTTTTTCCTGTCTTGGGATAAGTTCATAATCATAATTCCACCACGACCCAGGAACACGGCAAGGAAAGATGTGCTTCCACGCAGGTGGGACCTGTACAGCAAAATATTTTGAACCAATAAGAGGTCTGCGGTTTACATTTATATAAAGGTGTTGTAGGGGTAGCGGTTAGGATTGAGAAACGTTTTACTAGTAGTGTTCAGCTTCAAAACTGCATTTTAGCAATGTTGAGGTCATGTGGCAGTTTATAAACATTTATTCAGGTATTATTGATAAATATTTACATTTTTCAGTGTCTTTGTCTGTGATAACACTACGAATTGAATTTGTAAATGTAACGTATAGTTTAACACATTTAATCAATGACGCTAATGGCGTACTGTTGGGGAGCAGACAGGGTTTGCATAGTCATACAAAATGAAAATAACTTTAAAATTTCAATTATTTTAATATCTAGGTGAACAATTGCTGAAAATTACGGTATAATAGTATAAAGTATCTTTGAATATTATGAGGTGATCAAATACGGTCGGGCGTGATCAAAGCTATCATACAGCCCTTGGACTGATCACTTGAATTTGAATTTATTGGACTGTACAATACAAAATCGATTCGTAGTGTTATTGCAGACAAAGACTCGGAAACATGTAAATATATATAGATTAAGTACATAATATTTACCATATTGGAGCTCCAACTCTGCCCCGGCCGGCTTAAAACTGCTCTTTGCAATATTCATAGCATGTACGTAGTAGTTACATGTAATTAACAAATATTTAATTATTTGTAATGAATATATTTTCCTTTTTTTTAAATGGCGTGATATTTTAAACCTTTTGAGAATACTAAAAAAAAAATGCTTTCTTTGGTGTTTCATGCGGGTATAAAGGTTGCCATCACTAACGAAAAACACATTACCCTCGTCAGCGCGTGAGCCCTATGAAATACCAAAGAAAGCATTTTACTCTATATTTACATCTACCTCTGAATCATTTAATCAATTATCCATAAAAAGTAGTGAAAAATACGTAAATAAACTAAATATCATTATTGTCGATCAGAACTTTACACAGAAAGAACAGCTATTTCTCCTTAGTCCATGTATGTGAAGGTTACCATGGTAACTTCAACTTATTGGAAGCCTGGGGCCAGTCTTCGCTAATTAAATTAATTAGCTGAACAATGCATTTGAGAGTAGTTTTAAACGAATGTGGGCACTCGTATTCGAATGTCATTTTACTCATTCGAAAAAGATATCGTGTATCGAAAATCTATTACAAGAACATTAGACAAGAATGATCCGCAAAATTTCTGAAACACCGTTTGAAATACTTTTAAAAAGCTTTCAGTGTGTATTTTGATTACAGTTTATAACCAGAAAACGAAGTATACTGATTATGCATATTAGCTGGTCCAGCGAAAACTCCGATCCAAACTTTATCTCCTTGCTTTAGCTTCACTATTGTCATTTTGCTACAAGTAAGCCATGTCTTAGAATTCACATCGTGACAATGGCTCCATGACTTATACTGGTCGTTCACGACAAGTGAAGTGTGGGCATATTCACCTTGCCATGCAAGAGTTGTCCAGTCAAACACGTAGATCCCGCCGCTAGGGACCGTGAACACTCCGGTAGAGGCGTCATATCCCAGCCCTTTGTTCAGATCAACTGTTTCGAACACAACCCGAGCTTTTGTGGCAAGATTTCTTTTATGATCTTTTAATCGAACATCAAAAGCAACCACTCGGTGATCTAAAAGCATCGTAAGAAAAGAGGTCAGACACACGTTCATGTATCATTATATGTAACTTCTTTTAACACATTTGTAGACTATAATTTTAAGTCATTTCCCAAGCTTTTTATACAATGGGAATTTTAGTTACATATGTACATAAAATTATAGTTTTTTCATGCCGTTCCCGGACAAAGGCAAAATAACTAACAAAACGTGAAGATTTATAAAAAAAAATATCATTATAATTCCGATCATTTAACAAGAGACACGATAAAAAACATACACTTATCATTAAGATTACTTTCACTTGTCTTAGACGTCTTAGAATCATTTTTACAGTTGTTTCTGACGAATCCGACAGCCAAACAGGTTTCTTCTACACTTTTATAATCCTCTCTGAATACTTTCAGACCCGGTTTTGGTGACACCTTGTCACACAATCCACATTGTATTGTGATCATCAGTGCGACAAATGTCAAAAACATCCTGAAACTCATAAAAGATATTCAGAAATTAATCAAAATAAGATATGTTATTAATTTAAAATCATAATATTTCAAAAGAATGTGAATATTTACTCCGATTAATGAAAACAAATTATATGCAGCCTTAAGAAAATGGAAAATGTTTTATATGTGTTTTGCACGTACTGATAAGCATAGATATTTTGGAATGGAACAGCAGTATTTTATCTTTTTAAAAGCAACACCACGAATTGGAACCAAATTTTTGATAATTATATACCGGGTATATTAGTTACTTATACTAATACATTTGAGTGTCAATCCACGAGTTATAAGCAAGTTGTATCTAACTCACAATTCTTTTCTATGTAAACAAAGCTCAGATCTTTAATTTGTTTACTTACTAAATGCTGAACAGAAAATAATATTTTCAAACAAATTTGAATGTAACAAACACTAGAAACTGTGTTCTTAAAGTACTAGCAAAGAGAAAAAAATCACCTGAAACAAATTTTACTGGTATATATATTTTTTATTTGTACTTAAAATTGTCCTGAAGAAAACCAATCTATTAGGGTTTTGCAAAAAGATTGTACGCTTTAAAATAAGCTAGGAATTTCCCAAAGTACAGTTACATGTAAAAATAGATATGATCTTATCTTCATGTATAAGTCAAATGCAGGACGTAATTTTTTATCTTTAAGTATAAAGTATGGTGAATCTTTTTAAAGAATTTGTGATCAGTTGATATGGATAGGTTGAAAATAATTCATGATTGTATGTACCGTTAAAAATTAAAAAAATGAAACATTAAACAAACTTTAATAAAGAAAAGTTCAGTACTTACCTCTATAGCAACCCTCAGTTTCAATCGTAAATGATGTGTACAATTATTAATTCGAAGACCCATCATATATATACAGTATTTCATGTATAGAAAAAATAGAAACAAATCGTTTTGTACGTTTTGTAACAGCTTGGACATTAAACTGTAAAATAATACCAGAAATAAGTATATATAATGTACTGAAAAGCGCTTAGTTGACTTTGTGAATTGTATCTTACTTTGATAAGTACGTAAGTACAGAATCGTAAAGGGGTCTATCCTTGTTGTGTTATACATTGTAACTTATACAGACATACTATGTATCGTCTTATCAACATATAAACTGTCCTGTCGTTTATTATACAAGTAATTCCACGAAATTTTGTACCCATTAACTTTTGAAATATTAAGCAATCCACAAAAATTGGCCTACGGAATTCGATCCACAAAAAAGGAATGGAAAAATAAATATTTAGCATCCAAATATCTGCATTTGTAATCACAGTTAGGGGTGGTACACATAAGCAGTCCTACCCTTAAATTATGATCATGGTTCAATAATCAAGTTTTTACAACTATCCCTCATCGAGGGTCTTGTTTCACCCATCTGTCTTCAAACTGATTACATAACCTTGAAGAAATTCTTTTGGATAATAATCCAACCTCTCAATTAAAATATAAACTAATTACATGTACTATATCATGAAGCGGTTTATAAAAAGCGTAAACTGTCCCAAGTTATGTTATACTCGTATAACATAGGTAGAAATTTAATTTATTCCTTTTAATTCAATTTTCTACTACTAAAATCAGAAAATAAGGCCCATTATTTAGTGAAATGACGTTAATTTGTACAAAATTTAAACGTAACGTCAAGCGGATTAATACCTTTCGCACGCCCGTCGTATTGTGACGTAGGCAAGTTATGTTATACGATATATATATGAATTTGTTCAGCCAATCAAATCAGGCGTTTTAACCAGAATTAAATTATATGAATATAAATGACGCATAATATAAGTTTTAAATAACGATTTCTGACCGACGGAAGTCATGAAATTTTATGCTTACTTTTTTAAACCAGCTTTTAAATTAAAATTGATTTCATACTTATATGCATAAATAAGTTCTGAGGCATACGTTTTAAATTGCCTAAATAAAAACGAAATTTAGATTGTATATTTGCAATAAAAGGTAGTTTGTGCATTAGTTGAACAAATTGATGGCAAACTGTGAGGACAAGAATCAAAATAGAATTCTGTACCAATATAAACTGTAGTAAATACTAGTATGGGTACTGGTGAATAAAATTTACAATAAATTACACTATTTTTATCCTCTTTGAAAAATAGAAACAGCCATGCATCGAATCAGATTCCTTTACTAATTATGTCTATATCTTGTCAACTTACTATATATTACCATATATGTGCATTAAGCTTGAAATCTCTCCCACAGGGGCTCGGTTGTCGGATAGTTCTTCATTATTTGTTCCCGAAAACAAAATATTTTTTTTACATTGTTAATTTTATATGATTGTATATTTTTTATATGTATATTTATTTATTGCAATAAAGACACCCACTAAACTTAATGTTTCAATCATGTTACTAAAGTATATTCAATGTACATTAAAAAAAATATTTCTGCATATACTAGTAACTGTTTTAAACCATATAAAAATATAAAGCGGTCAGTCTAATGAAAATATACTAAATACTATATTTTAAGGTGGAATAACAAATCTTGAAAAAGTCACTTAAATTAACAGTTAATTATTTGATTATGAAAGATATTATGATAAATAAACTTTACATATGTCAAATAAGCGAAAAATTTGCAGTTGGGGATAAAAAATGAATATCTAAAAAATTCAATTCAGTAAGCAACAACAAAAGCCCCTGCGGGATTCGAATTTGGGATGTACGGATCACAAGATCACAAGCCCTTTATCCACTCGGCTATGGAGTAAGTTACATGTTGCCGTCGATAAAATCTTTTTTAATAAAAAAATGTCGTTTCGATCAGCAGTTAGCCATTTTGTGATGATATGTTATTCCACCTTAATTAGAACGGGGGGTAAAGAAAAACACTAAGGTGACTCTTCGGCAAATTTATTTTGCATCGGATTAGAATGACGCTCTTTAATGTACATGTACAAAACGCATCAATCTATTGCTGTCAATATTTCTGTAGATTTTGAATAGCAAAAATAAAGAAATGAAGACGGCGGCTATAATCTACTTTTCTATTAAATTTCTTTATTATGTACATTAATATACAGTGTAGAACAACAATTCTGTCCTTGGCATAAAACACTGGGGCTGTAAAAGGTTCAGCTGCTTTACTTTAATTTTTATAGAATGTGGAATGCTAGCCTATAACAAAAATGAATAGTAGTAATATTGACATTCAAAGAGTATTTTGGACTCAAACCAAATTTATGCTGATGAATTATATTTAGTTAAATTTGCGGGCGACACAGACCGAAAAACCAACTGGCAAAATATATAGACACCCGTCAATGAGACATGTACATTTGTAAAAAAAAAAAACCCCGTCTCTTCGATAAATCTTATGATTTGATTTTCTTTAAAAAAAATCAAGCAGATTTTGCAGGACAATAAGAAACACGGAGGGAACATTACAAAATTAAATTTTTTACTTGTACACTTTTTAAATCCTAGAAAAATAATTCCTACTTGTTATACTCGTTTCATATATTTGTCTTAAGGCTGATGTATATACATGCATGACTTGTTTTCTGGTTGTAGAAAATCAGCGTATGGCTAGGAGACCCGTTTATTCCCGAGGTTTACATCACATCCACCAGACAGTACGTAGCTCAGGCCAATAGCTGGTCTCTGGAGGAGGTATATATCGATGTAAGTCATCCTAATAACTATATGTGGATGTACTACATGTAAATGTGTTACATTAAAATTTTTAAAATCGAAGATTTCTGACCTGAACTATAGCAACGTTTAGAAATCTTCGATTTTAAACTTTGAATGTAGAATTTTAAACTTTAAAAGAAGATTTAATGAAAGTTTGATGGTCATCAAACTTCTTACCATGCTTACTAATTAATGTATTTTTGCAAATAAGTTTAAATTAGATACGTATATTGTATGTTACAATGTGATTGAAGCAGTATGGATAGGTAGTTTTAACATGTGTATTCTGTAAGACGTGCCATGTGACATTGAGTGAGTATTCACCGACTTCTACGTTTGTTACAGGTGAGAATCTTGGATAACGCTGGAGAGTCAATGGATGCCTGTAGCTTCAGTGTTAAAGGTAGGAAATTGTGTTAATTATTCAAAATCGGATACTCTTCCAACAAGAATCTATAAAGCTGACATGAATTTATAAATACCTATTATTCCCCTTTCATCTCCGACTACCGCCATATTAGTTGTGAATTTCTATTGTTATGCTCCGTACAACCTGAATGCCTCGATTAGAAAGCAACGGACCGTAACTTTCTTGATCGGTATAAATACCTCAGCAGCAGCTGAAAAGCGACCGTAACTAATATGGCGACCAAACATTTTTATGAATTCATGTCAGCTTTAATCTTACTGTCATGGTAATAGCCGTTCATAATGGATATTTGATTTCACTGTATTTGAAGCATACTCTGGTTAATGCTGGAAATGAGGGTAAAATAACAAAGCAGTAGAACAAATAGTTCTAAATACTCAATTCATGTGTAACGGAATGGGAGCAATATTGACGGACAAGACCGGGATTTAAACCCGGGTCCCCTGAAACTGTAGTCAAGTGCTCTACAAACTGAGCTATCTGGCGCCGGTATTCGAACCGGTCTGGTCGTCGCATTCCTCCCATTAAATGATCTTCGTCCCCGAAGATCACTTCAGGCTCTTCCCCAGACAACTGTCAGTTTCATGGTTTGGTCACGGCACCAAATGTAACGGGATGGGAGAAATAATGACGGACCAGACCGGGATTCGAACCTGGGCCCACTAAATCTCTAGTCAGGTGCTCTACCAGCTGAGCTATCTGGCGTCGTTATTCGAACCGGTCTGACCGTCACACATGTCAAAAATGTTCAGGTAAATGTTAATGTATCTATTTAATAAAAAGAAAGAATATGATATATTTGAGGTGTATATAAACCTCGTTAACTACAATAGACAATCCACTCTTTACAAAAGTTATGTCCCTTGGCCGCCATCTTTGGGGAAAAATTAATAGATATCACACAGAAGCCTTTGTAGTTTAGAGGTTTGTTACTCTGTCATTTGATGCAAAAAGTCTGTTTTCGTTGTGTCTTTTGATTGCCCCAAGATGGGGCAACCCACAGATCGAAGGAATAAATTAAATTCATAGAGATTTCATCAAAGGACGCCCAAATATTTGGTAGCATAAAGAACGGGGAAGTTGGTTTTTTTCCCTTTTGACCTTTTGGATGACCCAGCAAAGGGTAACAACTTTTGTAAAGTGTGGATTGGACTATTGTGGTGAAACTTCACCTGTTGTTATCATTAAAAATCCTGGAGTACATATATATCAAAACCATATCCTCATTAGATGTTTAATAAAATTGAAGGTGTAAGGCTCCAGAGGAACAAGCTACAACTCAGCACCATAATCTCCACTGAGCTGCTAGTCACATCGCTCCGCTGGATCAGGTGTGTACAAGATTTCTGTTAAACTCTGTTCCAATTCTGTTCTTTCTTAATATATATTTTACATTGTGCACCTTTTAGTGATACATGATCAATTCAATCAATGTGTTCAGTAATGTTTTTTCTTCTTTCATTCTCTCAGTGTCTATACCAGGTAATGTGACTGTAGTTGCCTTGTAGTTTTGTTGTTCGCTTGACATGTATTGCCCCAGTCTGTCTATTGTGCCATTCAAATGGAAAATGTAAAATGTGTTAAGCAAACCGGAAATTATTTTTTTTAATAGTTTTGTTTTTAAAATTCCTATCTGCCTTTGTGAAGTTTCATCTATTGCAGTAAAGCTTCAATGCCAAAAATAGGATAAAGAAATATAATGTAACAAAAAATTAGTAATACATACCTTTTCAAACACTTGTGATTCTGATGAAACTTTTACAACTATTGATGCTTATTTGCTCGTTTATTACTCCATTTATGACGAAAATTTGCCTATGTGTGCAAATTAACACATAAGTAAATTTGCTGAATGAAGAAAGTTTTAAGAAAATTCTGATCTACTGATTAGTACGACATAATTTTTTTGAAAAGTTGAAGATTTTTTAATGAAGAAGAAAAATTTCTTTAAATTGTGTGAAAAGTTGGAAAATACTTTGACCACAGCCCCAAAGACTGTAAAAGAGCCGTTGCTTAGTAAAAAAAAAAGTAGCTGTTGCCATTTGTTCGTTAGAGTATTTGACGATTGGAAATAAGTTTGGTGTTGCGACAACATATATGCAAAAGATAATTTGCACCTAGTCCTGATCAGGTGTAGATTTACTCAACTCTGCAGAATTTGCATATGAGCAAATCAACAATTGCACATGTAAGTAAATTTACATATGTGTAAATATACTGAGGCATGCAAATCGTGTCGTATGAATGGGGTTTTATGATTCTGATGAAACTTTTGCTGCTTTCTTGGGCTAATGCTGACAAAGTTGTGGCTGGTAAGGTGACCCTTTATCCGAACGCCACTCGCTCACACCTGCTGTTCACACTGGACATTGACACAGAGGGAGAAGGGTCAGGGAAGGACCACAGCTTTTACGAGAGGGGAGTGGCCATCATCTCCTTAGATCTTGGATAAATGTGACGATTAATAGCTTCAGTGATTTCTGACAGGCAATTGATGTTTTGTCTTGTCTATGAAAATGCATGTTGATACTTTTAAAGGATTAAGTATTGGCTAAATAGCATTAAAAATGGACTCTTAAAAACTTTGATCTTTGTGTGAAGTTATTATTCATTGTTTGTTTGTTTTTTTTTTTTTGGTTGTTTTTTTTGGCATACATGTAGCACAGGAAAAAGTAAAATACACAACTTTTATTTAATTGTTTAATTTTATATTTATATCATAAATTGAAATATTATGTTTCGTTGCAAAGGGTTTTGAACTTGAAGTATATATCATTATAATCAATCATTCAGATTTGTGGTTCTTAAATTTTGGGGGGTTTTTGGTTGATATTTTAGAATTAGAATTATTTTTCTGTAATTTAGAGTTTAATTTTGGTAAATACTAGTTTTTGTTTGTTAAATATATATAACTGTCGTTGTGTGTTTTCACTGAAAGTTTCCATACACATGCAGCAAATTGCTAATGAATTTTAGTGTTTGTAGTGAAAAACCTGATTCTAAATCTAGAAATCTGTAATGTGTCCATACTTAATCTCAAAAGAATAAATATTCAATCTTAGAACTATTTAATAGCTGTCATTTAACAGTGTTCAAGACATACATATATAAAATATAATAATACAACCCAATGTATCTAAACGCCTTACATCTTAAAGTTAAAAGAAGTTCAATATTGCTACAGTTGGTGCAAAACAATAGCAATACACTAATAGAAATAATCGAGCTCTTTTTGTTAAAACTATAGAAATATTTTGCAAAAGCCGTTTGTTAAATGTGTATTAGTAAGAACTGTAAACAAGAAAAGACCTGCGATCCTGTATTATTGATTACAGTTTATAACCAGAGAATGACGTAGACTGATTATTCATATTAGTTGGTCCAAGAAAAACTCCGATCCAAACTTTGTCTCCTTGCTTCAGCTTCACAACTTTCAATTTGCTACAAAGAAGGTATGTTTTAGAATTCACGTCACGACAATAGTTCCATGACTTCAACTGGTCGTTCACGACAATAGAAGTGTAGGCAGCTTGAACTGGGAATGTAAGAGTTGTCCAGTCAAACACGTAGATCCCGCCGCTAGGGGCCGTGAAGATTCCGGTAGTAGCGTCGTATCCCAGTCCTTCGTTTAGATCAACATGTTCGAACACAACCCGCGCATTTTCGGCAAGATTTCTTTTATGGTCTTTTAAGCGAACATCAAAAGCAACCACCCGATCATCTAAAAGTAAGGTTGTATTTATGTATAAACAACCATGAACAAGGGAATAGGTAAGATAAAAATGTTTTATTGATATACATGTTAACACAGCATTAATATATCAGAGTAAAGTATTAAATTTCATTTTCCATAGCATAACACAAAGAACATTTCCTTTGTTTAGAATAAGTTATATACGTATTATTCCTCGAGGGGGTCAAAATGATTTAAAAGGTGTTGAAGAAAATATAATGTAGAATATTTTTATAATCCATTTTTTAATTTGTTCTTACAGCAAAAAAACATGTAAAATGTGAAAGCATATTCAAAGCATACACCTAACATGAACAATACATTAAACTTAAGTAATACTTATATTCGTCTTAGAAGTATTTCTACAGTTGTTTCTGACAAATCCAACAGCCAGACAGGTTTCCTCCACGCTTTTATAATCCTCTCTGAATAATTTCAGACCTGGCTTTGGTGATACTTTCTCACACAATCCACATTGTATTGTGATCATCAGTACGACAAATGTCAACAACATCCTGAAATTTATCAACAATATCTGTATACAAGTCCAATACAATACGTACTTTAAGTAGGGTTTATCTTCAAGTTTAAAAGAATTCATGTATCATTAATAGTAAACAGACATAAAGTGGAAGTCTATGAGAATAAATGTTAAAGTACATGTTTATCCAGAAAACAAATTATATCTATTCTATAACACAAACAGAAAAATTAGGCAGATTTAAAAAAAAAATCAGTTCTCACTTGTAAGCTAGGCAACGTCCAGTTCCTACCAGTAACTGCTATGTACAATATGTTTGCAGAAACATTATATATATGTCATTAAAATTAAAACTTAATATTGCGTTTTGTAACAGCTTGGATATCATACTGAAATACAATGCTAGAACTGAAACATTAAAGTTAGAGTTTACATACTGTGTGAACATATACACGAATAAAATACTGAAATTTTGCACGATGGATACCAGACCCAAACTTTGTCAATTATAATAAGCTATTATAATATAAAAGAGAACATTCTGGCACATGCGACAAAGTAGTGGTACTAATAGATTGCAAGAATATTGAATGTAAAGAAAAAGGATCATTTCTTCGTGTCGAGATCTTGTTTTCTCAAATAATTTTAATCACGTTATAAATTATATAGCTTGATGAAATTAAAAAACACACATTTTCTTTACAATATGTATTTATTGGATTATATATTATAATTATTAAATATCATATTATTGATGTATAATGGTATCAGCTCTTCTGCATGATACTAATTGTTTTAACTAGAATGATGCTCGCCATTTTATAACATAACATAACAGGCGTCACGCATAGTTGCAGTCTATATTTTTGTCAACAATATACCCCAGCACGGCGGTCAGATCGCCTTAACGACTGCAATTTGTCTATTATGTTTATATTGTTATACACCAAATGATTTTGTCATCAGCAAACCAAAACACTTATAAAGTTTTTATTACTATGTTGTCAAAGTTATAAGTTATAGATTACTTGTTACTGTCTGCCTGTGGAAAATGACGGTATATATGAACATCAGAAGAAAGATCTTTTTTGGTCTCGCATTTTATGGGTATTTTTAGACAGCCAATAACACACAAACATGTAATAGAAATAAAATTTACATCTAAACAGTAAAATATATATTGTTGGCTCTTGTCTCGAACATAATCTTTTAATCAAGATAATTCAATTAGCCCCCAAACCACGAACAAAAGCTGCGACCTGTGCTGCAATATATGTCTTATCACAAAAATTGCATAAAAATGAGTGGTAAACTGGAGACGTTAAAACAACGAATCATAATCGTTCTCATCAAATCTGGCAAAGATAATGCAAAATGTAGGCAGCCACAAGAGTTTACCATAACACACCTTTTAACCAGTCGTTAATCCAGGAAACTTGTGAAAATCGAAAGATACAACACTTTTTGTGAAATAGATGAGGTATGTTCTTAGGAATGGTATATCATAGGCATACGTTACCTTTGTGAAACTTGTTTGTGATGAAGTTTATATATTCGTTAAACACTTTTTATAAACAACAATTCAATTTATTTCTATATAACTACCCTTTTATAGTCTGGAATAGCACATTGTTTAAGAAATGAACTCAATGTCTACCCAAGTTATACGAGTATAACCTGGGTTGGACAGGTTACGCTTTATAATAAAAAAGCGTAAATTGCTCCAAACCAGGTTATTCGAGTATAACTTGGGTAGACATTGAGTTCATTCCTTATGATTAATTTTCTGTAATTTACTGTACAAATTGAGTGCGTTTTACTTTTAAAAAGTATATCAATCTGTTCAAAATTCAAACCTAACGTCAAGCGGATTAGTACGTTTTCGACGTTGGTGCATTGTGACGTGTTTGGTGACTTGCAAACAAGGTTATACATATTTGACTATTTTTTCTATCCAATCAAATACCGCGTTACAACCAGAATTAAATTATAATGCAATAAATTGATTTAGTTAAGGGGTTACAATAATTAAAATGCATTTCAATCTCCGTATTTTATACATGATTTGTTGCTATAAGAATGGTTTGTTTATTGTTTGTTTATAATATGATATGATTTTAAATTGTCATTTTTAGCTCACCTGAGCTGAAAGCTCAAGTGAGCTTTTCTGATCAAAATTTGTCCGTTGTCTGTCGTCGTTGGCGATGGCTTTGGCTTTGTCGTTGTCGTTGGCGTTGTCGTTGTAAACTTTTCACATTTTTATCTTCTCCAGAACCACTGGGCAGATTTCAACCAAACTTGGCACAAAGCATCACTGGGTGAAGGGGATTCAAGTTTATTCAAATGAAGGGCAACCCCTCTTTAAAGGGGAGATAATTTAGAATTATTAAAAATTTGTAGGTATTTTTCAAAAATCTTCTTCTCAAAAACTATTAGGCCAGAAAAGCTGTATCTTGTATGGAAGCATTCTCAGGTAGTGTAGATTCAAATTTGTTCAAATCATGGTCCCCTGGGGTAGGGTGGGGCCACAATGGGGGGATGAATTTTTACATAGGAATATATAGAGAAAATCTTTAAAAATCTTCTTCTTAAAAACTATTTGGCCAGAAAAGCTCAAATTGGAGTGGAAGCATCCTCAGAGAGTGTAGATTCAAGTTTGTTTAAATCATGGTCCCCAGGGGTAGGGTGGGGCCACAATGGGGGGATGAATTTTTACATAGGAATATATAGAGAAAATCTTTAAAAATCTTCTTCTAAAACTATTGGGCCAGGAAAGCTCAAATTGGAGTGAAAGCATCTTCAGATATAGTGTAGATTTTTTAAGTTTGTTTAAATCATGGTCCCCGGGGGTAGTGTGGGGCCACAATGGGGGGGGGGGGTGAATTTTTACATAGGAATATAAAGAGAAAATCTTTAAAAATCTTCTTCTTAAAAACTATTAGGCCAGGAAAGCTCAAATTGGAGTGGAAGCATCCTCAGATAGTGTAGATTCAAGTTTGTTTAAATCATGGTCCCCGGTGGGTAGGGTGGGCCATAATGGGGGGATGAATTTTTACATAGAAACATATAGAGAAAATCTTTAAAAATCATCTTCTAAAAAACTATTAGGCCAGAAATGCTCCAATTTGAGCGGAAGCATCCTCAGATAGTGTAGATTCAAGTTTGTTTAAATCATCGTCCCCGGGGATAGGGTGAGGCCACAATGGGGGATGAGTTTTTACATAGGAATATATTGAGAAAATCTTTAAAAATATTCTGGGAAAGTTTTCAGTCCAAAAAGCAGTAACTTGTGTGAAAGCATGGGTTGTGCAGATTAAAGTTTGATCAAACCATAATTCCCTAGAGAAAGGTGGGGCCACAAAGTGGGGGGGGGGGGGGTTATATAGGAATAGAGAAAAATCTTCTTACAGGTACAACAACAAAAGGGGCTTGGTATTTACCATAAAAATATGTGGATAAAAATCGGCAGATATTTTAATTTTTTTGAGCAAGATCTACTGTACTTAGTTGTCAAGATATTTTGATTTTGATACTGTTATGCTAATTTGATCAGAGTTAAGGCTATTGTTGCTCAGGTGAGCGATGTGGCCCCTGGGCCTCTTGTTATTGTTTCATATTGCATAAATATTAAATGTTTATTGCATGATGGTGAGTGAGATTTAAAGATGTATTTCTTTGAGAAAAATCATATTTTCAGAGTACATCGCCAGAGGAAAATAAAAAATTTGGAAGGGGGAAAATTTTCATTTCTTTCGAACATTCATTCAATAAATTTTTTATTATATTGAACGAATACAACTATATAAAATACGTCGATCTCTATATGTAATAATTTTTCAACTCTATTAAAGCAAAGACGTTGTGAATGTTTGCCTTTTTATATTTAATTCTTTTACACATTGAAATCATATAGAGTTAGTTTTTTTTCGAAATAACGAAGAAATTAAACTTTGAAGTACAAAAATGAATCAATCAATTGCCGTCTATATTTCTGTAGATGTTAAGTAGCAAACATATAGAAGGGAACACGGCAGCTACAGTCTACTTATTTTTTCTTTATTATGTACATAATTATACATTATTGCACCACAATTCTGTCCTCTGCAAAACAAAACACTAAGTGCAGATTCCTAATTTAACGCGAGGAATTAATATTCGCGTAAAATATCGAGAAGCAAGCCTCGCGGATTTTAAAATCTCGCTTTCATTTTTCAGACAGATTTGAACTATTCAAAATTAGAACAAAAAATGGTGCTTGCGATTTTATATTCTCGTGATTTGATACAAAACAGCGGAATTGCGAAATTACATGTAAGTACTCGCCTAAAATAAGGAATTTACAGTATTGGTCTTGTTAATGACCGTCTGTGGAAAATGTCAGTTTGCAAAAGTCAACAATTAAAAGGCTAGATACTTTGCTTCGTTCTTGTAGAATTTTGTAAGACAGTATGTAACAAAAATGAGAAGAAATCATATTTACGTTCAAAGCATATTTTTAACTCAAACCCAGTCTATTCTAAAGAGTCACCTTATACTTTACTGTTTTGATAATAGCCGTTAGTAATAGATATTTTGTTTCATTGAATTTGAACCATTCTCTGGTTTATGCCGAGATGAAGGTGGAATAACAAAGCAGTAGAAAAAAAAATAGTTCCAAATACTTAATTCATGTAAAAAATGTTCAGGTTGATGTTGATGTACTTATCTAATAAAACGGAACAATTCTGACATGTTTTTGGTGTATATAAACCTCGTTTAAGCTAAAATTGTGAAACTTCAACTGTTGCTGTCATTAAAAATCCTTGAGTATATGTATATTAAAACTCTGTCCTAAATAAATCTTTATTAATGTTGTATGTCTACAGCCTTAGGTAGCTACCTGTAAGAAGAACAAGCTACAGCTCAGCACCACAATCTCCACTGAGTGTCCTTGTTCTGTTATTATATAATCTAGAGAAAATGGGCGGAATTTACATGTTTGTACAGTAAACGGAAATTGTGATCAAATACTGTGTAAAGCAAATCTTTTAATTATCTTTTTTATTAGAAATTGTTTTTTAGAATTATCATCTGCCTACGTGTAGCTTCAATTGATTGCAGTGTAGCTTCAGTGCAAAAAAGAAAAAAAATATATAAATCAAGAATATTTAGTAATTGCTTTTTCAAAATAAAAAAAAATATATAAAAAAAATAGTAATTGCTTTTTCAATCGCTTGTGATTCTGATTAAACTTTTGCAAAAATCGATGCTTTTTTTTATCGTTTATGATTCTAATTGAGCTTTGCTGCTTTCAGGATCGATGCAGACAAAGTGGTGGCGGGTAAGGTGACCCTCCCGGTCTATCTGAATGCCACTCGCTTCCACACTGGACTTTGGCACGGAGGGAGAAGGGTCGGGCAAGGACCAGAGCTTCTACGAGAGAGGAGTGACCATCATCTTCTCAGATCTGGGATAAATGTGATGATTACCAACTTCAGTGCTGTCTGACTGACAATTACCTACTAGTTTGTCTAGTATGTAAATCTGCACGTTTACATTTATATTGGTTTAAGTATTGACAAAATAGTAAAGCATTTGAAAAAAGGACTGTTGTAAGCTTTAAAGCTTTAAAGATCTTTGTAAATTGTAAATTATTGTTTGTTGTCTTGCTAATCTTTGCATGGCACCAAAAAAATACATAAGATACAACTAATAACTTATTAAGGTGTAAGGATAAAATATTCTCTTCAGTAGTATCGGGTTTGCATTGTAAATCTTTCTTTTCTATTAACGGTTATAACTGTAAGGTTGGGTTTTGAGACTCTGTATGTCCAATTTATTGAAATTAATTTTTGGTTTTTTATTAAAAGAAGATAATTAGATATATTGGAGAAATAAAATGCTATCTAATTTCATT
>WFKH01006014.1:27310930-27334938 GCA_016163765.1 Magallana hongkongensis | reverse complement strand
AAGATAATTAGATATATTGGAGAAATAAAATGCTATCTAATTTCATTTCATAGATAAAATGCTATCTAATTTTCACTGGAAATTTTTCAGACATATGAAGCAATGGTACTCGGTATTTATTTTCTTTTGTGTTTTCTTATTAATACCGACTGTTGTATACCGCTAATGACAAATTTAAAGCAATTTGTCACCAAATGAATACTCCTCGACTTTTTAAAACTGCTTTTCAGCATTGTTCAGGATTATGTAGCTGCAGTAAATCAACATTAACTCAAGCGTACATAATTAAAGTTTTATTATTATATCAGCAAACAAGATCTGCATCACTTCTGAAATACCGAATAATTTTAGAATGCTAATACTAGTAATTCTTATCTTGTGTAATTAAAAATAATTTTTTGTGTACATTTTGATTAGAGTTTATAACCAGAAAAAGAAGTATACTGGTTATGCATATTAGCTGGTCCACCGAAAACTCCGATCCAAGCTTTGTCCTCTTGTTTTAGCTTAACTTTCGCCATTTTGCTACAAGGGAGACATGTTTTAGACTGCATGTCATAACAAAAAATCCAAGACTTAAACTGGTCGTTCACGACTAGTGACGTGTAGCATATTCACCTCGCCATGCTAGAATTGTCCAGTCATACACGTATATCCCGCCGCTAGGGGCCGTGAAGATTCCGGTAGAGGCGTTGTATCCCTGTCCTTCGTTCAGATCAACAATTTCGAACACAAGTTTTTGTGGCAAGATTTCTTATATGATACTTTAACAGAGCATCAAAAGCAACCACTCAGTGATCTAAACTACTCAGTGATCTAAAATCATAGAAAAAAAAATAGTCCAGACACACGCTTGTGTATCATTTATATATAACTTATGAGACTTGTAGTACATAGTTTTAAGTCATTTTCCATTGGAATTTAAGTTGCATATAGTTGTAGCTATATATACAAATCACGTACGTAGACAGAATAACTTACGAAAAGTGAAGATTTTAAAAAATCATTATTATTATTCCAATCATTTAACAAGAGACACAGTAAAACATGATTCTTTAAAAAATACAGTTTTGTTAATAATTAATACTCTCACTCATCTTGGACGTCTTTGGGGGTATTTCTACAGTTGTTTCTGATAAATCCAACAGCCAGGCAGGTTTCTTCTACGCTTTTATAACCCTCTCTGAATAATTTCAGACCTGGTTTTGGTGATACTTTGTCACACAATCCACATTGTATTGTGATCATCAGTACGACAAATGTTAAAAACATCCTGAAAATTTCAAAGATTTAAAAAAAAAAAAAAGAGATATAAGATATATTATCAATTCAAAAATACTGATATTTCACAGGGATTTGAATATCAACTTCATTTGACCTAAAACAAATCATGTGCACATTTAGAAAATACTAACATTAATATAAGCCAGTGTTGCACGTACTGTTATGCAGACATATTTTGGAAAGGAACAGACTATGCAGTACTTTACCCTGAAAAAGACAATATCACGACCTATAAGCAACCTATAAGCCTTTTGTAAAATGACTGTACGTTTCATGTAAATGTAGAAAAGAACTTATTTTCATGTATGAGTAAAATGCAGAACGTAATTGTTAAAATATGGTGAATCATTAATATTATTATAATATGAATATTAAGTTAAAAGCATTCGATAAAAGTATATGCCATTAAATATTTCTTTATACAAAACAATAAGACACAGTTTAGTTATTTAAAAAAAAAAGCTCAGTTTCAATCGTAAAGACTGTACAATTATTAATTTGAAGTATACAGTATTTCTTTTATAGATAAAAATCACCTTATGTTTTGTAAAAGCTTGAACATTAAACTGCAATGTAATACCATAAAAAAGTATATAAAAATCAAAGAACTGGAAGTACTGAAAAGCGCTTAGCTGACTTTGTAAATTATCTCTAATTTTGATTAATATGTAAGTGGGTTAAGACAATATACATGTATATAAATGTACAGGGCATGGAATAACGAAACGACCAATTTTATTATTAAATATTCTATCATTTGATATTTTTAGCGGATTGACTTTGTTTGTATAATGCAATTTGTAATCTTGCTGAAAAATAGCTCTTTCAATCAAGAAATTGAACCTAAGACATTTTAATTGTTATCCTTCAGTTCTCCTGCTATAAAGTGGATCTATAATTTCTATTTTCTGAAATTTTATAAATTAAAGATGATGGTGGGATCTTTAAAATTAAAAAAGGATTCTCTGAAGTGTATAGACAAATTTTCCAATAAAGACTATTAGAATAACTTGGACATCACAACAGAATTAACTGAGGTAACCATCGTGTGGTCAGATGTATTAATAATAATAAACGAAAGTCAAATGTTATAATTTGAGAAGCAATAAAGTATACTGGCAATTGCATTATAGCATTAATCACTGTACATCGTATTTAAATATTTGGGCTTTTTTTATTGATAGGGTAAAAAAAAAATTAAATGTGGTGATAACGAACAGTTATCAAAATGAAAAGTCCAGAGGAAAAATACAAAACAGGTGCAGAGCAAACACGGACCACTAAAAAATTAGAGGTAGGATCAGGTGCCATGGAGGAGTGAGCATCCTCGGCTGACCGATCACACCCGCCATGTGCCCTTTGTCGTAATCGGAAAAACGAAAATCCGTAGACAATTATTATGGTCTAGCAATAAGTATGAAAAACGTCAGTCAGCATACGACCTAGTGGAAGATTGTATTTGCTGACAAGGTCGTTGTATCGAGCATAGAACTTACAAAAAGATGACTTCAATCCAGACTGTTGGTAATCCTGTTTTATCAACTTGTTTGTCAGTAGCTTGCCGCGCCTTAGAATCTGTTCATACGTAGAGCAAGCCCTAGCGTATCGAATAAACTGAGAGACAAACACTCCATATGCAGGTGATGGAGATTATATTGCTACATAAGTATGGAAAGTTGACTATAGAAAAATTGAAGTCATCACGTTTATCATAAAGTTTTGTTGTTAGGTTACGTTCAATGTCCCTTTCCGGTAAAATATCCAAATAGGAAACAGATGACGTTGACTCTGTGGTATCTTTTATTTCAAGTTCACTTGGATATATCGAGTCGACGTAGATATGAAAGTAACAATTGTTAATTGCAATTGATAGTACGTCTTCGATATACCTGAATGTTGAGTTGAAGGACACAGCGAGTGATTCATTTTTTTTTCACGTACAGGTTTTTAAAAAGATTCTGCTTCATATGAATACAAAAATGGGTCTGCTAACAATGGGGCGCAATTGAAACCCATGGGAAATCCTACAGATTGTTGGAAGACCTTATTTCCATAAACTACATAGATGTTGTCGATCAAAAACTCAAGCATATTTTTAATATCCACTTTTTAAAACAATTTACTCTTTAAAACAATCCATTTTTTGTATTACTGATTTCATAACAATAGTTTACATGTATCTCAAATCTATTCTTTTAAAAAGATGTGTTATTAGACATTATTCTCTCTCGAAACGTTAAAAAAAAACGTAAATTCGAAAAAAAGCGAAGTAATTGCATTGTTTCATTATTAAAAAAATAATGTTCTCTGAAGTTAGACAAAATGAGTGCATATTATTTTAAATAAATATAAATGAAACCACTAATGCTTTTAATAACGATATCTGACCGACGGAAGTCATGAAAATATTAAAGTTTACCATTTTTAACCAGCTTTCAACTTGAAATTGATTTCATAAATTATATGATAAATTCGTGTTCATTACTAACATGACAATTTTCCATTCGAACACGTGCTTTGATAACTAAGCTTTTGTAACATAGTAATTAATTAAAAAATAAAATACATATAACACATTAAAAATGCAAAACGAGTATCTTGAAATTGGTGACAAACACACATAAAACTACAAAGTTAGTGTGAAGTTTCCCAATCTTGGAGACCACCACGTGTCTCTAAACAGACACAAGTCCACACTGCTGGGCTACACGGACTGGAGTGTGGTATGTAAAGGATATATGCCGAAAACAGTTCTGTATGGATCAATATCTGACAGTTTCGAGGCCCGTTAGGGCCGAGAACTATCTGATAATTTTTTTCATACAGAAGTGTTTGAGGCATATATCGTACTTCAAATACTGTCATTGAATTTCATTGTTGATTTACCTGAGACAGTCCGATTTTGAAGGATATCAGTACTGTAACCATTGATAACGGTCTGATATTCAGAAGCTCACTAGTATCGGACTGTCACAGGTAAAATCTTAGACTGCTGGAACAAAGGAATGACATCACAGCATTGTTTTAATTAAAATTAGCACGTCACTCCAGTAACAGGTTTAGAGAGTAAAAAGAAAAGCAGGAAATTTGAAACATATATACAAGCATATCAAGTACGTTACACAGTCATGTATATTCCAATAAAAATATATATCTTTTTTTAATAAAATAAAACCGACCACAACACTTAGGCAAAGTTACAAAAAATAGTACTTATTTGTAAGCTAGGCAAAGCTATGTACAATAGGTTTGAACAAAAGGTACATATACTGGTACATGTACATTAAATATAATGTACTAATGGTACTAATTGTTTGGACTAGAATGATGCTCGTCATTGGATAACACGCATCATGCATAATTGCATTCTATATTTGTTTATAAGTGCCGAAAACGTTAAGAACGCTTTTTTTCTTATTACATTTGTTTTTTATTTGCATACCAAACGATTTGGTCCTTGTCAAAACAAAACACTTATTATGATTCTGTAACTGTTAGTTATAAGTTATAAGCTGTAAGTTACTTGCTACAGACGGTCTATGGAAATTGTCAGTCCACTTTGGGAAGGTCAAGGGAAGGTTTTTTTTGCCTCGCATTCTCTAGAATATTCTGAGACAGCCAGAAACACACGCGTATGTATACTAAGTAGTAATCATTATGGCATTTACGTATAGACAGCTATGGAGTTGTAACGAAGAATTTTGACTCGGGTTGAAAATTGACCCGGTGGTATTTTTTCAACGTTGAAAATTGAGACCAAAGGAGTTGAATAAAGACCCTGTTTTGTTAAAATTGATCAGAATCGTGGAATTTTGATCATGAAACCGGTGTTGTATAGCAGTTTTTCCCCCATAGTAGCTTTTCCCTCTGGAAAACCTGCTATATAGTGGTCTTTCCCCCCGGAGGGAAAAGCTACTATATAGTAGTTTTCCCCAATAATAGGGTTTCTCCCTCACGTTTTTGGTTAAAATTTTATAAAAAGTATTTATGGAAATCCAGTAAGGATTTAAAATCAATGTTTTTAACCCTCAGAAAATTGAAAATATGTATCATGGCATACATAAAACTTATTTAGGTAATTATTTGATAAATTACATGATTTGACAAGATATACACTCATTTGCTTTCCAGCTACGGTCCCGATGACTTGATTAATTGTCTCTCATTAGGTGACCCGGGTTTAATCCTCGAAATAACTAAAGTCTCTTTCTCTTAAAATTTATCTTAAAATTGACGAATTGCATTTTTTTAACGTTTAAATTTTGTAAATAAAAAAGAAATAAGTAAACAAATATAACGCGTACGTTCAAATGTTTCTCGGAGATGGTTCAATTGAGAATTTAAAGAAACTTTATACTCCATTTAGAACATTATCAAACTTTATCTCTAAAGGAAAGAAGTGATTTAAACCACTGTTGGACATTCTGTGTTTTCCACGAAACTTAAAACGTGAAATTCCACGTATAAATGATCTTTTGTAGTAGATGTTTCTTAGTAAATTTTCTTGTATGTATTCTTGTCTTTATATACATTATAATACATGTAAATATAGTTTCAAGTGATGGTATAAATCTGAGAATTTTATTTGTTGAAAAAATTAGAACAAAATGCCTTTCTCAGTAAATGAAATGTAATGAGTTGTCTACTTTGAAATACATTTCACAATCTGAAATTTCATTTGATTTAGAACCCAATCAAGCGAAGTAAAAAAATATTAGTTTCTCATTAAATCACTGCACCCGGTATCCCGTTACATAATAATCTAGAAGTAAAGATACATGTATTATGATTACATTTAAGATCGTCAATTCTAAATGTATTCACTTAAAATCAATAGCCGTTGGGGACAAAGGGGGTAATAAATTTCCACTCCTAAATCCCTCTGAAAAATTTCGTCAAGATTTATCAGTTATTTCCTTTGAAAGGAGCTTATTACATAGAAAATGATACATGGCAAAATCTGTACCACACCCCATATCAACCCGAGACTCCAATATCAGCCGGACTATTGGCTGGGAGTTGATTCGAGTGTGAAACAGATTTTGCCATGTATTTTTGTTTTTATCATATTTTGATAAACAACTCGTTTTTATTTTCATATGAAAAACTTTATCCAGCTTTATCGTAGTTCTCCCATCTCAAAATCGGCGCACTTTTGACGCTCAAACGTATTTTGACGTCTTCTAAAGAAATATGTCCATGTTATAACGTCATAGTCCACACCGTAATAGTGCATCGATTAAAACAAAAATATCCGCGGTATTTCGAAATCTGAATAAAAGGAGAAAAGGTGTTCCAAAAATCGCAACAAAGGGTGAAATAAAGGGTGATGATACAGATGTGATAAAAGCGTGCCTTCCTTCATATCAGGGATGGAAAAAACCTTAATTTTATACTATGTATTAATAAATGGATTTATTACCCTAAGTTATGAGTAATCAAATGTATATCATCTCAGATATTGCGAACTATTGCCACGAATGGTCCGCCATAAACATGACCGGAATGTAAAATAGGGGGAAAATCTACTATATAGTAGGTTTTCCGTGGGGGTAATCTGGCTATAAAAAGGGGGAAAACCCACTATATAGCCGGCTTTCCGTGGGGGAAGATCTACAATATAGTCATTTTTCCGGGGGGAAAACTGCCCCCGGAAAACTGCTATATAGCCATCTTCCCGGGGAGAAAGATGGCTAGGGGGAAAAGGCACTATATAACACCGGTTCAAAATTCAACAGCAAATAAGCACGAGTTAACGAATGGATATTTATAACTTGGATTTATTTTACCCCAAATTTACAGTTTTATTCATATTTATTCTTTAGATTTACATGTTTACATCTTTTAACGGTAAAACGAAAAAATAAAACATTTCAAAGATTATTTTTCGAATTTACATATTAACCCTTCAATTATATATTGACTATTTCATTCATACCGAAATGTTCGCCTAAAATTGCTGTTTTGTGTGATATCTACATGTATATTTCAAAAATTTTGTTTTTAAATAAAAATATTGGTATACATGGTTACATGATAAACTCTTCAATTCAGTGAAACGGGTTTTTTTAAAAATATTTTCTGGATAGGTGTACAAATATAATTAATAAATAAAAATTTGCAATACGTCATATCGTTTAATTTGGTTTTACATTTACCCAGTAAATTGAAATTTTGATATTGTTCATTGTAAGTTTTCCGGATAGGTGTAAATACAAAATTTACAATATGACATATTGTGAGTTTTGTTCTTGCACACACTCAGTATGTTAAAACCGTTATTATCTAAATTTTTACCAACCCAGTAAATATAACAAATTTACAATATCACGATACGCATAAGAGAAAAGAAACCCAGCAACCATCTTTTTGTTTTTAAATTCATTTCCCCTATAACATTTATAATATTAGTATTTCGGAAATGTTAGAGATTTGAGACATGTTGTACATGTACATTTTCATGCATACTCTTTTTCAGTGTTTTATTTTGCTGTAAAAAAAAAGTGTTATTAGGATAAATCAGGATGTAACTAAATAAGATGAACATGATTGAAGCAATTTTTTTCCTAGGCATAAACCATTCTGCCTAAAGGAATATATAGCTAGTTAGCAACCTAATTTTTGTACAGGATGACAATAACGTAATTTTGATTCTATAGTTTCTAAATAGCTTTGATTACAAAAATTCAACAGAAGTTTTATTTGATTATTTCAATGAAATGGTAAATTGCATTTTTTTAATAAAACAAATCGTACATGAAAATGAAGTATAGGATCATGCGATGGGGTCGGAGTTCCTATCATAGGCACCTACATACTGTGGAATCATTTTTATTCGCGGGGGTCAATGTTCGTGGGTAGCCAAAATTTTCCTAATTCGTGGGGACGTTATTTCGTTGGTAGCAAGCTAATATTTAATAATTTTATACATATACATAAATACATATTTAATTATTTTAATACATTTTAAACAAATGCTTGTATATACGTTCGTGGGGATGTAAATTTGTGGGCAAGGGCTACCCACGAAAGCCATGAATATTGGTCCCCCACGAACATTGATGATTCCACAGTAATGTAGAGGGTATTAGTATGTATTTTTTATAATGAGAAAGATATATAACGTCCGGTGCATGTGTTTCTAATCTACAAGTAGTTAATGAAGTTGAAAACTAAAAAAATAATAGAGACCAATTGTAATCTGTTTAAAAAGAACTATGCATAATTATGAAGAAAGTTAGCTGGTGCTTCAAAAATAGTTTATCTGGCAAGTTTACGAAAAATTATTGTTAACTCGAATAAATTAAATAAAAACTGTTGACGACTTGTCAGATAAAAATATGACAACTGATCATTTATTATTTGTCAGGGAAATACCCTGACTTCTCAGAATTAAGCACAGGCACAGGACGTTATATATTTTTCTCATAATAAAAATATATACCCTCTACCTAATAATACAGTATTGTAAGGTAGTGGGTATATATTTTTTATTATGAGAAAAATATACAACGTCAGGTGCCCGTGGATTTAAGCTATGTCGATTTGCCTAAAAAATAACGTTAACAGTCTGTATTTGTTGGACATATTTATCAAAGATTATGACAAGTTAACATCAATTAACTAAGGGACAATCATTGTATCCCAATAAAGGAAAAAAGTGGGGATTGATGTCAGTTTACGAAATTTTAAATAGAGTCATTAATATGCATTATGTTCTAGTACACTTGAAAACAAATAACCTATTTCATTTAAGCTACAAAAAATTCTGACAGTAAAGACTAATAATTAATCTGTCCTTGGTGACCTTTAAATTCTGTCGCAAGAGGGAAAATGAAAATCAATTATATGACCAAAAAATTGCTATCTCGACTCGCCCGTCCCATTCAGAAGCAAAAGGTCATCTTCTTAGCTTTTTTTACATAGTATTATTAATGGATACATGTAACAAGTTTTCAGTCTTAATATTAAATGATTCTAATCGGACAAATCAACCTAAATAAATCAGCAACGTCCGCATATGTATCGGACAGAATGAACGTTTTAAAACTGAAACTTTCAAGTATATACATGAACATGTACATTTAAACCGTGTAGAGCAAGTTCCATTTCACTTCAAAGACAGTTTAAATCAGTTGGAGTCCAACAGTGTCAATTTTCACCGTGTTGAGGTCATCAGTGTTTAGAAAATCTTTTTCAAGCATGTTGAAAATTGACCCCGGGTATAAATTTCATGACTTTTGGTCTCATTTTCAACGTTAAAAAATAACCCTGGGTTAATATTCAACGTTGAAAAATGACACCCGGGTCAATTTTCAACCCGGGTCAATATTCTTCGTTACAGGAGTATTTTGGCCTCTAACAGAATCGATCTAGATTTATGATAATTTGAGGTCACAGTATGCCTTGCTTATTTGTTTTGCTCCTTTAGAATATACTTATAAAGTCAAAACTTATTGTCAAAATATAAAAAGAATGGTTTGCGGGGGGGGGGGGGGGGGGGGTCATTGCGTCCATGTGTTCCTTCCTTTAAATCATATGAGTATGAATTGTGTTATTCGTGGATTCATATTGTATATAAAATAATATGATTTTGCTTTTTTAATATATCTATCATAAGATGAAGACTGATTTTGATATAAAACGATGTCAGTGACCTCAGATAGGTGATGCCTCGTCGAGTTGAATGAACTCATTATTTGAATTCACTTATTTAATCTAAAATTTATTTATTCATCAATTACTTTGTGATATACGAGGGTTGTTCGGAAATTATTGAGACATTTACTCTTACACTCTTGGGAAAAAAAGATAAATCATTGCAATTTCACCAGAAAGTAAACCAGGATGTCTTTTATAAACGTAAAAATTTTGAAGTTAATGACATCATTCGTTCATTCCTGGTAAGCTAACAGACTTTCCTACATCCAATGACCCGGAGCAACCACAAACTCATCGTAACGTCATTTTAACCTTTCTCCTTGGTCCTATGTTATAAACACCTTACAAACGAACGGAAAACATAAACTATTCTTCATTTTTCATCTTTTCTTTTATTTAAAAATGGCAACAGTTATATATTATCTTCATTCTTGATTTTCTTGTGAAAAAAATCGAGTTATTTCTTCCCAAAAGTCAACTTACTGTGAAACTTCTCTTACATTCATTCTGTATATATCTTAGAAGTGTTAAAATCAGTTTGTGTGTAAAATGTACTTGATATTTAGTCCCTTTGTTTTAATTCTGGTTAAACAATCAGTAAAGCCCCTTTCACAATTGGCGCACGACACTTTACAACACTTTGCGATCGGAATTCTTTAGCTTCGCACGAGCTCTCGCACACGTTGCACGAGCTCTCGCATACGTTGCATGCGTTTTAATGCTCGCATCAAGTCTCCTCAAAATAGTGGACATGCAAACTATCCAAATTATCGCAGTGCAACGCACAAACATTAGTACGAACGTTTTACAACATTTTGTGTACTCGCAAGAGTGATGCACGATTTTTAAAGGTCGTAAGATGAATCGCTGCTGTTTATGTGTGTGTTTTGCGACAATGAGACTGTTGCTCAACATGTCTCATGTAATCTTGCAACGTTGTTCTATCATTGCACAACTTATCAGCCTCAATATGCCATGCTTTGCCACTAGTATTTATACCTTGTATAGGAGCATCTCTGTTTCAGACCACAATTGACAATATACGCTTATTGCATTATGGTGAGGGAAATATGAAAATTTATTCCCCCAAGAAAAATCATATTTCCCGAGGGCTTCGCCCGAGGAAAATTTGTTTTTTCTGGGCGAATAAATCTTCATTTTTCCCTCACCATTAATTCAATAAACTTTTTATTATACCGAACAACATATGATTATACTAAATACTTTGATTTCTAATAATTGTTTGACTTTTCAATAGCAATAACGTCGTGATTGTTTGATTTTCTATGTTACTGTCTCCCTTTTCTTCCATAAATTCGAATCATAGATAGTAAAGTTGATTTTGTGATTTAAGAGAATCATAATGATTAAATATTTTTGATTTAATCATATTTGTCTACATCGTATGCTCATATCGGCTTTTTCATTCCTGCCTTGTCATGTGACTTTCTAGACCAATCAGATATAATAGAATAACCATATTGAGATATAATAATGAATGCTGCTGCATATCTGTTTCTTCTTGGGCGGCATCTTCTCTCGCTTTCAATTATGTCTATTGAAGAGCGTCGGAAATGGGCTGTATATATACCCACTCTAGCTCGCACGAGCATTCGTACCATGGAACGCATGATCGCACGTCCAATCGCATTGGCGCACGTTCAATCGTCCGATCACCTGGTCTCTCGCGCGATCCTATCGCATTATCTTTCAACAGTCGCATTCCTTGTACAACAGTTGCATATAGACGCAAGATAGATCGCAAGATTTAATGCGTTTACATCGCACAACGCTCGCTTAGATTGTGCGAATTTCGTACGAATACTTTTTCATATGCGAGTATTTCGGCAACAGTTTACGATTCATATCTAATATTTTCGGTCGCACGAATATTTTGTCGCTTCTGCTCGTGCGCCAATTGTGAAAGGGGCTTTAATAAACCCAGATCAACTGAAGCTTTTGACCCTTTTCCATCGTATAGTTTTTATTTAAGCAATTTCTTGGCCAAAAAAGGTCTTCTTCCGAGATTCACACCAATTTTATGTATATTCGATGCGCCGCCTTGACGTCAAAATTCAATAACCGTCTCAGTCAGATATCAATTCTTGGTAAATATTTTGGTACTTTCTTCGTATTTCAACTCGAACACTAGTAAAACTTTCACAAAAGTTAGTCACAATAAATAGCAAAATGAACATACATAATTTCATTTCTTTTATCAAGAATTGTAGGTCTACCAACACTTAAAATGAAGATGTTTAAGTTTTTTAAACTCCGAGTTTGTGCCTGCGCCGGGTACCCCGGCCACCGACCTGTTTGTGTACCATCGTAAACAAATTATTAATTATTTTGTAATATTATATTGCTCAATTATTCGTTTGGGTTTCTTCAATATTTATGCCAATTTCTCAAAAATTCGTCACTTAGGAAGAGAAATATTTGGGTTGTCTCAATAATTTCCGAACAACCCTCGTAAGCTAAGAAGTAACACTTTACGACTTAAAATAAAACCAGGTCGCGATTTGTAGCATACAATGCTCCAACACAGTTTATTTGTGCATAAAGTCAGTGTCCAATGAATCATTCCTTAAATCAAAATGAAAATTCTGATAGAAATAATCAACTTTTTTGCTCCGAATTAGTAAAACAAACAAAATTTTCTGTCCTTTGTTTACTATTATCAACAGTGAACAAAACATCTTATTCATTAGAATTTAAAAGACTTGTATAACTGTATTTTGATTACAGTTTATAACCAGAAAACGAAGTATAATGTCTATGTATATTAGCTTGACCTTGGTAAACTCCAATCCAAACTTTATCTTCTTTCTCGAGTTTCACAATCGTCATTTTGCTACAGGGAAGGTATATTTGAGACTGCCCGCCACTACAATAGATCCATGATTTAAACTGGTCGTTCACGACAAGTGACGTAAAGGCATATTGACCTGTCCATGCAAGAGTTGTCCAGTCAAACGCATAGATCCCGCCATTAGGAGCCGTGAATATTCCGGTAGAGGCGTTGTATCCTAGTCCTTCGTTCAAATCAATTGTTTCGAACACAACCCGTGCTTTGTCGGCAAGATTTCTTTTATCTTCTTTTAAACGAACATCAAAAGCAACCATTCGATAATCTAAAATAAAGTTCTAAGATCTGTACAAAATTTCTGTTACAGACGTTTTACAATAATTTGGTATTAGGGTAGCAATAACACAAATTGTGGTAACAAAAATTCAATATAGTGTGAATATGTAACTGCTGGCTCCCAAAAATGATAAAGAAAGACTAAAAATAATGAAGAATTTATGGTGTGGTTTCCGTTTGTTTATCGGGTGTATGAATTATAGAAGTTGTAATAAAACGTTTTAAAATTACATTGCGATATGTATATAGCTACCCTGGGTGAAATGGACGTATGCATGTTTGTTAGCTTGACGGGGATGATCTAATTTCAGTGACTTGAACATTTTCATTTTCTATTTTTTGTTGATTTTTTTAAAGTTTACATCTGTTTTTTTTTTCAAAGAAGCAAGAGATTTTGTATTATTGATTGTATTTTTAGTGCATATTTTCCGCGAATTAATTTAATGAATAACATGTTTACATATACAGACAATTTGCAATATAGATCAACCAAACGGAGCACACATTGTTATGACAAAAATATTATTTTGCATTCTAGTAGAAAATAGTATCTTACATGAACTCATTCATATAAGCATTTCAAACGACATGATTGCCATTTTAAAACAGTATAGGAAATGTGTAAATGTAAAAATAAGTAAAAAAAAATTTAAAAAAACATTTTTTTAAGTTGTAATAGAACAAAGCATGATCAAAGCAAAAATCTTTAATGAAAATCATATTCTTGTTAATTAATTGGTTATATTCATACTTGGCTTAGTAGTATTTATACAGTTGTTTCTGACAAATCCCACAGCCAGGCAGGTTTCCTCCACGCTTTTATAATCCTCTCTGAATAATTTCAGACCTGGTTTTGGTGACACTTTGTCACACAATCCACATTGTATTGTGATCATCAGAACGACGAATGCCCAAAACATCCTAAAACTTATCAAATTTGACAATGTTTGAAAAATGTTTGAAAAATCAGAAATTTATATAAGATACTCTTTTATTTATATGAGCATCAAAATTTTCTTAGAAAACAGAATACTTGCTCGGATAAACCAAGAGTAAATTTCAACCAATCACGTACTAATTAGTAACAAAGCTTCATGCATTTCCTGATATGCAAACATATTACAGTCGAGGAAATGAACTAACCATGCATTGATTTATTAATTATTATCTGAAAATATATCCTCCCAAATATTCTAAGTGTTTCCCGCAAGTATCTACATCAAATTTTGAATATTAGTTATATATATATTTCATTGATTTGTAACTCTATAAGTTTGGATTTTTATTTTTTCTTTGTTTTATTTTTTCTTCTTAAAGTACAATGACATGTAGATGTATACATGTTCTAGTCTTTGTATAATGGCTCACCACAATACTCAAAAATTATCATAGTATACAAGTGTATTTAACCATGAAGATTTTATAATAAGAAGTCGGAATCATACTAGGTTGAAAGCAATAATGAATAATATTGTGAAAGTACATGTAAAAAACAAATGATATATTTTTAAAACAAACAAATCAGTTAAATTTTAAAGATAGATTTAGTACTCACGTACTTGTAAATAAGGCAAATGAGTCTAGCCGGTAAATGATCTACAGTATATGCACGATAAGATTGAGGAACCATTATTATATATAAATACTTTATTAAAGGAAAAACATCATTTTACCTTTTGTAACAGCTTGGACATTAAATTGAAATATAACACTAAAACTTATATATAAAAAAGCAATTTATATATCTTTTTTTAAAATTTTTATTAGGATGTCCAATGATTATCTATGTTTTACTTAACCCGTAGGTGGAGGTTAAGGAGAAATTGTCCTATTGAAAATCAAACAAACCCCAATTTTTATTTTATTTTTCAAGTTTAATTTTTCATTTTGCAAGTAAAATACTGAGATATGTAGAAATACGATTTTTAGGGCGCATTTTTTTTTTTATTATGCTACGGGTACTCGATGGGATTGTCTTTACATCTGAATAGAAAAATTATTCAACGGCTAGTCTATACGTAGCTTGAATAATGGTCTCAAAGCCGGTTTCTACAATAATCTCTTGGGTTTTTTTCTCCTATTAAGCTATATATTGACTTTTTACGCTACATCTATTCTCTGAATATTCAAAGTGTAAAACTTTGTTTTACACTTCAAATCGGACCAGTTTAAAAAAAATATAATATACTCAATTTAGCAAAATTATTGTAAAATCATTAATATATACAGTAGTATTTATCTTTCATTTTCCAAGTGTCCATACCAGGGATTACTAGTATGCAAATATTCTAAAAACATTAGCTGCCAATTACATGTTAATACTGTATATGATATCAATAGTGTACATGTATTACATAGATTCCTAAAATATCATTATAAAAACCACGTCAAAATTGTAATTATATTATTCTCTGTACTATCGGTATGTATCAAGTATCAGCTGCAATTGTTTGTAGTGTATCTTTTGCGCTTATTAAAAGATAAACCATTTTTTAAAGTCTTTAATCATTTGTGATAATGGTAATACTTTTGCTGCTTTGATGTATTGCTGACCCTTACGGTCTATCTGAACACCACTCATTCTACCTGCTGTTCACACTTTGACACTGAGGGGAAGAGTCGGGCCAGGACCACAGCTTCTACGAGAGATGAGTGGCCATCATCTCCTCAGATCTTGGATAAATTTGACCAT
This sequence comes from Magallana hongkongensis, assembly GCA_016163765.1. Classification (NCBI taxonomy): domain Eukaryota; kingdom Metazoa; phylum Mollusca; class Bivalvia; order Ostreida; family Ostreidae; genus Magallana; species Magallana hongkongensis. The sequence continues at coordinate 27,319,156 of WFKH01006014.1, read as the reverse complement.
TACCAACTCTAGTGTTGTCTCACTCATATTTACCTGATGTTTTATCTACTATATAAAAATGCATGTTAACAATACCTTCAGACGAGTGTATATTCCCCCTTATGTTTGCATTGGAAATCAGCGACGTTCAATATCCTTTTAATACACTTAGCCTACTCATGCGCCATGAGCACAAATATAAGCGTCATCACGCGTTTTGAGTATATTTAATATTTTGAAATGTTCCAACTAACATAACCAATTTGATATGTACTAATGGAAAATAATCGTTAAATCATATCTATTTGTCAATAAAAAAAACTTCGACCAAGTTTCTGGCACTATATTATTAGTCGCGGAAGCAAACTAAATAGCATGTTAATTCGGCTGTTTCATATCCCTGACTAAGAGCATTTATAATGGCTTTAAAGCGACGATACAAAAGTAGAGTTAGCGCGGTATTCAATTTGTCTGCACCGCTTGGTGTGTTATAGGACCGACGACATCCAAAAATAAGCATTCAATGCTTAAATAAATGTTAACACTGGTAATTAAGTGATTGAGCATTGGCAAAAACATTTTTGAAAAGGTTTGTCGACAGCAAGCAAAGTTGTCTATATTAGTTCTTTCCTTTAAATACATGTATCAAGGTACAGATATAACAATTGTATATATTTTTGTAGTTTTGCAAAGACCTTTCAAACTAATCTAAAAGACACTACATAATGTAAAAGTATAAAAGAAAAAATAATAATAATAAAAAAAAATTAGTTACAATTAGAAGATACAAGGAGAAAGAATTGGAAAAATTAAAAAATGCATAAAAGCTCCAGCAATCATATGTGCACATAATTATACGTTTAAGTTACATATAGCACATACTTGTTGATTGTTACATATTACAATTGTACACTTTAAACTTTTTGTGCCTTTTCAAAAGATGAATTTGATCCCCACCCCCCCCCCCCCCCCCCCAAAAAAGCCAGATAGCCAACTGTTGCCAAATAATACTATATTAACATCTACATGTATTGATATAACATGGTTATTCATAAATGCAATCAAAAGCTTTCTGGCAGAATTACGGTGTAACACCCATGGACTTGCACGCACTGCCCTCAGACTTCCAAGTAGACTCTAGTTACCTTGGCAACCTTTACATATATGGAGAATTTGTTGTTTCTTGTGTGTAACGTTTAAGTCGACAATGATAATAATCAAAGTAGATGTACTTGAACTTACTTTTTATGGATATTTCATTAAATGATTCAAAGGTAGATGTAAATATAAACAATAAAATACTTTCTTTGGACTTTTTAAAACTGTCTTTAGCTCTTTAGCATGGTGCAATGCATTTAGCAACCTCATTGCAACATTTATTCAATTATTCGTAATAAGAAGTGATCTCGTTGTTCAAATGTGCGTTATTTTAAACATTCTGAGATTACAGTGCTGTGATAATTTCTTAATTGATCAAAACTCACCTAAAATGAGAAGAAAAAAAACACTGATGCAAAGTTCTATAGAAAAGATATCCCCCTCCTTCTTAGAGAGAGAGGATTTCACCTTTGTTACGATTTGTGTACAAAACAAATGTATAATACTCTTAAATACATGAAAGACTGAGTTCAAGGTTACGTTTGTCTAGATAATAGAAATGTTTTAAACAGGGCTTCTATCATAAGTTTATTGCTAAAAACATTAAACAAGAAAAATCCAAAGTACCAAATAATTCAATTACAATAATCAATTTATATACTCGTATTAGAAGGGCTTTTCAGTCTGTATTTCGCTTACAGTTTATAACCAGAAAATGAGGTATACGTGTCATATATGTTAGCCTTTCCCAAGAAAACTCCAATCCAAACTTTATCTCCTTGATTTAGCTTCACTGCTGTCATTTTGCTACACGGAAGCCATGTTTTTGATGTAGTATCATGACAATGGTTCCACGATTTAAACTTGTCATTCACGACAAGTGAAGTATAGGCTGATAAACCTCCCCATGTAAGAGTTGTCCAGTCAAACACGTAGACTCCGCCGCTAGGGGCCGTGAAGATTCCTGTAGAGGCGTTGTATCCCAGTCCTTCATTCAAATCAACATTTCCGAACACAACCCGCCCATTTTTGGCAAGGTTTGTTACACGCCTGTTTAGTCGAGCATCAAAAGCTACCACCCTATGATCTAAAATTAAGTTTGTAAAAAAATAAATTAATTATAAAAAGCCTTCACATGAAGGTAAGTCAATTATTCATGCATTGTTAATAATTAATATTAGTGTTCTTTCAGGTATAATTTGTTTTAACAAATAAAATATGATTATTTTGAAATAGTCATATTGTACATTTTATTCGTTAAGGTAAAATAAATTATATCAGAAAGGACACCAATATTAGATATTAGTTTTAATGAAATATTCTCACCAATACTTTACATTAGATTCTATTGTATGCACAATGAAAGTACTAGTATATCTTTCAGTTTAAAATCAAAGTATATCATTCAGTTTAAAATTCAATGTTCATTTTATTTATGTTAACATATATATGAAAGATATATGAATTAAGACAGAGTATTTAAGAAGATAAATATGGTACCGGTTATTTTTAACCAATCTTTTTGATTTCAATCATAAAACAAAAAAATTCGTGCAAAAATAGAGCATTATCAAAATACAATGTATGCACAGACGATGTCTTGTAAAATGCTAGTAAATAAAAATACTCTGCAGACTCGTCCTCCTCCTGGTATCCTTTCTACAGTTGTCTCTAACAAATCCAACAGCCAAACAAGTTTCTTCCACGCTTTTATAATCCTCTCTGAATAATTTCAGCCCTGGCTTTGGTGACACTTTGTCACATGATCCCCATTGTATTGTGACCATCAGTACCACAAATGTCAACAACATCCTGAAACTTATCAAAAATGTTCATGAATATTAATGTTACGGGGCCATCCCCTAGGGTAATTATTATTAATAATTAAAGTGGTGGTATGAAAGGTATGATAAGGTTGCAGGTGCGCGACGCAGGCGTTGTAGCCCTGCTTCCCGAGAGTATCATTACAGCTTGTTAGGAAAGTGAGAGCGAGCAAGCATGAGTTTATCATTTGTAAATTAATCTCTGTAGTTGTCATTTGTTTATTGTGCATGGCAGAGTTTTGAGAGATGAAAGTGAGTAGTTGATTGAGTTATGGGAGAGTCTGAGGAGTGAGAGAAAATTGGTACGGCGGTACCCAGGGAACACATGGGAGAGAGAGGGGAGAGTGAGTTTGGATGTCAGTGGATGTCATGACGTATTTTATGTATGCGAGGATATTACCTGTGGTTCATATATATTGTGTCCGTTGTAAATATGAAAATAAACTTGTAAATATAAACAATAGTCGGTGACAGGGAGGAACCCCGTCACAATTATATTATGGAAAAAACCCACCATAGCATTTATTACCAATAATTCAAAGCTTGGTGAATACTTGGTTTGGCGAAAATTCAATGCATCATAATTTCTTTCATCATCTATTGGAAAAAATTCTTACATATACGTATATTTCGAAATTTGAGCCAACAGTATTTTTTTTTCAAAGTTAAAACTTCCTAAATTGTCCACGTTTCTTTTACTGTTGTTGACAATATAGTAATATAGTGTATTTGATTAATTTTGATAATTTCGTGGTGAAATCTGAAATCAACATCTCTATGCTAACCCCTTGAACAAAGGGCTATGCTAAAATCATATTAATTTGGATACATTTTTTAATGAAAGTATGGTCTCGTCTTAGTGTAAAGGTACACTACAAGACAGTTGATCTAAAATCTACAATTAGTGTACTGGAAAGTTTAATGAGATGTATGGTCAGAAGTTGACATAGAAATCGTTTAAAGGTAGTGAAGATTAATGTGGAAAAAAAATCCAAAAATATTTTTGTTCATATTTTCATTTCATATAATTGGGTGATAATGAAATATCGTATGCTTACTTTACAATATAGCATTCACGCATAATAAAACAATTTCAGTACTTACTTTAACGGCAATTTACGTTCAAACATATGAATGTGATGTAGAGTTTGTCCGAAGAATCGTCACACATACATTTATATATATACTAAAATAAAAAGGAAAATATCAGTTTACGTGCTTGACAGCTTGGATATTAATTAAAATGCAATATAATATTATAACAGTAAAAGCTAAAAGTAAATGGGTTAAAATTATACATGTTTTTTTTAGGAAAACGTAAACGTATAGATGATAGTTTTGAAAACCTTTTGAAACAATTTTATATATATATATATATATATATATATATATATATATATATATATATATACACACATCCATTTCTCTATTTCTAAAGACAGCTGATTAAGCAGTTGATATAAGTACATAGTTTATAAACTGGATCTATACAATAAGAGTTCAATCGATAAGGTTTTTGACAATAGAACGAAGAAACATAGGCCATAATAAATTACGGTTAACAAAATACATATAATGTATTGTGAAAACTTTTTTTCATCATATTATTTGCTTTAATACCATTGAAAAGGATATATGCTTTGTTAAAGTTTGCTTTTATGGGTTTACTCAAGATTTATTAATTGGGTTACATTTCTAGCAATGTTGAACAAAAATGAAAGAATTGACAATGTGGATTGACAGCATAATTGTTGCTGCTATTTGAATGTAATATTATAATGCGCTTTGAAAAATGACGCACTTTGAAAACCAAAAAAAAAAAAAATTTAAAAATCAAAAAATCAAAGTGTGTTAAATATTAAATGTTATACCAAGTCAACGCACTTTGATTTATTTCAAAGACATTTCTTCAAAAGACTTTCCAATATGATTATCATATAGATAATTATTTTAACCAGTTTAGTTCAGTGGTATACTTGGTGAGAGAACCAGAGTATAAAAAGTGGAGGCGGCAAAATTACATTTTCCAGTAGACCTCTCTTCTTATTCAAATATATAAAACATCTCAATCATATATTTTATAAATTGTAGTACACGGTTTTGTGTATTATAATAGTGAGTATAAAAAGCAATTGTCAACCAATCAAATTAACCACCAACCGCGAATATTGAAGCCTATTATTTTGTTTGTTTCATTTTGCTCTTGAAATCTCTAAAATTCTGGATCTTCCGGAGCTTAGTTCCCTAGCTGGACATTGATGTAGGGTATGCTAGTAAATACTACCCAGGCACTTATATACTTACCCAGTTACGTAGCCTCGGGCCGGAGGAGGCAACTTTTAAGAAATAACCATAATTTCAAAGGAACTGCCCCCCCCCCCCCAACCCACTTTTTTCGAAGTATGTGAAATGTAAAATATTTTGGGGAAAATTAAAAAAAAAAATCCATGACAGCAGAAGTTTTAGGTTAAATTAGCGCACTGCCGGCCCCCACCCACTGATAAAGATTTTGAAAATGGGAATTTGAGACCCCCCCCCCCCCCCCCCCAAGGGTTTTGCTAGAGGCTGACGAAATGTTTTTTTGTTGGGAAAAAGTCTGCCCCCCCCCCTTCCCCTACACGTTCAAAACCGATGGTACTTGTCTGTTACTTAACTTTGTATGTCTGTAATTACGAGGTAGCTCATGTTAAAAAGAATTTGATGAATGTTCATTGGCAAAGAAAAGTTTAAGTACGAGTTATCTAAAATAATTTGCCTCGTTTTCAAACGTATGGATTTGGACGCGTGAGAAAGAACGACGAGTGAGAGGTATATTTTATTGGTTTAGTATCTCGCAATGAATATAAAACCCAATCTGCAAGAACGAAGAGTGACTATTTATCGACTTACCTTGTCATAGTCTATCTGTAAACTATATGCATGTTTAAATTAAGTTGCCAATCCTATTTTTTTCTTTCTTTGTTATATCCGCGCAAAAGCGAAAGAAGGAAACTAAATTTTATTTAAATATGCTTAAATTATTGTTAAGGAGATGTTTTCTAAGATTCTTTGCACTATAAGCTACAGTGAGTAAATTTTGGCATATTTTTCTGCTTATCATTGATAGGTTATTTTTATGAAAACGAAACGTATCGAAATTCGAGGCCCTCGAGGGGGTGATACAGGAAAAATTCATATTAATGAATTAACGTATCAAAATTGAGTTCACCCATATGAATAGTCAATTTAAAAAATACCTTTATAACGAAGCTGTCTGAGGGTCAACGTTTTAATCAGGTTGGGCACACTCCACGTTTTTATGGGTTTAGTTCGACTTCGGATCAGTGGCCAATTGCCTGTTATGAGAACCCCTAATTCAGTAATTGTCCTATATTCCAATCATTTTGATCATATCTGCTTACGTTCATAGGGTGATAAAAAGGTTCATGTTGATTAATCCTGTATGTAAACTGCAGTGCTGTACTCTGACATATACATACCTTGTTATTATTTAATGCGCTTTTTCGAAAAAAAACCCAGTTGGGCTTCCTTACTAACCATAAAATTTATCCATAGTTTCTGTACAACAAATTGATAGAACATTTGATTGTGGCAACCTCAGAGTGATATCATGGTCTTGGACGTTTTGTTAGTTCTGCAGTAAAAAACTGGGTAACAGAATTTAACTTGCAGGTTACATATTTTATATCTGTTAGTTCTGCATTGTTTCGTTGATCTGAAATTCTGAATGCCGTCAGAATTGTCATTTCAAGTGTTAATAAATTCTTAATATTCATTTATAATGGCCTAAATAGGCCTTGTAAAGCTAGCTAACATATTGATTGATTAATCGAAACATCGACCTTTGAAACATTAAAGTTATTGTATACTGTATACCAAATAATTTATCAAAATTTATTTTTTAGCAAATATTTTCTTTATTGTAGTTCAGAATGCCACCCTCAATATCTACAAAGTTGTATATCGGGAATTTACCCGAAACATGCAGAAAAGCAGATCTACAAAAAATGTTTGAAGCCTATGGGAAGGTTATTGAATGTGACATCGTCAGAAATTACTGTTTTATTGTAAGTTGAAAACTTTTGGAGAAAAGAAAAACACTTTAAAGGTCTTTTGTATGTTTACAATTTGTATGATTACCCACTTGGGGTGTAAAATAGATTTGTATATATGACTTCTTGATATATTTTTAAAGATTTTTTATTTGAAACAAGTTTTGCAATAAATCAATGCATTATCTACATTTGGTATTCCATACATGTATCGGAATCTGAGAAATGCATGTACAATCAAAATATTTAAGTATTTTGTTCACAGTTTTAGTTCTCTGCAAACAGGAATAAATGATCTGTGAAAATATTTTTTTGTTGTTAAGTTAGTATGTTGACAGTTCATCTGTTTCTGTATTCTGTTCTGTATTGTAGATGGTTTTAAGAAGATATATTTTTTAAAGCTTATTGATTTCACATATCTTTGTTTTGTAGCACTTTGAAAATCCAAATGAAGCCAAAATGGCACAAGCTAATTTAGATGGTGCAGATTTTGAGGGAGTGAAATTAAAAGTGGAGGTAATATACAATGTAGACAAAATTATTGAACAACTTTGTTCAAATTGATTGTGTATGTTCCTTTGAATGTGGGTATTATGCATTATTATATGGATGATCACTCAGTTTGGAGAAACAGATATATTTTTTTTCCACAAATATTATAGATGTCACACAGCAAAGTAAGACAGAAACCAGGAATGGGAGGGAAAGGAGAATGTTACAGATGTGGCAAAGAGGGACACTGGTAAGTCTGTAAAAGAAGGGGTTGTATAAATTATACAATAAATATAGATAGATAGATAAATAGATAGATAGATATTAATTTGACTCTCTCATGAGAAACAGTAATTTTTCAGACAAGAATTTATAATGCCGAATTTCCTGTCTTAAAATTTTAAAGTTTATTTGTTTTTTTTATTATAGGTCAAAGGATTGTCCTAAAGGACCGTAAGTGTATCTTAATTTTTGCCAGTAGAATCTATGATGCTGTTTATTTGCATGGTGAAAATTGGGAAGCTTTCCAAACTAAAATGTATCACTATGCGTCTCATTTGTTCTACTAGATTCTGAAAGCTATTCTGCTAAGTAATTATTTTAGTTCTGATGCCATGAGGTTTTGATTGTAGATCCCGTGGAAAACCCAGAGGTCCAGAGCCCCCATACAGAGACCCTTACAGAGATCCCTATGACCCTTACTACAGGGACAGGTACCTGCCCCCACCCCCTCCCCATGACAGATACAGGCCATATCCAGAGCCTTACGACAGGAGACCTCT
>WFKH01006014.1:27274137-27297546 GCA_016163765.1 Magallana hongkongensis | reverse complement strand
ATATATATATATATATATATATATCTTTATGCTGTCATATTTTTTCATACAATGTTGATAGAAGTTTGTTCTAACCATGACCAATGCCATACGCAGATCTGAAAATTTATACATGTTCATTTTAAAAAAAATATGGAGGCTACAACTTAAGATTATCCAGAAACAATTATTTGAAAAAGGAGTGTTTCACTAGACCCTTGCCAGTGGCCAGAACAGGGACGGAAGTCAAGTTTGATAAAATGATAAACAGAAAAACACGAGTAATATACAATGTATGAAGGGGTTTTATAATATATTCAGAAAAGGAAAGGGTTCGAAAAGTTAGCTGAATCTATTTAAACACAAAATATTAATACTGTTTTATTTGTACATCTATAATATAGCTGTAAATGCATACTCCAAAAGATAAAATGAAAAAAAATTCAAAACCCTGTAAAAAAATCATTTTGATGATATATATATAGAGAGAGAGAAAGAGAGAGAGAGAGGTCGCAAATATATTTACAACCAAGTGTTGTAATATCATAAATACGAAAGAGAACCGTGCATACCTACCCCCCCCCCCCTCTCTCTCTCTCTAAACGGTTAATGTTCTCGTTCAATCTCGTAATAATTTCCCAACATCCACCCAACTGGTACAACCCACCTTGTTGCATACATTAACTGCGTTCAAAATGTAAATAAACTGCATATATGCGCGCACACCCTGTAGATGCATGCGCTTATGGGGAGCAAATAAATAAGTTGATGGATGTGTACACATACCTTGCAAATTTTGTTGGATCGAACAACCGCAATATTTCTGACCTATTAGCTCCGCTTAACGGAAAAATAAAATTGTAGAACATATTGACATATCACGTCAAATTCACTAATGTTAAAACCGTAAAAATAATTACAGGTAACCTTTTTAAATATACAAATGAGATGAACATTAAAGAATACGTTGCTAATTAATTCAAGATAATGATCCTTGATCTTTTAATTGTATTGACAAATCACATGACCTTCGTTAAGTCTTATAAATACAAATGGTCCATGAGCAGTTCTGCACATTGTAAAATTTGATTTTGACCAAAGGTAAGAAAGTTACGATCTAAGAGTGATAGGGAGTGTAGACTCTCTCTCTCTCTCTCTCTCTCTCTCTCATTTAAGAATACTAATTACTAATTATCAATAAATAAAACAGCAATGCAAAATGAAATTACAATTATCGCTTTCAAAATAGTGCTTTTTATTACGAAATATATTTTTTAAAATTATTGCATTGCAAGAAAAAATTTATGCATATGTTAAAATCTAGGAAAATATCATACAGGTTCAAAGTATAAGTTTAAGTCGATAAAATGTACCTAATTATGTAAATTAATTGTTCTTTGAATAATGTTTATTTAAGATTGATTTTCAAAATTTGTATCTATTCCTTTTTTTCTCTACAGATGGGCCAAAACCTGTTGACAATTGTGTTGCTGTGTTTATTACATTCGACCGGATCCCAGATTATCATGGGTGGTCCTATGATGAATGGCCCTGTCCCAATGAATGGTCCAATCACTATGATTCCAATCAATGGTGGTCCAGCCATCTCTATGGTTCCCGTTAGCGGCGTTCCTCCAAATATGATGCCGACCAATGGCGGATCTCAAGAAACGGTTATGATAAATGGCATACCTATGAGACCAGTGGGAGAACCTCAGATAGTTGCCATTCCCCCAGGGACGGGGTTACCACTGTTCAATGGTAATGGTAATGGTGGTTTTGATGGTGGCGACGGAAATGGTGAAACTGATGTAAGTGGCATACCAATGAGACCGGTGGGAAGTTCTCAGTTAGTTGCTATGGTCACACCTTTGGGGTCCCCTCCATTCAATGGCATGAATAATGGAAATCAAGGGGTGATGAGAAACGGTTTTAGACCAGTCAGGGGCGGATCCAGCAGAAATGACAACGGTGGCAGAATGAGAGACAATGATAGATTCCAGGAAAGAAATGGAGACGGTGGGTTCGAGGGAGAATCTAATGGTAATGGCGGTTTTGATGGTAGAAATGGTAGATTTGAAGATGAATTCAACGGCAACGGTGGAAATGGCGGATTTGTAGATGAATTCAACGGCAACGGACGTGGAAATGGAAATGGTGGAAACGGAGACAATTTCAATGGAAATGGTGGATTTGATGGTGAATTTAATGGGAATCGCGGAAATGGTGGCTTCAATGGTGAAAACAGAGACAATTTTAATGGAAATGGTGGAAATGGGAACAATTTCAACGAAAATGGTGGAAACGGAAATGGTAGAAACGGAATTAGTGGAAATCGAGACAATTTCAACGGAAATGGTAGAAACGGAAATGGTGGAAACGGAAACAATTTCAATGGCAATGGTGCTCCTTCTCAAAACGATTTTGCTGAAGACAATGTAGACATAATAGATGGTCGACCAGGACTTGTAATGGTGCCTTTATCAGATGGACTACCTCGTACTCAACTGCCAATGAGAAGGATGATGATAGTGCCCCGCAGACGTCTTGTTTTTCTACGACGTCCGTCAAGAAGACTTGTTTTTATGCCGCCTAGAAGCATGGTGCAGAGAAGGATGCCAATTTGTAAGTACCGCATTTGTTAATTAATAAAACAAGTATCGATACATTGAATGTGTTAAATGTATGACATATAATTGATGAAACAACCGTTTATTTTTATACATTTCAGATATGATAAACAGAAGAAGGGTTCTGTTATGAGCAGTTCTGAAATTACACCCACAATCATACAAAATCATGAACATTAATATTCGACGTTATTATCAAACGCGCATTTCTTGTATATATATATATATATCATGTCATAAGCTGTTTGTTGACTTTGTGCATTGTCAGTCTTTCATTTTTTTTTTACCTTCTCACATTTGTGTACATACATTCCTTTTTTAAATCCTGTTGACCGTTTATTGTTAAAAAATGTCAACAAAGTTTTCAACAATTCTTTTTAGAACCAATTTTGTTGTATATACATCGTAGTATCGTTATTTTGTACATTTTTTTCTAAAGAATTCCAAATATATTATTGAATTTGTTGAAAATGTTTGGTTTTTGTTATTTTATTGACTTCCAATACAAATTTTGGTACTTATTCGAATCCGATCTATGCAATGATTGGTTTGTAGTTCTAATAATCCGAAAAAAATACGATCAGAATTCGTAAAATACATGTAATTCACCAACCGATCAATTGATACATACATACGTATATGTACGCACATATCTACATATACATGCATAGATAAATAAACTACATGTACCATGTAAAACAGAAATGATGATTAATTTAATAACACAGTCAATACTTAACAAAGAATAGTTTGTTAATGTATACTTTTGCCCGGAACATTAATGAAATACACAAACAATAAAATGCTTTCTTTGGTGTGAATTTGAGACTGACATTATCATAATTATTTCGTGCAGTCCGTGATTTTTCTTAGCGTGGCTGAAGGTTTCAACCGATCGATAAACTGGTTATAACTGGATCGTGTAGATTTCAGTCATGTCAGTTTCCATAGAGCTGTGAATTACAATCAATTTTCGTTAGAAATACTGTTAGTATATGTAAATATACACGTATGAGTGATACAGCAGTCTTGTAAAGTAAAATATAGCCATTTCTTATCAAATGGTTTGCTATTAAATTATTTTCTGAAATAAAGAACAATTAAAAAATATACCACATTGTCTCTTTTAGAAACTCTTCCGAATGTTTGTTGAAGACTCTGACTGTTTAATAATTTTCAAAAAATAATAAATGGCGGTGTTTTGAACTGCAATTGTTTTGCAGTCTGCTATATTCAAAAATCACTCGGCAGATCAGCAGTAAACCGTACCGTAATGCTTGCACAAAAAAATGCTTCTATCACTGATATATTAAAGTGTTTTAATTTTAAGGTATCCGATCCATAATAGGACCTTATTTTCTAACCTTGAATATCCATCATGTATTTAATACTCTGATATTAATTCGAAGCATTTTAGAGTAGAAAAAGATTTACCAAAATTTAAAAAAAAATATGTTATTACCTAAGCAGTAATTAATTAATGAAGATTGCATTATGGTCTATGGGGACAAGCAAATTTTTGAAAAAAAAATAGTAAATACTAAGAATATCAATAAATGCTTTGGTGGAAAGATGTATTTAATCATTAGGAGTAGAAAAAATATTGAAAACAAATTTTACACCGGATAGATTTTTTAAGAACTGATTTTTATTGATTAAAACAAAGGGGGCAACTCTTCAAGAACAGGAAAAGGTCATTTATTAGGACACATTCCGCTCTTACATACTGATACTAAAACATGAATTCTGTTATGCATCCAGATTCATCGAATCTGGGGCTATTATGGATCGGATACCTTAAGACATCAAAAAATATTTTGTGCAAATTGCATAAATGCTGCAACTTAAAGTTAAAAGCTGTATGTACATGCATTTAAAGTAAATGTACAGTAGGTACATATTCTTATATAAAGAAAAAATCTTAAATACTGTACAATGTTTTGGTTTTTTTCCCAAAATAACAATGAATGATACTGGACCGATCAATGGCGATCATATATGATGAAAAATTCCTTTATTTTATAAAACTTGGTCGTTGTGCATGAATACGAAATACGACAACTTGTAATTTTGCAGCCCTTACCAACACTAGCAGATTTTATGACTAAAAAAATATATAACACATGCAGTAGTACATGTATGTTTATTGAAATTTTAGCAGGGGATAGGTCCTGTGATTTTGTTTATTTGGAAGAGGATGTGGGGTCCGAGTCTTTTTCGGTATATAACCAATGTGAATAAAGTAAGTAAAACTTTTCAGGGATGGGGTCCAGAACTGCTACCCCAGACCCCCTTTAGATCTTCGCATGAGTATTTGAAGCGCCATGAGTTCATTGGTGTTCATAAAGTTTCCATCACCGAAGTCGCCGTTTCAAAATGTCGGTATTTTTAAAAACAAAATAGCAATCATGTATTTTCTTTTGTCGTTTATGGGGGCGGGGGGGGGGGGGGGGGGGGGGGTTGGAAGGGGTGTGGGATGTAGGTGTCAACATTATTTTATTTGGTATAAATTATTATCATTGAGAGAACGACTAATAATCTGTGTATAATAAATTATACACAGACAGATTTCATCAGAGTCTTTGTTCCTTATCTTTTTGAAAAAAAAGTTTCCCATGCATTCAAAAGTTTAAAATGCAATTTTGCCGCTTCTGTCAACAAAATTACATCCTCCCCTCGCCCCCTAAAGATGATCAGAGACCACGAGCGAACGAGCCAAACACGGACCACCTGATGTACACCGAAAGTCATGTAAGGGCACAGGGTCATACATCAGACAATGAACTCGGAGAGAGGTCACGTGTACATGTTTGGCACAAGACATCCTTAAAATAATCAAATATATCATTTATGTTTATATATGTATATTATAGTAAATGCTGATTAGTGAAGTGCTGTGGTAGATAATCAATGAATATATATAAGCATGTGCTGATACAGAATGAAGTTGATTGGTGTAAATGACATGCTCTACATGTAGCTATATATGGAGCAAGAAGGCTTAGGTGTGATTAGATTGGTTGCGCTATACTATCACCGTTAAGAAGGCTGGATAGTTGTGACCATTTTTTGACTATATTAATTTCCTTGAGAAGAAGAGCTCTATATAAAGATATAGGAAAATATTCAAATTTTAAAGCCAAAATATAGGATTTTTTCTTTACTAAAAATAGTTTATATCTAAATAAATTAAATAATAGTTTATAGCTAAATAAATAAATAATATCTGATAATTTTAGATAGATCTGATGGGTAATTTGTTGTCCACTATGCGTCCTTAACTTCTCTAGAGACATGTTTCAATTTTAAAAGGGTACATGTATCTTATGTTAAAACACATATTCGATGTCAATTTTATAACTTGTATAACAAGAGCTGCATAAAAAACCCAAAATAAATGCAATCCCATGTTTAATTATAATATTATGGTAAATTATAGCGAACCGAAAAATCAGAACCATATAAATAAAAATCAACAAAACTAGTTTTAGTAAAGAATGTATATATCCGTACGTATAAGCAGTTTACGGTGTGAGCGAATTCTTGTACTTTTTTGTATATAATGCTATGCATTATCTTCATGTAGTATAACTGCAATAAAATAACTTGATATTTTTTAGTTCATTTTAAATGTGTCTCTAAGCTGTCAACCTTTGCAAAGATGAGCTTATGATCTTGATCAATTATGATATACCGACTCCCAAAATTAGGACTAATCAGGGCGATCTTTGTCATAGTAATTTCCCGGTATTTCGTCATCAAGAGTCACATCTCTACCCTAAGTACCCTGACCAGTACACGCTCTTGACAAAACATCACATAAGACAAATCTTAGCCATCCATCAAATCACCACAGTTACACACAACTTTCTTACCAAACACGGCTATTACGCCATCGACCAATCAAATACGCGGTTATTTCCACGTGACATTGCGTGTGCTATAAGAAGCGAGAGCTTTATTTCCGCGTGTGCAGGAGTCGATTCAATCTTTTTAGGACTACAGGCCTGCACAGGGTAGGGCTATGATATACTAATAGCAATCAATCATGAATTTTAATTAACTGGGTGTGAAAGGCAACGTTTGAATCGCAACTATCGTGCTAAAAGTTGAAATATGGGTTTTTTTTAAATGAAATATTGGTTTTATGAACCGTTCAGAATCGGAGAAAAATCATATTTTATATAAACTATAAGAGGAAAAATATTGTGTTTGTCGCTGATTTGTATTACTCTAAAAAATTTGATTCCACTAAATTTTGTGTGACTGAAATAGGAGATAGTATTGGGCTGCAAATCAAACTAGTAGAGATTGCGAATTATCAAACTTATTTTTGAAAAATAGATGTTTCATTGGGAGGAAGCAAAGACGCATGGCGTTAAAAATATTTCTTTTTATAATAAAATTGTTTCATGCACTGTTATTATTATAATACAGGAATTGCACTACATAAATAGTATTTTAAACCAATTCAAACCATCAAATTTCTCCTTCTGTTTGAAGGTGAAAATGAAGTTCCTGTACGTGCTGCTGATCTTGGGGATCGCCGCTTCAGTTGAAGCCGGTGGATATGGAAAACGCCCCCGCCCTCGACCAAGGCCTAGTAAGTCGGAGAGAGAGAGAGAGAGAGAGAGAGAGAGAGAGAGAGAGAGAGAGAGAGAGAGAGAGAGAGAGATTAATTAAAACCATAAAAATTATGTGACAATATCAAACAATATCAAAAAGTTAAGAAATCATACTTTGGTTCTGTGACAAAAGGGTCAGCTAAACTAGGGCTTTATCATTCTCTTATTTTCAACGATTATTGGTATTATACAAATATAGCCCTTTCATGAGGTCGATCCATAGATATATCGACTTCACAGAAAGGCATATTGACCGAGCACGAAGTGCGAGGTAGATATGATTTTCTGTGAAGTCGATATATCTATGGATTGACCGAGTGAAAAGGCTACATTTGTTATATTATTTTCCAAAGGAGGATTGGCATGATTTAAATAAAATTATGGAAACATGGATTGCAAGTTTCCCTTTTTATCACATTAAACCTAAACCGGAAAGAGGCGTTTGATTGGTTTGGATGACTCACGCCAGCAAATCAAATTTATTTAAACATTTAGCAAAATTTCTCTAATCTATAATTAGAAAACACGTCTATCCTAGTTTTAAAAGTATATTTTTAGAAAGTACAGGTCTATCCGCATTTCTATACTTTGACACGTAATATCAAAGGAACCAATGATAAAAATGTTATAATACATGAAAGTAATATTTTCCCATGTACTAGATAAAAAGTGATATTTTTATCAAAATAAATTATAGTGGAATAATACATATATTATTGCATATAGCAAGTTTATTTCGAAAGTAAAAATTCGCTGGTGACGCATGTAGATGTACATGTATACATAAAAGAATAATTATGTATCTCTACCTGTCTATACATAATATTGTTACCTATTTTCAGTTTACAAAGGCTATGGTAAAGGATACGGCAAAGGAGGCGGTGGCGGCGGTGGTTACTGGGGTGGCTACGACATGTACGGTGCTGGTATGGGTGGATATGGATATGGAATGGGTGGCGGATATGGATATGGAATGGGATATGGATATGGAAGCTATCCCAGCATGAGTTACGGGGGTTATTACGGTGGATCATATCCATCCTACTCTGGGGGATACTACAGTGGATACCCATCGTATTCCACTGGAGGAATTGGTGGATATTACAGTGGATACCCATCGTATTCCACTGGAGGAATTGGTGGATATTACAGTGGATACCCATCGTATTCCACTGGTGGATATTACTCTGGCGGCTATCCTTCCTACAGTGGAGGCTATTATTCCGGCGCCTCCTACTATCCTTCCTATGGTGGATTTGGTAGTGGATTTGGATTTGGTGGAGGTGCTGGATTTGGTGGAGGTGCTGGATTTGGTAGCGGCGCTGGATTTGGTGCAGCTGGAGCCGCTGGAGCCGCCGGAGCGGCAGCTGCTGCGGCTGGTGTCCCAGTTGCAGGTCCCGCCGGAACTTCTCTAGCTACTGCCATTGGTTCCATAGGAACATTCGGAACTGCCGGGCCCGCTTATGCAGGTAAGTAAAAAATACCTTTACTTGTTTAAAAAAAAATGATTTTGTTACTGTTTTTTTAGGGAGTATCTCTTCTCCTTTGCCTGTTTATTTGTATTTTAGCAATGCGGTTTTATATCTATTTTTTAGGTTAAAGAAATACACCACCCGTGAAAAAAGTTGTTCTGAGAGAGTTGCTGGTCATCCTTATATTTTTACATAAAAAACAAACTTGTGATTAAATAACTCTTATACTGTTTACCTGGTTTTTTTTTTTTTAATACGTGCATTTCTTCCTTAGTATTGATTTTCATTTGCGTATTTTCAATACTTTGTTGTAGGTGCGTCAATATTTTTTGGGAAATTAATGCTTAATTTTTTTTTCTTTGAAGGGGGGGGGGGGGGGGGGGGGGGCCCCTACCCCATCTAGATCCGCGCATGAAAGATGGGTTTCACTGAGTAATGAATCTGTAGAGAATAAATCAGGAACCATAGTTTGGGGTTTTTTTGGTAATTAAAATGATCGATTCTTTTGCTTGAAAACAAAAATAATTTTGAGACACCCTCCTACATGTATTTAAAAGTCTTGCACAAGTGGGATTTACATGTAAATGTGATACCTCCCACTTAAATCTCAAAATATGTCGACGAACATCTCTGCAGATTTCGTTATTGGGACCTAAGTTTGATTAATTTTCACACAATCAAGCATACATTATTTCTAAATGATCGTATCGATTAAATGAATTTTGATCATTTTATATTCATAATAGCAAGGACATGTCTAAGCCATTATCTTTTCCCTCGATGTTAAGGATTAAAAATATATGTAGGCAGTCATTTCATTCCTTTTGCTTTCTTATTGTACAATTGTTTTTCTTTATGAAAATGTAATATCATTATCACAAAAATACTTTACGGATTATTCCTTTAAACTGAATTAAACTAAAATGGTTATGAGTTACACGTAGCCAGAATTCCAATTGTTTTCTTTACCTCCTAAAAATTTTTGAATATTTTTCTTCTTTTCCCATTGCTCTTTTTTCTTATTTGCTTTTTCTTGACCATAACGTATGAAAGAAAATACAGGTCTGGTGATTTTTCACTCAAATCTGCTTATAAAACAGTACACGTAGATTGAAAATTAGAGTTTTGTTCTGGAAATCATATCTAATTAACACATTGAAGCAAGTCAATAATAATTAATATCCCGTATAATTTTATTTTGTGCTTAATTATATATTAAGTAAATTCGTTATTCTGTAGTTATTTTAAGCAAAAATATAGTCCATGTTTAGATTGTTTTCTCCATGCTAAGTTGTGCAATTTGATAAGAAGAGCCCACACACATTGTCATGATCTCGAGGGCGCAAGAGCCTTCGGGATACATATAAGCGTGCCCAGATCTTACAATATGTGGGCTGATGCCATGTATAAATGACTAAATCAAATGTACTATATGTCTAAATAGGCCATAATTTCATAAAATGCGTTTAATCAATGCGCATAAAGTTACATGTATATCGTTTCTTTTTAAAACTTAGCACATATTGTATTTAAAACACATTCATTTATAAACAATAAATACTTTCTTTTGTGATTCATGCGGGTATGAATGTAGCGACATTGCAGAAAAAATACATAACGCGGGTTAAGTAATTTTTTCTGTAATGCTCGCTATCTTTATAATCCGCATGAATCATCAACGAAAGCATTTTATTGATTATATTTACATCTTTCTTTTAACAAATTAATGTATTAGTCGTAAAGAGTAAGTAAAAGTAACTGAATCATTTTCAATGTACATCAGTACGTTAAATAAAAGAAATAGCCAAATAGGTCTTATATGGAAATTTGAGTCTGACATCATCATTTTAACAAGAGCTTGGACTTTGGGTAGTTGTGTCAACATGGTCAAACAGCAATGTGACGTAGGCCTGTCTACATGTATATATTGCTGGCCACTCAGCCATGGCCGAGTCTTTGAAATCAACAAGATTTGTCTGGCTACGCAATCTGTGTATATTTCACTTGAAACCAGCCTCATTTTTAACTTGTTTTGATGCAATAAAAAGATAATTACATCCTACCCAAAGTCTAAGGTCTGGTTAGAACTGGATCGTGTAGATTTCAGTCCTGTCAGTTTCCATAAAGCTGTGAACCAATTTCCGTAAGAAATAGAGGGAATCATACTTAATGGATGTAAATATAACAAAATAAAATTAATCAGTATCAGACTGTCAAGATGTAATTCAAATAAAGAAACACAAAAAACACAGTAAAACCATCCCAAAGTTTATTGGACTTGCTTTTCAATGACATGATTTCTCACAAACTGTAACATTACAATGAGTGTTCACCCGTGCAAACAAAATACCTCGCATAATAATCCAACAGAACAATTTGAAATACAAGTAATAATTTTCTACATGTTTTAAGTTGTAAATAAAACTACATGCATGTTTTAAGTTGTAAATAAAACAGTTACATATCAGTGAAGAAATCACACCCATCTTCTTCGACAGTTTGTTTGGATTTTTTAAGAGTTTTTGTTGAAAGAATGATGGTTTTCAGTTGTACACACTGCAACACAGTTAAAAAGTTCGGATTCACCTCAGCCACAGTTTTAACCGTAGAGCATCCACACCATTCAGATAATACCTAAACAATCGTTTGTCTCTCACAAAACCAAGGTTTTCATACAACCTCAACGCTGCCTTGTTTGTAATTTCTGTCTCAAGGACTACCTGCAAATAAAGTTAAGTAAAAGAGTAAACCAAATAACTTAAGAATGATTAATATGTGAAATACCATACGGTATATATGAAAACTCTTTCGCTCATGCATTTTGCCCATGCTTATTGATACTCATCAAGGAGCAGATATAAATTCAATCGACTCAGAATAATTCAGGTGCACCATGTGATCATTAAAATATATCCATGCTTGGAATAGCTCCAAGTACATGTATTAATACAATGTAAAACACAATAAAAAAAAATTATAATCATAGATACAGCACAACATAATTAAAAGCGATGTTCTTTCAAATATCACATCACTTCCACATTAACTGATCGATTTTGAATTTCTTGTCACAGTTTTTGAAGAAGAAATAAGATAAGCACAGATCCAGATTTTTTTACAGGGGGAAGGGGGAGGGTTCCCACCCTTGCCCTTAACCCCCCCCCCCCAATTTTTTTTATTTAGCAAAGGAAAAAAGAAACAAAGAAAAATGATTCACTTTGCTAATATCAAAACAGGGGATTCAGAGTTTCAAACAAATCCCCTCCAGATCCAAACATGCATCTGTAATTAACTGTTTTGTAAAAAGGAACCAGAAGAAGATAAACGGTAATTATATGTGCTATCAAATATTCAAATTGCTTACCTCATCACAGTCATCAGCAATCATTCCTTTAATGGCTTTCATTACCAGACGTGATCCTGAAAGATGGAGAAGAAAATGTGATTTTATCAATTTAAACTATTTTTTCCCTACGTTTTTCACCTCCTAAGTCCACTGAATTTCAAGTATTGTTATCTTCCCAAAGATGTCCGTTCTTCATACTTTATATATGGAAATAAAATTTTTAAAATGTTGATGGACAGACAGACAATAATATTCCTATAGGGTTCCTGCCTTTTCAAGCGGGACCTTAATAACAATGGTATTGTAGTAGGAAAGAAGGAATGGGCATATGAATACACTGAAAACATATGGGTGGACCGGGAATCGAACCCGAGACCCCTGCAACTCTAGTCAGGAGCTCTACCACTGAGCTACCCAGGCCGATATCCACGGTCCATATAGCCCCAACTACTACAGTATCAAGGTACATATAACTTACAATCTTACAAGTAAGAAAGATTTTGACAAGCTAGTAAAGAAAAAGTAGAGATTTCTTTAAAATTCATGAACGGTGAACTGGTGTGTAAAACCATGAAAATCGAGCATGAATGAATGATGTTCTCATATTTACTACTGATCAAAAGTCATTGATGTTTACCAACTTTATATCACTGTTTTGGTAGACTACTAATGGTACACGCTTTCTTACATATAATAAAACATTTTTCTGCTAAATAAAAAAAATAATTCCTGAATTAGAGTTATCAAACTTGCTGAGGAGCAGACAGTGAAAAGTGACAATAAAGGACAAGGGCGTACAAGGCGCTGTATATCCCCCCCACTTGGAGCAATAGACACAAACTTTCAATTTTTGTTAAAATATTAATTTTTGGCTTGTATGCATTGTTTATAGTATAAATTTCACGGTGTGAGTCAAACACGTGTTTTCATTCTGTAAACACAACAGGTATGAGTTTCCAAATTAAGCTGCACAGCATTTTATGCCTAAAATCTTGATCAATTACTGTTCTAAATTGCAAATTTTAGGTATAATGGGTCTTGACTCCATCTTAAAAGTACTTTTATTTAAAGGATAAGTATTTATTCATTTTAATTAATGATTTATCAAAATGGAGTCTAGACCCATAATGGGTCAAAATTCGTGGTTTTCACCAAAAACAATCGATAATCTACATTTCATACCTAGATATGAAATAATATGAGACCCAGTGATGTGTATTATTAAATTTGAAATGGTGTGAAAAATGCATTTATATGTTTCACAAGTTATAATCCAAATTTCTTTTATTAAATCATTAATAATTGTCAAACAATCAAAGTTATTCACCATTCCTATAATATATCAACCTAGCTCAGTGAGATAGGCGGAGGCTTGAAGACTATCCTTATCGGATGAGAGGGTGTTTGAATCATAGCCGTTTTAATTTTAATTTCGGTGGTTTTAAGTAAATCATTTAAAATTTTTTTCATTAGATTATTTTGAAAAAATATTTAATACACTTTAGATAACAATCAAAATTACGTAATGTTCATGTTCTGAACACACAATGTCGCATACAAATAGCGGTAGCACAGATATGAGATCATGAAGTTAATGTTTAGGAAATAAACTTATAAAACAAACGAGATAAGTACAAAGTATAAAGGTATATTTGTTAATTTGTCAGAGAATGCTGTTCTTTATTATACATGTACTGATGTACACTTTCAAATGTAATTTTTTTTATATGTACGTATGCCATTTCAACATTCTGGGTGCGGGGGATTTGTCAGGCATTGTACACTCTTGTCCTTTGCAAAACATAATAATTTGCTTCTTTCCATTCCTATAATTCTATGAATTGCACATCAATTGAAGCATTATGATCATCATTAGAATATTTTAGTATTTTTAGAAATTCATATTCATTTTTAAAATAGTAAAATAGTGGCTACAATGATAAATTTTGTACCAAAAATTTAAATTTGCATTCATTAAGATCAATGGAATGAAACATCAATTAAATTGTCAAAGGTTGTGGACATTGCTTGAGGACAGGACCCCCCTCCCAAATAAGACCCCCTGGGGTAGTTGACTCTCTTTACAATAGAAATGTCTTAAAAGTTATGTACACAACATATCCCTAATTTCTAAAGAATCTTAAAAACAACAGAAAATAAATTATTTCTAAAACGTAACATCCCCTCCCCTAGATAAAAAGAAGAAAGATATGCAACTCAAGTTTGTTTACATTATTGGTCATTTCAGAAAAAAAAATAACATGTTTTATTAAAAAACAAGCACTGTTTAATATTAAGTCAATTGACCCATCTTATTTAATGATCATGATGATATTTCAAAAAACAGCTATTATAAAAGAAAAATATGAATGCATAAAATTTAAAAGTTTACGTTTAATTTTAATATTTTTCACAAGATAATTTCTCAACTTCTCAGGTACATTCATGTACATACAACTAACAATCAACATTTAATTACATGTAAAATAATTCCTTTTCTAACAGACTTGCATTTCCATTTTTGCTATTAAACATACTTTTCTATAGTAACAAATCAGTGGTGCAGAAAATCTGCACTGTATAGACAATAACTACCAGTATTCAATGTGATGTATCAAGTATATAGACACTACTGTATACAGGGAAATATTCACCCCCGTTTTATTTTTGCCCCTTTTGCCCTAGTTGTCAGCGAGCGAATTTAAGACTGGGTGATTTGTAACGAGACAGAGTTATCTCATTTACAATGACTGTGTCTGGGGGAATTTAAGACGAGGCAAAACCGTTTACAAGTGTTGAAGGGCAAAAATAACACGGGACGAAAATAACCCTGTATACAGTATTTACAGAGTAAAACTCTTAAGTGAAGCACTTCCATAAAGCTCTTATGATATTCATTATATAAGTTTCAAATCTCTGTTATAAATCCCTTCATATTTGCATGCTGGAAAGGCTGATATCTAAATTTTTATACATTTATAAATTATAATGCATCATATCGCGCAACATAATTATAATCATATATAAAGATACTGTCTTAATCATGTTAATAAAGTTATCAGACAAATTTCTAATGCATGAAAAACCTAAATGATAAGGTCTATATGTATTGAGCAAAGTAAATCTAAGTAAAATTATACATACCAGGGGCTGACAAATACATTTTTTAAGCACTTGCCCTCGGGCAAGTGGCTAGGCAAAATTTACTTGCCCTACCTCAATATCTACTAGCTTTACCAAATTCTTTATTGTGATTAAAAATAAACAATACACATACCGTACTCTGTTTTTGCCCTTTATTTTAAATTTTTCCACTTTTAATACTCTTCATATAATATATATATAGTTTTGATTTAACATCTCTTTCTCTTGGTTTTCTCCAGAATGTTAAAAAATTAACACATTACATATTGATATTTGGTTGGATTTGTTGTAAAGGTAAAAAACAAACATTTTATTAACAGTTTTGGGTGTTTTTATAATTTCTTTCACCTTAGGTGAACTGGTGAATGTCCGAGATAATAGGTGACAAGCGCACACGTGTTCACAACCATGGTTTCAATAAGCCGCAGAGGTGTTAAAAATAAAGGTGAAATAAATCTTCAGTGAGTTGTTTAATTTAAACTAATTATATCTAATAATATTAGGCCTAATATTTTAATTTTTAAAAAGTTCTAGGCTATGATTACGATTAGCTAGTGATAACAGGCACTCATCTATTTTTAACATCAGTTATGGCGGCGTACATGGAGACGGTGAACATAGCTCAAAGAAGTTGAACATGAAATAAACAGCTCAAATTGATGTCAAATTGCCATTTTATAATTATTTATCTATTAACAGATTGTAATCAAAACAGTTTTTGCAATTAAATGCTCTAACAAAGATTAAATTAGTTTTAAACATTACGATAAACAAACACAAGAACAGTAGTACTGAAGAACAGTAGTGAGAATTTTATTTCATTATGATAGCCCGTGCAGCATCTGGAAAAAAAAAAACATGTCAAAATCCTATCGTGGTGTATAATTTCAACACCCCTAGATTGCAAAGAATTTTCTAGAAAAAAGTGTATATTTAATTAAATTCGGCAAAATACAATACTTTCATTTTCAGTACATATGCGAAAGTTTAAAAAGTCACTTGCCCACGGGCAAGTCCCTATCGATTTTTTACTTGCCCGATCGGAAAAATCACTTGCCCCGGGCGTCGGGCAATCGGATTTGTCAGCCCCTGCATACAGTTTATAATGGTGACATTAAGTCACTCAAAATGCAAACAATTACTGAATTATTGGAATTTCAAATGAAATTACTCTGTCAAAAACAATTTCCAATATAACAGAAATCTGTATGAAAACACTGGAAGCCGAGATATCTGTATGATAGGCTGTGAAATATTAATATGTATTTACATGTATATATCACTTTAATCCTACTAGATGACAGGTAAAAATTACTTTCAACAAAATACAAGTTAAATCAAGTAAAAATGAACTGACAATATCACATCAGTCCTTTTACTCCTCTACCAAGCCTGAAGAAAACAGGAAAAACTCAAGGAAGCAATTAATTCATCTAATCATGCAGAAGCATTATCACTACATATATTGAAACCATGTCAGAATTTGATTGCAACTCTTACCTATTTGCTTTCTTCTGTAGTCAGCATCAACAGCCAACATGGCTATGTACCCTCTTCGTACCATTTTCTTGTGCATATCTAATTTACAAACTATGGCACCCACACACTTCTCTTTATCCATGGCCTACAACATTTTACAAATTTAATTTACAGCAATTCCCATGAAAAAAAAAAATTTCTATTATTTTTTTTTTTTTTTTTTTTTTTTTTTTAAACAAAAGACACACTATCTTTCATAAACATAATTATTTTAAGAATAAAACAGTACAAAAACGTAAACATGATATATGTAACTTGAATAAATCTCATTTTGATAAAGAACAAATATGAAATTAGATAAAAGGTAATTCAGTGTAAAACAGAAAGAGTACAATAGATGTAAATCAATTTCCGTTTGGTCAGATTTTAGCTGCTTATAAGTAGTAACTTCTGCATCACGATATGATACGTATCACGATATGTTAATGCAATGCAACGTGCATTACGTTATGTCAACCATTAAATAAACTGATCTGCATATTATAGTGTTCATGCTACCTCCATAAGTATTAAGATGCATTTAGCAAATATGTCAACTATTTACAAAATTAATCAACATGAACTGTAGACCAATCAATACAATTGATTTGAACAAAAGTTACAAATTAAAACCAACTTTTATCAAATTATTAAAATTTATTATTAATAATGTCTTAGTGTGATACATTTTACAGTGTAATATGTATGAATTTGTGTACATGTATATTTATTTATGCTCCTTGCATTCCCATTGGGTGGCAAAATCTGGACTGCATTCACGAAAACAACAACCTTGTGGCAATTCTTTAAAATATCCAAAGGATTTCTACACAACAGATTTAACTTTTGAATTGAATTAACACACAATTTCAGTGAAGTCATCAGTCCAAATATTAATTAAGGTGAGCTCTCTGCATTGAGTTGTCTGAACAGTAGATGCATTAAATGGATAAAGTAATTCTTTAAATTGGATTAAAATAAATTAGTTTAGGGGTAGAATTCAGCTGATCAAAAAACAAAATCAGTATAGTCTGTCCCAAGTTATCCTTTCAAACACTTTGATGATTTTTAACAGAAATACTCATACCTATCCAAGAACAATTGAAATTATTAGGGGAAAAATCCAAGATTTCTTCATTGATATTTATCTCTTTTACATGAACAAAAACAGATTTCTTCAAAGATAAACAATGGTCTTGTATCATTTAGAAGTCATAGAGTCTTTTGTTATTCAGGAGTCACTCAAAACTTCTTGCACAATGGTATTCAGTTTTATCATCCAGGTACTTTTGGGTCACTTGCAATGCAAAATCCCTGTGCTTTTTATTTTTAGCTATTTATTGAAATCAGTAAACCTAAGGGGAGGCAAATGCCGCATTACTGGTGTATTATTATATTGAGAAATATTGGGATTTTAATACCACTGAATGAACATCATTTGAACCAAGAGGTATTTAAAAAAAAATATCCAATAATCATGCATACTGGGATGTGAGGATATCTTGGTACGGAGTATACCTGCTTCAATACAGATGATTCATTCTGATCCTCTTGAATGCATCTTTCTAACCACCAGTGCAAGTCTGTATCACTACCTTTACATTTTTAGATAAACTAATTCTCATCCAACAATGAACAATAAAGTTGTTCATCATTTTTTCATTTCTTACCAAAAAGCACAACTTTGGCCAATTGTGGATAAAATATCTGTATGTGTAAATGGAATACGGTTCAGAAAGATCTTTGGTTATGAGCCTCATAATGTCCGGCATTTGTTTTTCTGATTCATATACTGTGTAACTTATTCCATCTATTTCCTTAATGTCATCTTCCAGTTGCGATTCAATATGGACTCTTCTCACAGACTCGCAAAGCAGGTGCTCTGAACTTTCATCATCATTATCCACTTCGTTTGAATGCTGCACACCACTGCCACATGTGCACTGAGTCACTAAGTCCATCTTATGATTATCATGATCTGTAGATATATTTCGCACAATGCGTCCATTTTCATCGTTCACGTGGTTGATTTTACCATTTGGTATTTTCCCTTCAATCCGTGGTTTGCTATCTTCTGTGGAAGTGGGGAGGGTTAAATTTTTGTTCACGTCCGAGCCCGTGAGAGAATGTTCTGATTCAGAAATCATTGCTTTGAATAGTTGTGTCAATACTGTGGTTTTTGTAAGTGTCTGATTTTCCAAAAATAAGTCATTTTAACATAAAACCACAAACTTGCCCTTGCAACAGTAAAACTGAAGTTCATGTATCGTCCATGTTGCTGTGGAATAGTCAACTTCCGGTTTCGATAGCTATTAATGCGCTCTCTTCATTTGCTTTTAAACCATGTGCACCTTTCAGCAATACTTTTTGAAAATATTTTAAAATAAAGTTGTATTAACATTAGGCCAGTATACCATTAATCTATTATGCTAGCCACAATATGTGCTGAACTATTTACTGCGAATTTAGTTCCTTAGCAGTTGCTAGGCACTTCCGCTTAAAAGAAAAGCATTGCAACGACCAATGTGTGCATTATTTAATAGAGGGTCAGATCATTTAAACTTGATGATACACATAAAATATCGTAACAATTTGGGAAGAAACTGACAGATAACTCTAAAGGTGCGTCAAGTTGCAGTCAAACGCAAAAACGTAAGCATTAGTTGAACCAAGTTTTTTGTGGTCATTACAATGTCAAATAAAATGATGTAATTTTTTGATATATAATCACATAACCCTTCAGTAAATTAAATCATTCGTTTGATTTATATATTATCAGTGATAATTTAGTAGCATAAAAATTATATGTGTTAAAACTTGGATGAATATGTAATGTAATCCATTCTAAATTAGTTTTCATCAGTTTACAGGTTAATTTTCTCTTATATTTTATTGAACAGGAAAACTAGAGTCGTGTGAATTTCATCAGTATGAGCTCAGACACTGCTCTTGCACCAAACAAAAAAGCTCGAGAAATTTGTTGGTCATATAGAGACAAATTATTTGAGTGTCTTGACAAATATAACGACAATCTTTCGAAATGCACAGAAGAAATACAAGGTGTTGAAAATAACTGTAAAAAAATGTGGGTAAGTTATATATGATAGTTAAAGCCAGGGGCATATATACTGAGTTAGTATATACATCCTTAGAAAATTTCTTGCCTTAATTTAAAAAAATAAGGTTAAAAATCACGTTATATAAAAGGCATGTCATTTTAAAGTAGTAATACCTAATAAAAATTTGTTTCAGTCGAAATATTTTTTGAAAAGAAGAAATTACCTGCAATTCCGAGAAAAAGTGGAGAAAGAAGGATTTCAATATACAGATCCAGAAAGTGATAAAAAATAAACAGTGAAATGAACTACATGTATTGATTATCACCTCCATGGTTGAATCTGAGTGTTGACATTGTAAATCATGTGCATGTATCAATGGAAGACTATCATTTTTTATGCCATTTATCTATACATAATGTTTCATATATGTGTTTTAATAAAATAAATAATACCTTTCACATCGGCCTTTAGTTAATAATTTAATGTAGTGAGTGATGATAATTACAAAGAAATGCAAATACAATTTAAATGACTTTTAATGTTATTTACAATGAAATCATATATATTTATATAGCACATAATTTATATTATAATACACAGTCATTTACAAAGGGTTTCATTGTATAAAGACTGTTCAATAAATCTTGCATCTGTAAATTGTACATATGCATTTCAAAACTTACACTTTTTTCTCATGATTTTACAACATTGTATAAGCAAGTAAAGAATTTCAACAAAGTTTCATGAACCTGCAAATAAGGATAGCTAATATTTTATACAATTGAGGTCCAATAGGATGATAAAAACAGCCATTTTTAGAAACAATTATAAAAACGGATATTATTTCCCTTTCTTTTTATAGACTAGTGAGTAAAAAAAAATTAGGTGTATGAAAATAGAATAAATATAAATGAAAAATATCTTACATGCAGGTCAAGGCTAACATAAATAAAAATTTGAACAGTTCTGGGTAGATTCTTTACCTAGACATACATGTAAAACAAGCACTACTGTTGAATGCAATACTTGCAAAATCTGCCTTCTCGGCATATACAACCATGATAAACATGTAACACATGTTCAATAAAATGGAGAACAAATTCAGTAATTTATCCATTTTTTCCCAGAAACATTGAGAATCTGGAATGCCACACAGTTGTAATGTACTAATACATATCATGTTCCCTCTAAGAACAGGGTTAATGAATTATAAAATAATGTTAACTAATGATACATGTACATCTGAAACATTTACTAGGAAAAATATCTATAAAACATTGGGAATCATGTCGCAATGTTGAACTTTAAACACACACATATAAATTTCCACAAGAGAAATGCATTCACGCAACTTTTTGGAGCAAGTCTTCCATGGAAACATGGTAAAACAGTCACATAGCACACACACATGTATACACATTAAGTCAAACATACACACGTGTCTCTCAGATTTAGTAAACTAAATTGTCTCATTCCGTACACACTGTACAAAATTCTAATGAATACAAAAAATCTGTAGTTATGTGCATGTACACAGAGGATAAAAAACATCTCTACATGAACTGTACCATGTCCATGACAGCTAGGATTTTGAATCTGCAGCTCTTGATGACTCACATTTCAGGTGTACTGCAAGCAGATGGCTAGCTAGGGAACACAGAAGTCTGACGTATGTTTAGACATGACCTTGACATTTTTACCTGAGGGGTCATGGATTTTTGTAGCTGACAGCAACAATATGCTGTAAAAGCACCACCTAAAATTAAGTCCAAAGGAAAACAATAGGTTAATGAATAGAAAGGAACAAGGTGTGTTTGTTAAAGATCGAGTTTAGCAATCTGTATACTGATAAAAATCACAAACGAGTTTATACCTACATAAACATTGCACAAAGACCCAGCTTCAACAAAAATCATACTCTGACTTTCGTTTCTGTTTTAGTGCCTACAAAAAAGAAGAAATTAGAATAACAGACATTTCTAGATTTTCTATGATTTGATTTGTCCCATTTCTTAAGCTGCACAAGAAATTAGATTAACATACATTATTTATAGATTTTCTATGATTTGAATTGTCCTATTTTTGGGGGGGCTGTGTTAGGACATGTATAAATCAAATTCATAACATATCAATTACCTTTTTAATTGCTGTCCAGTCTTCAATAATTTCTACATCTTTTAACATGTATATGATATATGGCCCTGCAAGAAAATTTATATATACAATCAGTAGACAAATTCTAAGAGAGTACTTATTTGAGAAACATTTACTTGCATTACTAAGGTCATACAATTCTTTTAAATGTGGATACAGATTATTTTCACATACCAGTACAC
Source organism: Magallana hongkongensis (assembly GCA_016163765.1). Classification (NCBI taxonomy): domain Eukaryota; kingdom Metazoa; phylum Mollusca; class Bivalvia; order Ostreida; family Ostreidae; genus Magallana; species Magallana hongkongensis. Next base: position 27,275,437 of record WFKH01006014.1, on the reverse strand, counting down.
TAATTGTTACATGTTTTGGTTTTTTTCTTCATTTTTTACATAGATCTAGAGTATTAAAATTGAAATGGAAATATTTTGTCCCTCTAATGATTATTTTGATAGGACAAGCCAAATGTGTTGAATGAAAGGAAGAAGTGAAAAATGTAAATTTTATTCTAATACAATATTACACGTAGCTACAAAACTGAAAAAAACGGTTTAACCCCAAAACAATACAACAACAGTGTTCACTTTAAACTTTTATACCTGACACAGAAAGGGGCTTTTTTCTTCTTTCTGATGAAGTTCCATCGATTTTCTTTTTACTTTTACTCATTGTTTGTGTTTCATCCCAGAGATCTAAAAAAAAAAGAATAAATTTAGGAAATTAATAATGAAAAATAACAAGAGGCCCATGGGCCACATCGCTCACCTGAGGAACAATAGGTATGATGAAATCAGCTTAATGGAGTCATAATATCAACTATCTGGACAATGTAGTATAATACATGTAGATCCTGTATAAATGAAAATCCATTTTTCCCCCTGGATATTCTTATCTTTATCATCATTAGTCCCTTTTCTAACAGGATGATTTTATAGTCATAACACATGTTGAGCATTGCAGTTCTCAAAAAGATCCTAAACATTTGTTTATGTATGGGATATAAATCTACATCAAACTCTGAACCCCTTGTGAGGCCCAAGAATCATCAAGGGGCCAAAGTCTAAACAATTTTAAAGAATCATCTGGCTGATTAGTTTCTGAGAAGAAGATTTAAGATTTACTCTATATATTCCTATGTAGAAATTCAACCCCCAATTGTGGCCCCACCCTACCCCTGGGGGTCATGATTTTCACAACTTTGAATCTACGCTACCAGAGGATGCTTCCACACAAGTTTCAGCTTTCCATACTTATTAGTTTCTGAGAAGAAGATTCTTAAAGATTTACTCTATATATTCCTATGTAAAAATTCCACCCCCCCCCCATTGTGGCCCATCCTACCCCCGGGGGTCATGATTTTCACAACTTTGAATTTACACTACCTGAGGATGCTTCCACACAAGTTTTAGCTTTCCATACTAATTAGTTTCTGCGAAGAAGATTTTTAAAGATTTACTCTTTATATTCCTATGTAAAATTCGACCCCCTATTGTGGCCCCATCGTACTCCCGGGGGTCATGATTTTCACCACTTTGAATCTACACTACCTGAGGATGCTTCCACACAAGTTTCAGCTTTCCTGGCTGATTAGGTTCTGAGAAGAAGATTTTTAAAGATTTACTCTATATATTCCTATGTAAATATTCAACCCCC
>WFKH01006014.1:27234255-27264137 GCA_016163765.1 Magallana hongkongensis | reverse complement strand
TATGGCATGTCAATCGTTGCAATATTCGATCTTTTCCATTTGTATTGTATAAATTTTCATTTGTATTGTATAATTTTCTATTTGTATTCTATAACTTTTATTTGAATTATATAATTTTCCATTTGCATTGTATAATTTTCATTTGTATTCTATAATTTTCCATTTGCATTGTTTAATTTTCTATTTGCATTGAATAAATTTCATTTGTATTGTATACTTTTTCATTCGTATTGTATAAATTCTATTTGTATTGTATAATTTCCATTTGTAATAATTGGTAACTAAGTAAAAACATTTTTCCACCACCATTATACTAACTTCAGTGCACTCATCTCTTTGTCACCACATGGCAAACTTGACGGGTAGTTCATGCGAACCAATCTTATTTAATTCTAAGATCAGCGAAATTTCCTGATTCGATTTCAACATATCTAATTGATTATAAATATAAAACAATCGGACACATGCTACGCAACTTCATATGACGTGTCAGTAAATCTCGTTTTCCAACACGTGCATGAATTGTACGCCATTTTAAAAAATCAACTTACAGATTGTATTACACAAAGAAAACTGCAGGTTCCTATCACTAGCAGCGCTATCGACGCTCAAAGACGGTTCAAAATGATTCTACAGTAATGAAATTGGGCCTGGAACACCCTGCGTAGAGTCATATTTCGTTGTTTTTAAACAAATCTTGAATTTATTTACGCTTTCACAATACGAAAATGTGTGAGATATGTCACTTTTTGTACAGAACCTGAATGTTCATTTACAGATTTTCATACGTAAGCATGAAAAAAAAAGAAAGATAATGCATAACCGTATATTTTAGGCTTTGGATTTTTGGTTTTGTAATTCAAGGAATTCTTGCAACCTTTTTTTGTGACGATGGTAAGCCACAGGAAACACATAATTATATATTTTCATTTTAGCAAAATTTCGACTTTTATTTTTTTTATACATCAGCATTTTCAAACAAATAAAATATTAATTCATTTTTTATTTAAACTTACTGCCCGATATGTAAAACTGCCATCCTTCCCGCCTTAAACAATGTATTATTTTATTTTATTTTATTTTCCCACACCTTTAACTATTACAGAATTTCGCGATATAATCTTTATAACAGCTCACTGAGGTTGGGCCCTAAGATCAATCTAAATACACGAAAGTAACAATTATCCTATATCATCTCGCAGAATGGCATTTGATAATAATAACAACGATAATAATACAAAATAATGTATATGTGATATTCTGAGTACATTTTGAAATACAAGCATATAAGAAATAACATACATTTTAAGTACAATGTATGTATGAACTGAAGAGGCCATCTTGTTTAAACAAAGATTTCTGTCCTTGAATTTTTGTAATACATATTGCCATACATGGTTTTTTGAAACGTGCGTAATATAATATGAGATACATTTATACAGTTACATGTATACACATACATGTATACCCTTTGCTAACACAGGGGAGAACATCACACAAACAATGCCCAAAACAATTCCCCCTAAAGCAGCACTACTAGAGAGATAGAAACCCTATTTTCTGTCACTCCAGTGGTGTTGAACGATATAAAAGTAAAATCTAATCGTATATCGATCAGTGTTGGCATATCAATACAGAGTTATCTATTTTGATTAAGTACAATAATGAAAAAAAAGACATTTTATTCCCTTTGCACTCTGAAATTGCATTATTTTTTTGAAATTTATTTTGTAATGATATAATGTACTGTTTTGATACCAGGTTAATATATTAATGTATTTGAAATTAAACAAACACTTTTAATTCAGAGGTAAATCGACTCTAAACAAAGGAAGAATAGAAAAGAGAAAAAAGAAACCAGGATGATATCTACCAGCTGTGACCTCGTAAAGATCAATGAAGTTAAATGCACGACATATTGTGCGATTGTTGATTGATTTGTCGATTATACAAACCATTCAAAGAAAACACGAAGAAACCATGCTACGTCATCCAAACTGGACACGTTGCACCCCCGACAGAATCCCTAATACTCATATCACATAGGACGCGGACCAGGACTCATTCTAATATGAAGACAATGCAGAGTCTACTCGCCACCCTTATAGTGATTTCAACAATGACAGGAATACATGGGTAAGACGTTACTACATTGTAAACACTTTTTGTCTGGTTGTAGAGGGTTAAGAGGTTGGAGCGAAGTTTGAAGAACTTTCCTCAGAAACTGATACACCGTTGTCACACTCAACAGCCGATCCCTCTGTGTATCACGTAGATAAACTGCCCAAAATTAAAAAAAAATTCGTTCATACAACTCAATTTATATGTCAAGCGAATTTCAAATAAACCCCCCCCCCCCCATATACATTTGATATGTTTTACATGTGAAATATACGGCACACTATGTTAAAATATACTAAACAGGACATTAAGTGCTTTTTCACTAAATGAACTTAAAAAAACTTTCAAGAAAAATACAAGATGTAATGCAAGATCCCTTGAACATGTTCAGATGTATAACTCGCATCTAATTGTATTGTTTGGATGCAAAGACTTTCACTTACATGCATATATTTTTCACTTTCCAAATTCGTATTTTTAACTAAAAAAAGTAATCAATAAATGTATGTACAATTATTAACACTTAAGCGGATATTTATTCTAGTGCCAAGATTTCCTGAAAAATCGTTAATGCCATATGCTACATTATTGACTTGAGAGTATATGATATACAATTTTTGCTGTTTTTTTAAAAGATGATTTACGATGATTAAGCTACCCGAAAAGTATTGTATTTGACTCGACCTCGACTTCGGTATATACTTCGAGTGTAGCTTTTAAATCGTCGTTTTGAGCTGACAAGTGAGGTATTTACCTGGTACTCCTAAAAAATTGTATGTGAAATATAACTCCCAAGGGATAAATACAGTTCTTTCCCCCCACAGGTTATTATGCATAGACAATCCTGCAAGAAAAGTAAATGTAGTTTGGAAACGTTTTTTTTAAATAGGAATTATTATTTTCTCTTGAATTTTTTTTTGAGAAAGGTAATTAAGTCAATTCATTTGACAGATGAAATGCATAAATGACAAAACTTTTTAAGGCAATTGTTTATAATACATTTATCACAAAACATCAAATAAAAATGTTAGGTGCTCAATCTCCTTCTCGGCAGAGTGTTAATATATGCTATATTGATTTAGCCACATAGTATTTTGAGTTTAAATATTTGTAGATTAATTTACATTAAAAATATATATTACAGAAACAATCCCGAAGAATGTGACATCAGCACTTGGTATGCAAGAGTGTCATCAGAGGGGTTGTTTGACAGATCAATGAGTATTAAACAAAGAAAAACACACGACACAGTAAAGAATATTCTAGGCCAAGGTAGGCGGAGGCTTGTTCAATGCCACATTTTGCAAGCATTTGAGAACGATTTGAAAAAAGGCGGAAATGAGCGTCATGCAGAGACCGAAAAAATGGATATGGCGCAAAATGGAGGTCTTCCAAAACCATTGCCAAAGGATAAAATGGAAGGTGTTGGACATACAGCAACCGAATTAAACAAAAAGATGGCAAGGGAAGGACATACAACGATCATATCAAAAGAAAAACCGGATCATGAACCAACAGTAACTAATTCAAAACAAGAGGAAGAAAGTTCAACGATAGAGTCACAAGAGAAAGACAAAGATTTTAAGCTGTCAATGACAAAAGCAAATAAAGAAAAATTACAAGAAAAAGAGATGGAAGACAATCAATCCATTGTACAGAAAGAAGACGACTCAAATATTGATAGCACAATACACATACAATCATCAATACACGAAAATGAGTTAGATATGAACAACAGCTCTGCATCTATCACAAAAGACGAAGAAATCACATTGGCGAATAACAACGAAGAAGACGAAACAGAACTCGAAGACGAAGAAGACGAGGAAAGAAATGGTGGGGATCCAGAAAACGACGACAAACAAAGAGGTGACGAAGACAACGACGAATATGGCGAGGAAACCAACACAGCTCAAAATAGCTATTTATCATCTTCACAGTTTCATAGTCATGATACAACGGATAAGTCTGCTAAGAGAAACAACGAGACAAGAAATGACACCCTTCCAAACGAAAGAAATTGCAAAAGATTTACCTGGAGCTTTCAACGTCATCTTGTTTTAAAAACCTCCCCATTGGAGGAAGGATATACTCAAAACCAACGGTTAATCGGACCCAGCTGCCAGGCTTCCTACGTCATATCCCCTACATACTGCGGATTACGAAGAAGAAATTCATTAGAAAATAATTTAAGGCAAAATGTGACAATTTTACAACAAGATCAGAACGGTCTCTCAGAAAATGAGGACAAAGTGCCGACAAAATCCATAACAAAAGAATTAAAAGAAAAATACAACGATATACCTAATGTTGAGATTGAACAAACTGAAAAGAAAGAAGAGGGAGAAAACGATGTAGCGATATCAGTAGATGGCAGAGACGGGAATGCAAAATATAATTCATTTAAACAAAGAAGGACAGTCCTCCATAACACTTTGTCAAATATTCAAGAAGATACAATGAAATCTATAGAAAATCTTAAATTCCACGAGACCTCAAATATAGAACAACTAAAACTTTTAGTTTCCTCGAAAACAGAGGAATACACGAAGAAGATACACTTTCTGGAACTGAATTTGATAAAACTAGAAAATCAAATGTTGACGGAGAAACTCAACAAAGAAAACCACTCAAGCACAATAGCGAGGTTAGAAAATAGCATACTTCGGTTAGAAAATGAACTTTTAAGAATGAGGCAAAACTTTCAGCACATGAAAATTGATAATGATGAAATGAAGAAAACGCAACGCAAATACCTTGAACTTGGCCACACCTCTGAAAACCATTCTCTACAAAGACAAAACAACCGCGATGAAATGTTGTTAGAGCAACAAAAAACGATAACCATGCTTTCAGAAAAACTACAAAATCAGTCCGACATTATATTGCGTCTAAAGAATAGATCAGAACACATTGATGATCAAAATAGGATACTACACTCTTTGATCATAAATCAAACTACTTTGGTTTCACAAATCATGGCCAAAGTACAGGCATTAACAGAACAGTCTCTTCAACAACAACAAGAAGCCAAAGAGATGAAAGAGCAACTTAAATATGGACTAGCGAATTTTGAAGCAATGAAAAATTCTAAAGCTAAACAACAGGAAAAAGAATTGACCATAAATGCAAACCAACTTACATCAGAAGACCTGTCACAGCAGCTGCTTCAACAGTTAGATGACTTAGTGTCAGACAAGAAATTAGAAGGTGCAGAAAACGTCCATGTTATGCACCCTATTGACGAACTGAACGGTGTGGAAGACGAAGTTGATGAACAATTGAAACAATATTTACATTTTGCATCAGTTTCTCACCTATTAAAACCAGACCACTGGTGTGATTCTCCTGTGTATTGTTACAAGGGAATCATCACTTTGTCCGATTGTATTCCATATTCTTTTGTGATATATTTTATATGTGAGGTTCAGAGTGAAAAGCATAACTCTGAAAAAGATAATCAGGAAAATATCCGTATGTTAGAACATGGTGACCAAACAACAGAAAAACAAACGACAAAAGAAATTAATGATTCAGGTTCTTCTCAAAACCTTCTACCACCTACACCTGATGACGGCTCACACTTTGGAGAGGACAAATCTGAGAATGCTATACCATCCGACAAAGTGAATATAGAAATGAACTCCGATGTTATTGAACAAATCGCTGAAGTAGAAACAAAGGACAAACACGTCGACAACTTAATGATTAAAACAAAAGAAAGTGTCGAAGAAAACAGTGTTCAAGATGTAAAAGATTTAAACATTGCAATAAAAGAAGAAATGGGCTTAAGTATAGAAAAGAACACAAATATTGGAAAAGTAAAAGACAAAAATACGAAAAGTTATTTTAAACAAGAGTCAATGAAAAAATCAGATGGAAATGAAAGTGGAATTATCGATTATAAAAACGAAAAAGAGCGCGATATAATTGGGATTGAAGAAAAGTACCAAACATTAAAATCAGAGAAAAATAGCATAAAGAGCGATGATAAAAAAGAAACACAACTGAAACCAAAATTAGATAGAAGTAACACTGCTCCTCGTAAACCTGTAAAATATGCTTCAAATGGACAGAGTGACCCGAAAGGTTTGTATTATTTAATGTTATCTGTTTTGGTAAGACTCGACAAATTATTATTCAATTTAAAGGTGTCAGGGTTTATACAGTAAATTCTTATGGAAACCGATTGACAATCTATCTTGGTTTATTTCAGACTGTTATGACTATTTCATGAAAGGAAACTCAAGAAATGGGGTATATAAGGTTCGTCCTTATGGTACTAACCGACTTGTACAAGTTTACTGCGATATGAAGAATGGGGGATGGACATTAATTCAGAAACGACAAGATGGAACTACAAATTTCTTTCGTGATTGGGAGGATTACAAGGAGGGATTTGGAGGTAATTTATTTGTTAGAGCATTGTTTTTGAATGAGACAAAATAATTGAAACGCTAGTAAACGGCCATAGGGAGCTTTAGAATTAAAAAAAAAAAGTATGATTTTCTATTCTTCACTACTGAGTTTTTGGACTCCTCTGCACAACCATCACACTGACACACACATTTGCCCATATATCTTTGTTCAAAAGACATTAACTTTTTTTAATTAAAAAACCCAATGAACTTTGTGAATGAATCAGTATGTTGTATAGGATAGAGTTATTTGACTATGATCTCTGTACCCATGAAGCCAGAAAAAAATATTAAAACCATTTCTGTGAAATCAAAACTTCAAATCGTAAAGGTATTCAAAATAGAGGTAAAATGAATTTTGCATAATAAACTAGTACTCAAAATTTTCAGGCGTCTACGGAGAGCACTGGCTTGGGAACAGCTTAATTCATAGACTTACAAACCAAGATCATTACATTCTCAGAATTGAAATGATGGACTGGGATAAAAATAAACGATTTGCTGAATATACAAAGTTTATTGTGGACCATGAAGATGAAGGGTATAAATTACATGTTGGTGGATATAAGGGAGATGCTGGTGACGGCATGATTAAGCATAACAATCAGAAGTTTTCTACAAGAGACGTTGACAATGATCAAGTTGTTAAGGAATTCGGAGGAAGTTGCGCAAAGAGATTTCACGCAGCTTGGTGGTATTATAAGTGTTATCAAAGCAACTTGAACGGGAAGTACTACAGAAATGGAAAAGTTGATGATAAAAAATTTGACGGTGTTGCTTGGAAACCTTGGACCGGAGCCAATTATTCCCTTAAGGAAGTTGAAATGAAGATTAGACCAATATCTAAAGAAAATTAGAAGTAAAAAAATTAATTATTTTGTTTTGATACATTTACAAGTAATTCACATCATCAATTGACTATTTTTTTTTAAACGAAAACATCTCTTTTGAACCTACAAAAACAGATTAAAGGGGCATGGTCACGATTTTGGTCAAAAATTATTTTTCCGATTTTAATGTTAACAATGCTTCAGTAAGGCATTTCTAATAGTACACCAAAATTTGAGTGTCATTCATTAAGTTATAGGCGAGTTACAGAGCTTAAAATTCTTTGTTATGTAAACAAAGCGTTTGTTTACATTTTGAATGTTAAAGTGAAAATTCCAGTTTTAGACCAAAAATGAATGTGTTAAACGTTAGGAACTGTTTATCTATGATTAAAATGAATAAAAAGATAGAAAAATCAGCTTGAAAAATATTTTAACTGGTATATTGAACCTATGTAAACAAAAACAGGGCACGAGCCTTGTTTACATGACTAAGAATTGTGAGCTCTGTATCTTTCTTATAACTCCATGAATGACTCTCAAATTTCATTTGATCATTAAAAATGCATTTTTAAAGCATTGTAAATAATAAAAATAGAAAATTAGAATTTGGCCAAAATCGTGACCATGCCCCTTTAAGTGATATCATACCATAAACGTTATTACTGATTGATGTCATGTACATGTACTAAGGTTGAACAATAGATGATTCATGCAAATTGTGCTCAATTGTTATTGTTTTATTTTTATTTTAAAGTGACATTGCGTATATAACAATGACAACAAGAGAAAATATTTGATATTAACTGATTTTAAGCAAGGGAATTGTAGATCTTATCTATAATTACTTTTCATTTATGTACTCTGTGAATGAATAGTTTTTCCAATGTTTCATTTATTTTGATATTCAATACAATGTCAGGGCCCTTGCTCGTGCTAGGTGACATGACGCAGTCTTTTACGCACTATTAATTTATATTTTAGTCTTGGAACAAAATTTTTCTAATATTTTACCATTAATTTTGCTCGTATTTGTAATTGTTTTAATGAGTTTCTTTTTTCAGATACATTAAGAAAAAAAAAGATAGATGTGAATGTAGATAGCTCATAAAAAATGAACCTTAAGAAAATCATTGATGGTTGCTTCACAGTATCATTTTAATACCTCGCAATGATAAACTTAAATTTTATAGAAAATTTTAAACAGCCGTACAAAAACATTTGAAAGATTTGTAATGTTATTTTGGGTGAATACTGAAATTAATACCCATCCAGTCCCTTGAAAACATCGGGACAAATAATTACAAGCGGCTGTTATATTTTTTTAACATTCATGGATTATAATGTAATAACAAACATTTTGTATATTTTTTTTAATTCATAGAAATATTTCAATAGAAAACTGATCTAGAGAACTACTGCATTGATTATCAAATACATATACATAATTTACAGCGCCTATAAAATATGATATCCAATTTGATAAAGCATATTTAATAATTATGGCCATCTCCCCAATGTTTGAGATAGTTAGGGTTATTATTTTGCTAATGTTAAGAAGTTTTTTTCACTTTAGTGTCTTACAGTAAACAACAATCATTTTATGACAAATGATCTGGATTGATTCAGTTGGGAAGTTTGTTTCGATTTCCACTTCTTGGATAGAAGAAATTTTTCATTCTTTATGAATGATAAACATATATCTACCAGTACTCTTTTGTTTGTTTCAAACATTTTTGAAACATACATAAACATGGATAATAATTTTAAAACAAACATTAAAAACGATCATGTTTAAGAGATAAAAATTTGAAACAAACATTATAATTCAAAACTTTGAAAACAACAACTGCAATGTCACTCTTCGTGTATATATACACTTTTTCTTAATGTTATTTGACCCAACCGTATTTCCAATATGGTACAAATCTATATAAACTGCCTATAATATTTGCATCAGTGTTTAAATGACAGTAGTCCTCTCTGAAAGATGCCCTCTTCTAATGGATACCAAGGTTTGCTGAAATTGGGTGTTTCATTAATAACTATATCATTCACCTTTGGTAAGTTAGAATTACATTTTCTCATAATAGCTTCATATAAATTGTTTTACAGTGTTATGATTTTACAAGTTATGTATCAAATAAAATTGTTTTTATTTTTGGTTGTTTGGAAGAAAAAAATGAGAATAAATGAATAATTCTATGAATATATCAACAGTGAATTGCAATATATCCGTTTTTGTGATGTGATTTTTTTCACGAGAAGTACTAAAAGCCTTCCTTTATCATTTAATATTCCGTTGTCTTTCATCGCAGTACAGCTAGTTTTAAAGCAATTCATCTTGTGATTAGTAAGTAACATGCCTAAATTTATTCAGGGTGTTTTCAATTACTAGTATACACTTAAAAATGTTTTAAATTTGAATTTAAAGTATATTTGGGAAATTATAAATAATGCCGATTACATTTCAAATATAAATACATTTTCCAAACAGAATTGTCATACTTCATTCTCTCGTTGAAGCTAATTTTCTAAAATAAATAATATCCTTAACTGATGAGAACAAAAATAATTGTGTGTTAATGTACATTTCTCGTCATATAAAATGCATATCAAAATAAAAAATAATTATTATGAAAAGGATATTGAATATAATTAGTTATATAAAATCATTTTAGACCTTATTCAGATTATCTGCTATACATGTATAGTGTACAGTTCAGTGATCAAATAATTTTTTTTTCCTTTTTAGGTTTAAATTGCTCACAATGCATAGATATTAGAAATGTACAAGTATTGAAAAATACAGTCCCGGATAATTATAATCTTGCTGTTGACCAATCGAAGTTACCAAGATCCCTGCTATGCGAGTCTGCAAAAAATGGAGAAACCGTAGATGGCGTGTCTGTTGTCGAATGCCAAAACAGTTCTTCAGGTAGTTCCAAAGAATTCAGGTGTGTTCATTACAACGGAGTGCTCGATTCATCAGTCGAAGTGGAAATTGGAAGTGCATCAGGAGAAGGTATTTTCTTTAAATGAAAAAGAAAAAAAACCCAAAACACACACGCACGCACTTACGCACGCACGCAACAAAATCAAAAACAACAAAAATAAAAAACAAAATCAAACAAAAAAGTAACAAACAAAACAACACAACATCAAATAATAAATAAAAAGTTTATATTTTTCCACAGTAATGGTTCGCTATGAAGGTACATATAGGGATTGTATTCTAGATGACTTCAGTGAAAACGGCTACTGTACAACACTAAATGCTTCCCTTCCAAAAGAAAACACACTTCGTGTGGAAGCTTTATCATCTTTGCCGAAGGTTTTAATGGACTTGGAAAAGGCTGTCGTCAAAATAAATGGCATAAAATGTGTATCTAATATAAACGGAACCTTTGATGCTGTTAGAAATATCAAATGCAATGCTGCAATGACGGAGTGCAGTATTCTTGCCATCGTCCTATTCTACTTTATTAGTCAAGTTTAAAGTAAATCAATTAAACAATGATTTGTGCCTTTAATTGTGAAATATAATTAAACTTTAATTTTGCGATTGTATGCGTATTTTTTTCAAAATATATATCAGTTATGTTAATGTTAATCATGTCTATTTATAAAGAAAGAATGTCTTGGGATTTTACTGAAATCTTCGAACATGTGCAATGTTGATATCTAGACAATAAAACATTACCAAAAAAGAACTTTATACCATATTTATTATTATTTCCGGGTTTTGGTTTATCCGTACAACGTTTAATCAGTACAAATGATTCCTTAAATGAACACAAATTGCAGAGTTTAACCCTTTTTATATCGGACAAGAGCTGCAAAGTTTCTGGCGAAGATTACAAATTTGGAACTGTTTAGCGATTTTTAAATTTAAGATTCCTTATCATCAAAAGTCTTTTGATGGGATAAAATTGTACGAGCGCATTAACTAGTTACTGTGTCTGTAGCATAATATACGAATATATATATATATATATATATATATATATATATATATATATATATATATATATATAATTTTACCCGGTCAATGCGGTTTCCGCATTTACCTCAAGTCCTCATGGTGTGAAAATTATCGCGGTTTATGAAGGTAACTCATCAGGTAGAACCGCGCATCCTTACGGAAGCGTATCTGGGCCTACACTTGTGTTATGACTAATACATTGTCATACTTTTTATCGTCTTATCAACTTATAAACTATTATGTCGTTTTATTTACAAAAATATTTTGCCTTGTATTGAGGTGAGTACACATATTTTAAATCACCTTACTGTAATTGGTCAGTTTTCTTGCTATCTGCTATATCGACTTAACAAAATATGGGGTTAAAAATGATAATTTAAGAATGACTTTAAGTTTTTGTCATATCAAGAAGAAATGTTGACATAGAACAATGAATTATTACACATTATAGGTATATCGACATAAATATGTTTTCATTTTTTAGAAATATTGTTATCGAATGAATTTTGCGAGGGCAGGAGTTCTGATTGTACCACCCCTCTCTCGAATCTAGCTCAAGGAAACATATGTAGGCTGACATTTATGGAATCATTGGAATTCGTGTAGGCTCAATTTTCATGGATTTCGTTGATCTTATCATCCATGAATTTAAATCCACAACAAATTATGAGTAACAGTATTAAGATAATTATCATAAAAGTAATTCCACGAAATGCTGTACCCATTAACCTATGCAAAAATTTCAATCTACGAATATTGGCTCCCACAGGATGGAAGTTAACATTATTGCGTCATACGTCGGGTAGTCCCTTCCAAATTTAGGATTGATATGCATATTCAGAAGGCATCGATTTTAAATTCGATCAACATATTAGTTAAACTGATGGAAGTGGATAAGCTTACGTATTGAAGGACCGATCGAAAGAAGGAGATGATCGCAAAATAATTTTCCTGATGAGCTGCAAGCAAAATTTCCAGCTGCTGTGACAGTTTTAAATAAATCTAAGATGGCGGCGATGTGTACCTTGTGTATTATTAGGTATAGGGTATTTGCCTTAATTTTTATAATGAGAAAATATACCGGTATAACGTCAGTTGCTTGTGCAGTTATCATCCGGAGTACTTAATGTTGTTTGCAATGCAAATTCTCCGTAGACTTTCTATTTTTGGTTGTGTATTGAAACCTGAAGACAAATTCTCCACTAAATTGCTTTATTCATGAATTTAAATATAAAACAAGTATTCCTTTTAAAAGGAATGATCGGCATGTGATATCAATGGTCGGCTTCATGTTAATGTAATGCTAAAGCATTATATGTAATAAAAATGATAAATATAGGATATTTCGCACCGTTTAGGTGATTTTCGAAATAGCAAGGAATGAATAAACTTTAATCTTAGTAGGCGAAGTATACTTCCGATTAAAATTCTTACGCATGTAAAGAAAAACGTGATTTGAATCATTATGTAACTGTATAAATATTTTAATCTCAAGTCGAACGCAAAAAAATAATGATTTTTAGTAATGATTTAGTAATCATCTGTTGTATTTAAATAATTCGTTGACCATTTTTGGTTTCCCCTCATCTGTTTGTCAACATGTAAATTTTGATTAAGAAATGATTACAATATCTGTTTAGTAAATTAAAAGGAAAATATTTTTTTTTAAATTCAAAGAACAAGCAAATTTTGGTAACTTATGTCAGTGTTCTCTTTTTATGGTTTAGAATTCATTTATTAAAACGTTGAATTATATCATTTTTGGTGCCATCCACGAGCTTGAACATGAAGCTAGAATTTTCAGTGTGATAGGTGCATCAGTACTGCACAAAGAACCTCAGACACGATCACCTAAATTTTGTTTGGTCTACGAGGGCATTGGCACTGCATTTTGCGCACCTCCATGAACGAAATATCTACCTCATTGACGTCTTGACCAGATATTTTTTTTCAAAAACACGTGACAACAAGTTAATTATCAATTGGATATCATTTTGCGACTCTTAAAAGCGTGAAAATAACCAAACACGGATGAAAAGTCCCGGTTATCGGTAGGAATAAAAATAGCAGTAACGTATCTGTTTATAACGTATCTGTCATGCCAAAACTTTTTTCTTTTATATTTAATGAGGAAAGTAAAAGTATGAATGAAACCATTACCTAAACGTCATAGAATTTCGTCTATGTTTGAAATATAGTTTTCTTTAAATGATTTGTTGTTAGCTAAACCACGTGATAAGCAATTGCGTATCTGTTGTAATTCGAAACGCCTTATTATATATGCAGGTCGTAGTATTATTTATTCCTCTAGCAATGTCAAAATTGTAACAAATTCAAAATTTGCAAATTTCTTTTTTTATATATACATGTAGAGAGAGAGAGAGAGAGAAAGAGAGAGAGAGAGAGAGAGAGAGAGAGAGAGAGAGAGAGAGAGAGAGGAGAGAGAGGTTTATATGTTCTCTATGTCTCCGATTTAAAAAAAACCCCGTCAGATTGAGAAAAAAACCGACAGAAATTGAATTGATGCCTACTTAACGATCTTTGTACTCTACACCGTAATATTGACTCTTTTTTTTTTAATCAGAAGCATATTAATTTTTCAACTCGTCATAGGAAATAATTAAAGTGACGCAGTGACTTAAAAATATGTTTTACTTTTTGATTATGATCACGGAAATAGGAAGAAATATACAAAATTTGATCATACGGGAGGTTTCACGCATTCATAAGTCATCACTAATCAGTTTACAAGTCGTTAAAACTCATCCGGAATTACAAAATTAATGTAAACAATCCGAGTAATTTTTTGACATTGATTTTGAGAGATTGACGCACTGAAAAAAGAACCGGAATATGAAGTTTTCCGATGTCTGTTTAAGGTAATATGCATTCATAGAGAGTGCATCTTAATAAATATTCAAATAATATCCGTTCTTAAAGACATCAGGTTTCACTGAGAGGTCGCTTGCTCGTGATATATGCCACGCTGCATTATTTACATTCCCTGCGCTTTCGTGGCTATGAAGCGGAAGGAAAACTCAATATTTATTTGTTGGTCCAACGACTAATTCTATTTTTCTCTTTTTAATTAGATTTATTTACTTTTGCACACCGCAATTGTTCAGAAGTTTATCTTTTTAATATATGATATATCAGTCCCTTTTTTACCAAATTTTTCCAAGTTGTACACAATTTTTTGTGTCTTTTTTTATTTTCCAAATATGTCATAGTATTCAACTAGTCTTTATTTGTCACATGACATATCTAGTGGTCTCAGGTTCACATTGTGTGATTTAGCAATTTCCTCGTCATATTTTGTTGGTACTTCTAATTGTATATAATTTGTACTGACTGTATTCTGTTTGTTAACATTTATTATCTATTGTAATAAATGACCTATTTTGTTCTTTAAACGGTATATATTATCTTTATTAAGGGGAGGCATACAGGTATAACTGATATATAAGATATGCGGAAATAGTTTAAAAATTCGCTATTTGGTAAATCATGGGTTTGTGCGTCACCATATCTCTTTAATATATTAAAGATCATTATTAATTTTTAAGTACATGTACATGAATTGAATACTACAGTCCTTGTAAGCCCTGTTACGGTGTCTTACACCATCACGGTAATCTCGTGGCCCCGCGTTCACCGCGATGATAATATCGTGACGGTGTATCGCGGAAAGGATTAAAACGCAATCACGGGGTCGCGGGAAAATACGGGATCCGCGTTGACCGTAGTGTACAACATACAACACCAGGGACGCCGATCAACTAATGTCATTCCAACATTGAGCTGAATTAGTCATAGCCTTGCACCACCGCCCCTCTAACTTACAAGTCAACATTCAAATACCAGGCGATGTTTGAAGAGGAAAAGTATAATTTGGTGAAAAGTTTCTTCGTTCGTCCATTGAAGTGAATGATATTAACAATCGTTTAATCAAACGTTTGTAATATTTTAGTATTGCTGTTAAAGCTTCATGATGTAAAAAACCTATTTGCTCCGCTCTTGCCCAATATGGAATTTACTGACCACGTATAAACCATATTAGGTCAGGTCGACTACAAACCATGTAACTAATACTATTCGGTTTCATCAAGAGCAATGACAAGTGTCATATCTCAATATATAAAACTGCGATCTGAACCTCCTCGACTTGTAAAATTCGTCACATCATAGGCGTATATGTGAGGTAAGAAATTAATTATGGAGACGATTCGGTGTGTAAATCGGCTCAGAGAGAGAGAGTGAGAAAGAAAGAGAGAGAGAGAGCTACATTTACACCTGCTCTGCTTAAAACTATGGTGTTTGTTGGGTATCATATAACATGTACTTATTAAAGTTATTGGCAATATTTTTTCACCCCGGGTAGATCATGCCGACAAATATGGAAAAAAAGGAAAAATCAAATCAAATCAAAACTTCAAAAGCAATTAAAAAAACCCACGAAAACTGCGACAATATCACTCTATGTGTGCATATATCTTAATGTTATTTGACCCAACCATATTTCATGAATGATGTAAAACTATATAAACTGCATAGAAATGATAGTTTTTGCCTCAGTGTTTGTCTGACAGTAGTACATTCTGAAAGATGCACCCTATTCTTGGATGCCAAGGTTTGCTGATATTGGGTGCTGCAATGGTAACAATATCATTCACCTTTGGTAAGTTAGAGCAACTTTGTTTATGCTAGCGCCATTAACATAGGTTAAACATTTCTATTAACGTGTTCTAATTTTTCAAGATGTGTGTCAAAAAAGATTCCTGTTTTGATGTTAGGTTGAATATTTGGAAGAAACACGTAAAACTAACCCCATTAAATACTAAATATTTAAAAAGTGAATTGCAATATATCCGACTTTGTGATGAAAGAACTTTCACGATGAGTACTATAATTCACCCTTATCATACACTGAATACTAGTATTCCGTTGTCTTTCAACGCATCACAGTTAGTTCATACGCCAACTTGTGATTAGTGATTACCGGGCAAATTATGTTTTCAATTATACATTTTGAAATTGTTATTAAATCAAATTAAAAGTTCATGTAGGAAGTTATATAGTGTTGATTACATTTCAATTAAAGAAAAATCATTCTTCAAACATTTTTATGTTATCATACTCCATCTTCTTGTTGGAACTATGATTCTTCTAAAAAAGATACTATCTTTAACCGCAAAGCCGTGTATGTGTCGCGTAATATATAATGTATATCTAAACGGAAATTAATCAGTAAAAAGCGTTATGGAATAGTATTTATAGTTATACAGTATTATTTTAGAATAGCATATATTTTTTACCATATAGTGTTAGGTTCGGATCAAATAAATATTAATTTTTTTTAGGTTTTAAATGCTCACAGTGCATAGATATTAGAAATGTACAGATACTAAAAAATACAGTCAATGGCTTCGATGTGGACATAAATTCATCGGAGATACCAATATCTGTGCTATGTGAGTCTGCAAGAAATGGAGAATCCTTACAAGGCGTGTCTGTTGTCGAATGCCAACATGATTTCTTAGATAGTTCCTATGAGTTCAGGTGTGTTCATTACAGTGGAACACTCGATATGTCACTCACCTTGGACCTAGGAAGCACTTCAGGAGAACGTAATTATATTTTTTATAAAAATATGTTTCAATTTTCTTGATCTTTGAGATTTTTTTTCAGAAATGAATGTTTTTGGGAACGAAAAAAGCAATCATTGAATTAAAAAGAAACTATTATAATTTTTTTTCACAGTCAAAATCCGCTACCAAGGAACATACAGAGATTGTATTCTTGAATATGCCAGTTCAAGTGGCTCGTGTACAAATCAAAATTCTACTGTTCCAAAAGAAAACAAACTGAGTTTAGTAGCTTTATCATCGTTAAATTTGCCGATTGACACAACCAACGCTATCGTCGAGTTTAATGGTACAAAATGTGTATCGAATGTAAACGGAAATTTTGATGCTGCCAGAAATACTAAATCTAACGCCACAATGACGGAATATAGTATTCTTGTTATTGTCTTATTCCTCTTCATTTGTCAAGTTGTTTAAAAGCAATCTATACAACATTGATCTGTGCCTTTCCTGTGCTGAAAACAAAACATTTCAATTGTTGTAACGTTAACGCCTTTATCGAATATATGTTGTTTGTAAAATATAACATGTATATCAAACTGACATTTTGTACATTACTCGTTTATTAGAAAAATATTGCAGTTGTTGACATATTTTTTGCAAAATATTTATCAGTTATATTAATGTTTTTTATGTATTTTTGTTGGAGAAAAAAATGTCTTGTACTTTTACTAAAATTAATCGGCCATGTGTTCTTTTTTTGACATTAAAATGTCACCAAACAACCATCGTATCTTATTTTGTTCAAATTATTTCCGGAGTTTGTTTTATCTGCATAATTTTAGTAAGTTTAAATGATTCCTTATATAAACACAAATAACAGAGTTTCTTTGTACATGGGAAAAGAGCTAGAGAGTTTCTGGCTAAGATTACAAATTTGGAACTGTTTATCAGTTTACGCTGAAAATGCAATTCGAATAAATAGAAAGTTAATTATTTATTGGCTGAATGGGCCATGGCCGCTTAAAATGAGGAATCGAGACACCCCCCCCCCCCACACACATACACACTTACGTAAACATGCAAACACTCAACATACGCATTTTTATATACAAAATGCAAACCGTGCACTCTAAGAAGTTTTTTTCACAATATACGTACAGTCAAAATAAACATATTCAACGAAGTCTATTAGGATTACTGGTAAGTTAAAAATCCGGTTGCTGCTTGTGTTCTAATAAACAATTATCCAAGAGTATATGCAACATAGCTCGCTAACAGCAAACATCACATGTCAACAAAATCAAAGCTGTTTTTGTATATTGCGTCTATGATTGGTCAGCTTGCACGAGCTGCATATATATTTATACACACCGTAACCCCCAGATTCAGGTTGTAAGTATCTCTACAATGTATAGGTAATGTATATGTTTCATTTACATTTAAAAAAATCAGATTGAAGTTTCAATCTCGCAAAATTGAGGTCTTAAACTTAGAAAAACTATGATTTAAAAATATATATAAAAGAAATATTTAGTGCTAAATTATACAGTTATTGAATGTGAGCTTATCAGTGCATTCAACCAACAAGGAATGCACACCATATCCGCTCTGGACCTATTCCATGTCACTCAATCTTATTTTGATTCTAAATTATATTTTTTGTTTCACAATACTTTTAAATACTTTCCATAATCAGCAGGAAAACTACTTGATTATGAAAGATAGCAAGATCATAAGAAGCGAATAAAATAAGGTATTACATGTATCTTGATAAGGAAATTTTGAAAAAAAAAATTCTTAAAGAAATCAAATTCAATAAATATGAACAAAAGCCTTACGTGAATTTAAACTCGAAATCTTCGGTTCACAAGCCCCATACTTTAACTACTGAGCTATAATGATATTCAAACAAATCGACCGATACAAATAAACCTCACAAAAGACCACTATCTTATGACGTTGTGTCATAAAAAAAGTATAAGCCTTGATGTGGCGAACTACCTTGAATTATTTAGAAGAAAAATATTTGAAAAGTGTGACGTTTCAAAAAATCTTTCTGGTATCGGGAATTTTATTTCCACCCTTCTCTCCTTTAAAAGGGTTCAAGTTAAATGTGTTGTCTGATATGTATACATTTACGATTTTATGTTTATATATTTTATTTTAAGATTTCTATTTCAGTTATTTTTTTTTAACACAGATTTACACGTATTATTTCAAAGCAATATACTCTTACCAAGAGTAATGAATATGATACAGCATTGATTAATTAAACTGTTAGGCTTAGTTTTCCAATGCTTGCTGTGATATGCAATACGTGCAGGGGTATCATAGCTTGAAAGTAAGATATGTTTCAAGTCAACGTTTGAAAGAAAGTCGTGTAACGAGTATTAAAATGTTCAAATTTCGTTATTATTTTCCTACTTATCTACTTCACTTTCCTAATCGTCAGCATATCCACGTACCTTAAAGAAACTTTAAAAGGACTTCGCATTATAATTGAAAAGTGGCACGTTTAAACATAATAAAACACTTTTCACAAAGAAAGTGGGCGCTAGGAAAAAATCAACTCGAATAATGTCGATAATCTCGAAGTACTACCGCCTTCAAACTTCCTTTAAAAGTTATTGTTTTCTTACATGACCTTCCTCATTTCGTCAGCAGATCCACTTATTTGTTACTGAAGAAAAAAAATACATTTATAAGAGTACATTGTAGTTCAGCACTATGACAAAAGACTTCTAGCAATTTTTCAAATTGAAGACGTCATAGAATGCGCCTGGTGAATTTAAGGGATAATTTTTAAATATCTAGGCGTATAACTTTAAAATAAACATTATCCAATAAACAATAAAATGAAGTGTAATTATATAAGTAGTTTCTTTCCTAATGTCGCATTATAGCGTAGCGCAGTGGGTAAGAGGGCTTACTACGAATCTGTAAGTCATGAGTTCGAATCCCGCTGGGGCTTTTACATTTTTTACCTCTCCAAATTTTTTCGAAATCTATTTTTGGGTTAAATATTGTAAAATTTAAAAATTCTAAACTGGTGAAAATATTCTAATTATAATGTACTTTAATCCACATTAATATCGACATATGTCCCATACCACCATAAAACAGCATAACTTCGTAGGTTAAGGGTTAATCTTTTTTTGTTATTTACTCTTTAATATATCTTTAAGATCGGATTTTTTTGTGTGTGTTGCAGCTAAATAAATAAACCCATGTATGCATTACAGAAAGACGCAAATCTTGTGTATTAGATAACAGCAGACCGCTAGCTAGTCCAGCCGCGACCTATTTCCTCGGCCGCGGGCGAGGGATCGCATACGTAATTGTTCACATACACAGCTCGGAACCCAGCTAGATTTTTAAAAATGCTGTGCAGTATAATGGCTCAAATGCATTGCATAAAAACAATTCCTTTATCCATAATGAATTATAGCAAGAGAGCAAAAGAGCGTTGACTGCAAAAAAAAAAATTAAAAAAAAATGCATATATAAATATTTGCTTTTTGAAAAAAAATTGTGCGGTAGTTTATTTCCAAACATTGTAAAAAATTTTTTTTTAAACGGTAATCTTTTCCAGGGACGTATACATGTCTTTTCAAACAAGATGTATACTTTTATTAGAATATATAATCGAAAGTGTTCAGTTCCACTCCAAAACAGTATTCGAGTTGCTGTGGGTAGAGGAGCAGTTTGTAATTGAAAAAACATAGATGCACCAAATGTAAGCCGCTTCTGATCCAGTCCAGAAAATGATTAAGTCCAATTTGATGTTGTACAGTGATTTATTTTAGCGTGATCGAATATAGTTTTACAGAGCAGAAGTATCTCTCTCTCAAAGATTGAACGCAAATATATCGTCTACAGAAATAAGCCATTGTTAATATATCGTTACTGACCACAGTCCGTATGTGACTCGTAATAAAAGTTCATTTAATTAACAATTAAGACTCTTAATTTCTTGTTTCCGTTGATCGCTGTTCAGAGAACAATCATCATTCGATAGTTCTAATCTTCCTGCATGGTCATTTCGGTGGCACTATAAATTTGACCATTGTAGCTTACATGTATTCTTCCTGGACAGTACGATTGACTTTATGACCTTTATCACTGTTCACTATAATAACCAAGCAATTAATTAAATTAATATAAAACAAAATAAAATTATGAAAATAATATCTATGCATAGCCATCTGATTACACAGAGCCCTACGATAAACACTGTTTACATTTTCATACATGAACGTAAATTTCGAATGAGACTGAAGTTAAATGGGGTGTGAGCGGAGGGAATGTATAAAAGGTAGGTGGATAGGTTGGTTAATAGGTTGTACATTGAAAATATGTAGGCCTATCGATTGCAATCTCCGGCAGCTATCCTGTCAATGTCCTCATATTCATTTAATTTACAGTTTTTCAGTTGTGAACATTTTCTTACATTGCAGCACGAAGTCTATCAATTATTATTTTTCGTCCATACAACCAATGAATGTGTTGTGGGATGGGGTTTGAAGTTCACTTGTATATTGTTATTTTAATAATATGTCATTGTTATCGTTACTTGAAATAAAGATTTATTTGAAGGTTATGTACGCAGTAATTAATAAACACTGACATTGAACAACGGTATAATTGTATGATTCATCAGAAGGGTTCCTTTACGCATATAAAAGTTGAAAAATGAAATGCATCTTTTAAATCAACCCCTCCTCACTTTATTTGTTCAGTGTTACTTTCATAATTAAGCTTGAAAAAAAGATAACATTCATGATCAGTTCTTAATCAACAATAAATAAAACCATGAACGTACTGAACAAAGTACAATGTATTGTTTTAAAAATTCGTATTATCCAGAGAATACATGCTCAAATGTTATCGCCAATTGAGTACATTGTTTTCAAACCAGACACACGTACTTTAATGAATTATTTTTTTCTCTAAAATGTTGCCTCCCAAATGTTATCTAAGAATATATGTCTTAGATTGAAATTGATATGCAGTGTGAGCAAATGTTTATCAGCACGCTCGCGGGTTTGTATAAAACCTGTAGGTATATTTTTAACTAGCACAAGAGATTTGTATCATGGAGAAGGGTATGCAGATTATCTTATTTTAATTATCTGTTTTCTGTCTATATAGCTTCTCCCCTGTAGAACCAGTTATACCTATACATATGTATAAGTGATCTGCAGGGATTTTTTTATGATATTAATTTATGATAATAGTGATGTTAATCATAGTAAAAGCGAATTAATTTTTCTTCTAATTAAAATTGAATATTTGTACAACTTGAATAAACATAAAAAAAACTCCGATGTCTACCCTTTATTTTTGATTAAATATTAATCGCTGGAAGGATCGACGCATCCTGATTAGAAAAAAATAATTACAGTGTATGTGTAATGTGTTTTATTTTGCAGCGAGTGCATTATGGTATACAACGAATTTGTGCGAGAGTGTGTGCGGATGCGCGTACACACGTGTGCATATATTTGTCTTCTGTACAGTTCTTCACTAAAAACATGTTCTTCAACATAGTGATACATTCATTTTGTAGTTTTTAAAACCAACCATTAAACTTAAATGTTTAACGATTTACCAAATCATGAATTATAGAAATCTGCTGTTATTACCAAAAGTCGCCGTTATGTATCAATGTACCTTAAAAAGACGCTTTGTTTGTTACCTGTTGCTGGCTGGTTTAGTTTTTGAATGTAATCAATCTTCATTACGTGATAATATCCCCGTCACATAGTTGTGTGTGCATTCTGGATTCCATCAGGTAAGTAAATACTTGGGTTAAAGTGTGTAATGTAGTTTGAAATAAGAAAACTAGGAGAGAGAGAGAGAGAGAGAGAGAGAGAGAGAGAGAGAGAGAGAGAGATGGATGGTTTATAGAACACCTAATACATATAAATACGAGTAATCACTCTTCCACCATAGTTCACGTTAGCTGTAAGTACTTTGAAGCGACTCAAAGTTTTCTCTCACGTGATTAAATTACACGCCGAGAATTAATGACACACACTTATATATACATATAGAACTTCCTCTGTTTTTAAGGAGAGGTGACTATAAGAACTTTGTCGTGAACATCATAATTTCACTTTTCTCTTATTTTTCGTTTGCCACAGTTTTTGGCATCACCCTTTCCATTTAAGATGCAATCTTTTCAAGTTTATCAAGGTTTATTATCAGTCAGCATTGCCATGATTACAATATCATATACCGCTGGTAAGTATAAATAAATATACTACGTTTTGTATCATTATATCTAGAAGAGAGAAATTTCTAAACCACTTTATTTACAGACGTTTTGTATCGAGTTTTCATCAATTGTGTCGCTATAAAAATGTCCCTTACCCTAAACAATGGAGACATTTTCCTCAGCTTTAAAATTTCTTGAATATGCAGTTGGATCCAAAATTACCATTAACAATTTGATATCATTGTACATTCTCTTTCATATGTTGATTTTAGATCACAATTAATCCAATTTTTGTTGCAGGGCTAAAATGCTCAAAATGCGTCGACATTCGAAATGTGCAAGTACTGAAAAACACAGTCTCCGGTTTTAATATGACTATTGATCCCACGAACATACCAACTAGCCAGCTATGTGAATCTGTGAAAAATGGAGAAATCGCAGCTGATATTTCAGTTGTTGAATGCCCTAAGAATTCACCAGATAACTCCTTAAGTAGTTCCCAAGAATTCAGGTGTGTTCACTACAGTGGAACACTCGATATGTCACTCACCTTGGACCTAGGAAGCACATCGGGAGAAAGTAATATTTTTGTAAAAAAAAATCATACCAATTTTCTTAAACTTTGAGATTTTTTTTAGAGATGAATGGCTTTTTGAAATAAAAAATAATCATTAAAATAAAAAGAAAGTATACCAATTTATTGCAATTCTGTTTTTTATAGTCAAAGTCCGCTATGAAGGAACATACAGGGATTGTATTCTCGAATATGTCAGTGAAAGCGGCTTCTGTACGAATCAAAAGTCTACTCTTAAAGAAGATGACAAACTACGTGCTGAGGCCTTATCAACTTTACCCTTGGCGCCGCCTTCAATTATCGTGGCATTTGATGGTAAAAAATGTGTATCAGATAATAATGGAACCTTCTTTGCTGTCTTTAAACCCAATTCGAAAGCTGTATTAATAGAAAGTAATCTGTTTGCTATTGCCGTAAATGTACTAGTCATCATCTTTACAATGTTTTAGCATCATTATATTAAGATGACCAGCTGACTCATCATTTAGAATTTCTTTTAAGCCGAACAATCACTTACTGTAAACGTACTATATTTAGCGTGTACGATATTTGGCGGAATATGATTTTTCAACAAGTTAGCGTGGATTTGATCTAGCGCATTTCTGGATGAACCTATTTATCTACTTATATATTTTACATTTGGCGATGTACTTGATTTAGCGGACGCAATTTTCCGCCAAAAACGCTAAATAGAATACACAGCCAAATGTAATACGTTTACAGTAATTCATTGCATGGTTTGATTTAGTAATGTTCTTTGTCACAAATTGGATGTTCATACCTTTGAATTCGTGTATATTATTACTAATTCGATTTAGAAATTATTGTCTGCATGCCCTTTGATTTTGTGTTATTAAAAAATTTTCTATTACAATTTTTATTTCCTGTATTCTAAAATAAATTTCATATTGTTGCTATGAATAAAAAAATTTAAATGCTGAAAGATGTGTTTATGTTTATGTTGTGTTTATCCTTCAATTACGGTATTAGATATATTAGTATATACAATGTAGTACTGTTATACCGTTTAATCATTTTTTGATCAATTACAGTTCGCTTATATATAACTTTGATCACTTTTGCCCAAGTGAGTATGGATAGGAAATATTAGCTTTATGAATGGGATATTATCAACATGTATTCTAAGTTTTGAGCTCGATGAGTTTTACAATCTCCCATTGATGGGATAACACATAAACTACATGCACCCTTTATATACTTAACTCACGTGAATCAAAGACACATCGGGCCGGCTCAAACCTCAGCTGATTACATGTGCACGAAACAATTGTAGTTTATAATAATCCATCCACCCCCCCCCCCCTCTCAAAAAGCTAATATTTGAACCAAGCCACTTGTTTTAGGGGGTTTATGTATATACCTTAAGTATAGATAAAGGTATATACCTTATGTATAGATGTACATATCTTGTACATAACAGCCTGATGAGCCAGGAATGGCGGAAACGTTTGCAGTATGGTCGAATTGTGATTTCATTTTCAATGTTTAATTTTATTTGAATTATTTCAAAACTGTATCGGTTCTTCATTTTATAAAAAATTTCGTAAGTTTATGCATATCGAATACCAGACCTAACTGACTACTAGTATTTCCAGATAAGCCGCTTCTTCTCACGATAGCAGATTAAAAAATGTGATACAAAATATATATGTAGATAAGAGGTCGTCTACTCTATATGTTGAAACTAAACTACAGAGAAGCCCAGTAAATAAGTCATAATACCCAGTTAAGTTCAGGTCCTAACAAAATGCATAAGCTTCCTTACTCAGCTCTAGTACGCAAAACCATCATCGCTTTTGATCCACTTTATTATATTTTAGAGTCTTTTAGAGTCTTTATGTTGTTTTAATAATTTTTTTCTTTAAAGAATATTAATTTGAAGAGTATTGTTTTTGAAACAACCTGTTCAGCGACGTGATATTTATTGCCTACCCTCTTCTCCTCCTAAAATGTTTTAAGTTGATTATGCTACATGTACCTTGTATAAACACATTGATTATATAGCTTTAATTGTATTTATTTTTAAACAAGTTCCTTTTTTTCGTTTTTTACGCAAAACTACTAGTATGCGCACTCTTTCAAATCACTAACTTACAGTAGTTTATAAGAGTAAAACATACGATATAGTAATTGTTAACACTGTTATGCTCAGTTTTCTATAGCTTGCTGCGATAGAAAATGTTTTCAGAGTGTCAAAGCATGAAATTAAGATTTTATTTATGTCAAAGTTTGAAGGATGGTTTAAAGTCGTGCAGACAGTAAATCAATTCAAACTTCCTTATTGTTTTCTTACTTGATCTACTTAACATTCGTAATCGTGGGTCAGCAGATCCACGTACTTGTAACTTAAGTAGCCTTATAATGGGAGAGCGGCGTTCTTTAACACAATAAAGCGCTTCTTTATTATGTCACCATATTTAGAACTTACAAAGAATAAATTAAATGCAGGGACCTATTTGTGGTATTTGTCATTGCGTCTCAAACATCCATAAATCCAAAACTTTTTTTTATATATTTTACAAATGTTTGCAGATTGTTTATGTGTTTTTTTAAAAATAATAAAAGGTATACAATTATTTAAAAGTAAAATTTATTAAAAGTAATTCAACGATATATACCTAAATTCGAATGATGAAAGAAAAGGAGAAAGTAAGAGAAAGTACATTGTTTCTTCAATGATATGCAAACCCATTGTGCATTTCTTGAATCTCCTAGAACAATGTCCAGTCCAGTCTTTGATACATGCTATCATACAATGCATTATTTTGTAGTAATGAGGTTATTTCTTAAAATTATTGATATTTTCATAATCTGATTATTAATCAAGCTCGGGAACTTGATACATTAATATGTTATCCTATTGAGAATGCATAATATTAAACTAAACAAGTTAAAATTTCAAAAGTCTATAAAATCGGTCAGCTACAACTAACATTTGCATGTATCTCTGGTATTCATTGGGTGCTCAGATGATTAGCCTTATTTTGGTCACACAAAATTGTAGATTATAATAAAACACATAATTTTTGCAATAAAACAAACACTCCTATATGCTATTATGCCAGGTAATCAGTAACCTAATGGCGAATTTGGATTGTACATGTATTATCAAAATACAATTTTATATTCAACTGAATAGCACGTACTTGTCACTCAGATTTATAAAATTGATATTATGGAATCATACCAGCAGGATTTTTAGATAATGAAATTCAAATAATGACTATGCATGGTTTTATCCATTAAGTAAACATACATGTAAATGTCAAGAAGGAGGAAAATACATTCAATGACATAGTGGCTAATTTTCTTATCAATCTTTTTAGTTGTATTAGTACAGATCAATTTAAGGTTCTAATATTTTTTTAAATGTGAAGATTGAAATAACAATTATTTGCTCTAAATAATATTCATATTGACAATCAGGGAAAATGAGCTGCCAATGCAAATTTGTGACTACCGGTATTATATATAGAAGTTCTTGATCAGTTATCAGTTGTATTTGATACTTTATTACACCTCATAATATATATTCAAGAATAAGGGTTGTCTGCCGCAATCTACATGTAACTATATATCTAGAATACTGGTTGAACTTTTTAAATACATGTATAATTTTATCACATACATGCATGTTGAGATACAATCTATGTTAATTTTCTGAATACCACTGAGACAGTTTTTTCTGTCGATTAAAGAAAGGTCAATTAGATATACATGTAGTGGGTAGTGTACGTATTTCTTACATGTGGGTCGGTAAGGGGTTGTTAAAAATTGTTAAAATTGTTCTGCATGCAAAGGTAAACATAGTCCTGACTCTTGAGATTTTCATATAATTATACACTAACTAGAGGAGCCCCATCTCAATTTGTTTTCTAAAAAATTTAACTTTCTTACTGCATGCATGGCCAGCCTGCACAAGCCCCAAGCAACTGTACTTGGGATATTGTCTACCCATGCAAAAAATTATCAATTAATTGGGGGGACCCATGCATCCTCTTTTTCAAGCACAAATCAAGAAGTGAAAATTTTTGCAACATTGTTACAGTAGCATTTTCTTTATCTATTCGATGAAATAAACAACCAATACTAAAGTGTCATAATATGAACAATGGACATGTGCTCCACTCCCCAACAAATGATTGCAATAATTATTCTGACTATACTCCTAAAATAACCATTCAAATGTCAGGTCCCCCCCCCCCCTTTTTCAAAAATTAATAAGACCGGTCTTTCACACAAAACTATAAATATATCCACTGCCATCTTTGACATTTAGTCTAAGAGTTTATTTCTCACAAAAACACTTTACAATCAGAAACCTTAGGTTGTGCAATTTTAAGTAGAAATTTTCAAATTTGATCTTATTTAATTGAAAAATAAAAAAGTTAATTCTGCTTTAGTAACATCCCCATTCCAGGCTGAACCAATCACCTTGTAATAACAGTTTCTGTTTCTGTAATGTTTTTAAGATTAATTATGACCACTTTTAATTCAAAAGCCATTTTTATTATAATCAGTTATATCAAGAATTCTGTACCTTTTACAGATGTAAAAACATTGACTATTCCCCTTCAAATAAAATGTTTCATGTTATATTTTACCCCTTGTCTAAAGTCAACACAACAGTCATAGCTGCAAGATGAATTAAAAGTTTACCGGTACTTTGGATCCTCATGGACTTAATATTAGTCATTAGGGACCTACATATTTATTGCATACCAATTTCAACATGAGACATCTCTCTAACTAATGCTAATCACTAAAAACTATTTCATGACTTTTTGCAACCAACATAAGCCTGAAAGTACAGCAATTCTCCATTTCACCAAATAATTGATAGGTACAAATAATCTGAAACAGTCCCTTC
Organism: Magallana hongkongensis; assembly: GCA_016163765.1. Taxonomy (NCBI): domain Eukaryota; kingdom Metazoa; phylum Mollusca; class Bivalvia; order Ostreida; family Ostreidae; genus Magallana; species Magallana hongkongensis. The sequence continues at coordinate 27,235,513 of WFKH01006014.1, read as the reverse complement.
CTGTACCTTTAACTTACACCAACATTCTATAAAAAGGGAATTTTGTATTAGAATAAGAAAGCATATGCAGTTCTTTGAAAAAGTAAACCCCATAATGCCATTTCCATTGAGGTTTAAGAAAAAATATAACCATTTAAGTGAACCCACTATCTCCACTTCACTTAATCATCTGTCTATAAGTATAAACACAGATTCATGGGGTTTAAATTTCCTTCTGTAAAACATTTTTACTAAATAATCATTAAGAGGTCTATCGCTCTTTAGTCTCCTCTAATAAGAAACCTTATTCAATACTACAAGTATCTTCATGATATTATCATGATAAAAGCATCACATCACATAGAAATACCCTTACATGTATACCCTCTCCCTATCTTTCTAATTTCATTAAGTGCAGCTAGATGTTTAAAAACCTTTCACATATAGTATCATAAAACCTGTGGCAATTTCCTTGAGTCAATTCTCACACATATTTGAAAACAATTGTCATAGAAACTAAAAATTGACCTTTTAATTTGTAGCATTTTACATGTATAGATCTATATAGCCACAGACAAATAGACATTCCATCCTGCATATGATATTTCTTGATTCCATGAAAAAGTGAGCTTAATTAAACAATCATTTTTAGTGAATATCTTATATATACTTATAGCTATATGGGGTTTCTACTCTCTTGTCAACCATGCTAAAGCAATAAGACCTACATGTATATAATTATAGCTACCAGTGTGATGCATGCTTTTAAGTAAAATAAGATTCATATACAGCTGGATATAGCTGCATGGTGATAATAGAATTTCATGAAAAAATGTTCAAATTTTACTTATGTTTTTCTACATGTATATAAAATAAATATTGCAAATATATATTTTTTCTTGTTCATTTTAAAAATAATTTTCATGGTAGATGTTATTTTTACGGTCAAAGGTACATTTACATATCCTACATGTTAATTGAAGGATGAGGTGATTTTCAACTATGTACTAGATATATCTAACATTATTCAAATATAACTTTTGGACAGAGGAAGCAACGGAGCAAACATGGGTTTTTTAACATTTTGTTTTCTATGATAACTGTGTTTGTCTACATGTCAACTTAATTTCGAAAAATTTTTATTACTGTAACAGAAACAAACACCTGTGCTAGGGTCATAGACCCCTTCACGGTAACTGTGATGACTGCTCTTTTGCAGGGCAAAATGACTTTGTTTGGTGAAACATGACGTACCATTAACCCGGGCCCCCTGAATCTC
>WFKH01006014.1:27220625-27233564 GCA_016163765.1 Magallana hongkongensis | reverse complement strand
GAGAGAGAGAGAGAGAGAGAGAGAGAGAGAGAGAGAGAGAGAGTCAGTCATTTGCATTTATTTTTCGAATTGATAGCACATAAGATTTGTCCTTAAATTAAGTTGAAAACACAGATCAAAGCTCACGTTTAGTGGTTAATAGAACTTATCAATGATTGCCATAGAGTTTTTATAACAGACGCACTTCTTGTCGATAACATTGATTTAGTAGAATCATTTATGCTTGAGTACATGTAATATTGTCCACCAAGTCACATCTCATTTACGTCAATTGTACATATTGTTATCAGGATACCAATGTGTTTTTATATATTGATTTCTATCAATTGGGCTCATTTTGTAAGTTTATATTGTTCATTGATGATGCAATCTTTTGTTTTTTCTTTGTGCTTATTTTTCAGGGTTAAAATATTGATATTTTCTTTTCTTTCACATTTTTGCTCAATTTTTAGGGGTAGCAAAACAGATAGATACTGTATATTTTCCTGTCAATCTTTCTCAAATTTTAAAGAGGTGTTTAAGTTTCTGTCAATTGAACCCATTTTTGGGGGTAACAATAATGTTAATTTTTCTTTAACTGAATTATATACTTGTTTCAATCTCTATTACGGTTTTATTAAATTCATATATTCATGGTGTTTAGTAACATCAAATGTAATGAGGATTTGTCAAGATGCCATATGTTTTACCGTCTCTGTGTTTTTTGTCAAAGGTTTGTCAAAATTAATATATTTTTTCTTATCTAATCAGTACGTAGTAATGTGTGATCTGTCATGTATGTAATAAATTAAAATTAGCGTGTGTATATCTTTGTTATAGATAATACATTCTTACAATGTTTCGATGATTTCCTCCTTCTCTGTAAAACAAGTTTTCAAAATTTACTGTCGCTAATTAAAGACATTTCTTTGTCACATAAATTGTTTGTCTTATTTCAAATTAATAGTAAAATTCAATTTGTTGTGAGCTGTCTAATGGGATTTCTGGGTATTACAAAAGCTCAAAAGAATCATTGAAGTTTCGACATATAAAATTTAAAAAGCAAGATTCATAACTTGAAATTCAATATTTAAATCAACGAATTAGAATGCGGATAACAATACATGGCTAAAGCTGAAACACAATGATTTAAACGACAAGTTGTGTTACGACGGGCTGCGTAGAAGATCATAGCAGCTACCTACATTTGTAGCTCTCCGTAGGCAAGGGTAACACTCACAATCTTGAACGCAACCCAGATTTACTTCTATAATCACTAGAATCAAGTGTTTTGTCAGGTCTTAATGCAATGATCAACGTTTGGATAAACATTGGTATGACAAAAAAAGTTAATTGCAGTTTTTTAACACTAATCCTGTATGTAACTGACTGGTGAAGATTCAGACGAAAAGGAAACAATAATAGCTTAAGTTCAGTTTATTGTATTTCAAACAAGTGTTTTATAGTAGATAACTTACTATATTTTATTAAATGATCTAGAATACGGTTATTTGCCTTACTCTCATATTTTTTACAAATTAAAGTTTTTTTTGTATAAACGAACAAAATTGTTAATGAGAGAGAGAAAGAGAGAGAGAGAGAGAGAGAGAGAGAGAGAGAGAGAGAGAGAGAGAGAGAGAGAGAGAGAGAGACTTTCTTGTGTTTAAAGTGTGCACGTGGGAACTGGGCTTTGCCATTTTTTTTCTCAAAGGCATACCTGTACCAATCCTGCCTTGCCACTTTCACGGACGAATGATTGCATTGCTAGGATACATGTTTGCATATTCATTATACGTTGGTTAATTTAGATAGTAAATTTCAAATCTATGATGAACCTCCTGGGCTTTCCTCTTTACCTCGCGTTTTATTTAATATTTACTGCTAAGTCTATTTAATAAACTAAAAATGAAAAAATTCTTTGGTCGTTGGTGCATAAAATCAATGCTTGAAAGCGTATCTTCTGCATGTAGCAGCAACCCCCTCCCCCGCCCCTGTTGCTACGTGCCCGATAATACACATAAGTTAAGTGCAATGCGATTTTCAAAAACTACAATAACCTTGAATCTTTTGTCTTATCACAACATTGTTTGGTCCACTAGTAAATTATCTTGAATGTCCATGGCTTTGTTAGAAAATCATCTACTGAACAAGTGCGCATATTTCTTCCCACTGTAGTTTAAAAAAAACTTGATTTTTCTTGATTTTTTGAAAATCATACAGTTATCTAAGTCAAAGTTGTACTTCTCGAGACTAGTTCTAAGAAATAGTTTTATTCAACTTTCATTTTTTTTCTTATTTGAAATGCAAATTAAAGAAAACAACCAAAGAAAAAAACGCAATTTCATTTTGACTCCCCTTGAGGCAATTCCGATGAAAAGAAAGAATGTAAAAAAATAAAATATTTTAGAGTTATTCTCTATCAAATTCATAGAATAAAGATTAACGTCGTGACAATTGTATTTTGACTGCGAAGCAAAAGACGTTTAATTCTATCTGTTACGCTGATAAATGATTTAATGAATTTATTGCTGGAGGGCGTTTTATCGTGTGTGTTATATATATATATATATATATATAGCTTTAGCTTGTAAAATAAACATTAGATATGTCATTGCTGTGTTATAAATAATAACCGCAACTCAGACTTATCTTAATATTTTTACGAAAAACTTTCAACATTTTACCGAATAAAACGCAAAGCTTACATACTACTTATATACTATATATAAATGTTATTTAAAAATTAACTTATAAATAACATTCTGTGTTCCGTATATGAAAGTAGTTACAGTAATTGTACATGTAATCAATTATCACAAATCTATTTTTTTTTTAAAGTTTTGAAACCTGTAAGATATAGCGAACATTAAGAGATTTTTTTTTTTAAATTTGCTACGTAGACTTTATATGCAATATGGTGGAATACCTGAAAGGTTTGCTATTTGCTATGATATATATTCTTTGTATTTCCATGATATATTTTGCTGAATAGCTAATATTGTCATCTCCCCAAAAGCAGTAAAAGTGTGATCAGATATATCATTACTATCACTCTTTTATATAAAGTAACTAAATGAAAAAATTTACGGTTCCACTATTGTGAATTCTTAAAATATCCAAGAAAGGTTGTTCTGAAACTCCATTGAGATAAAAAAAAAATCAGACAAGAACTATCATTCATTGCTGTTACATGTAAATGAATCACTTGGCAGAATTTACCTCGAGGCGTAGCTTATATTATTCACTGTATGAAAAACAGTACTAACACTAGCACTGTTTTTTTAAAATCATGTAGAAATCTAGATTTTCGCATTTCAAAATGACATTGTGTAGCGAAAAATTTTCAGAAAATAGGAAAACATCAGCCTTTGAGAGAAATAGGAGAATTTGATTTAAAGTGTATAAGTAGCGGTGACCTAGTTTCTAAACCTCAAGATGTTACCTGAGATTTGTTCCATTGTTCAAAATAATTGGTGTAAAAATTAACCAGGTTTGTGTTACCAAGTCAACGGTTTTGGTTTCAGTTCTGTTGTTTTCATTGCTTTGCATTTAAAATCAGCTCAAAACGAAAGTTGAACAATAACTAGTTCTTGGAAGGATCTGATTTTTATTTTCCGCTTTCTGATTTTTAGAAAATCAAAATTTTTTCTACGCTTCAAAATCAATGCGCGTAAAATTCTATGTAAACGGTTAAAAAGGGTTAGGCCACGGAAATTTAATTTCTTGTTCGTCGGACTTCTAAGGAAAACGGGGCGAGCTACTCATCCTAAAATCCACTTTTTTGCAAAGATAGAAATAATCATTTTGAATCAATCTCTTAAATTTTACCACGAAGTGTTTTAATCCGTAGAAATTAACTGGAGCAGTAGCAAAACAACTTTTATATTTACAATGCACTCCGGCTCCCCACCCCCAACACGCCACCAACACCAGGAATACGATTTTTTGGATTGGGGTTAAAAGGGTTCTTGTATTTTATTTACATTTCCTTTTTTCTTTTGCTTGTCAAATATTTCGGTCTTTCAATTTGCTTCCGACGCCTCCGTAAACATGTACGTATACGAGCGCGTGGGTCCGACGAGCAGGAAACTAGATTGGTGTGACCTTAGAAATAAAAAAAATTATCCTTTTTTAGTTAGTTAAGTGATGGATTTATCATCATTAAGGACGGGGATTTCATTTCGTTGTGTAGTGTGTTTCTTTCCTTTGCTTCATAAGGTAACTTTACTTATAAATTTAAGTATAAAGGTAATTAAACCATTTAAATTTTCTCGAATACAAGATAAAATTTGCTTATTTTACATTGATGCATATTTTGTGCTATAACCAAAAAAAAAAAAAAAAAAAATAGCCATTATGTGATGTAGTCTTTAACTTTTAATATAGATTTGGCAGCACATCTCTACAAGATGCAAGTTTTTCAAGTATTTCAAGGTTTTTTATCAATCAGTGTTGCGATGATAACCATACCATTCACCGCCGGTAAGTTACATTTATATTTACAGTTACATTACAATACACTACATGTACAAATACGTTTTATTAATTATTTTATGGAATTTGTTACAACATGAAAGTGTTTCTATATTCGAGGTGCTGGAATAGAATACATTTGAGAAATAAATCCTCCTTAAATTAATTACGGAATGTTGTATGCCAATGGTTAAGATACTTATTAGGATGCTAATATCGTCAAGATTGAAATTATTTTTTAAATACTTTGGAATTATTTTTTTCTTCCTTTTAAGGTTTCAAATGCTCAAAATGTGCAGATATAAATAGTGTGCAAATAAACAATACAGTCCCGGGTTTCGTTTTTACTGTTGGATCCTTGAACTTGCCACCAAGATCCTCGCTATGCGAGACGGCAATAAACGGAAAAGAAGTAACGGGAGTGTCTATTGTCGATTGTCCCCAAAAATCATTAGGAGGTTCCCGAGATAACAGATGTGCTCATTATAATGGGGTGCTCGATATTTCAATAAAGGTGAACCAAGGAAGTCAATCAGGAGAAGGTAATTTTTTAAATTATCAAATGATGTTCTTGCAAATTATAGCCTTTTCCAAAATTCATATAGATTTGAGAAATATCCTTAATAGTAAAAAACAAAAAACATTCATTATTAATTTTTTTCAGTCAACGTTCGCTACAAGGGAACATTCAGGGATTGCCTTCTCGAATATATCAGTTCAAGTAGCTCCTGTACGAATCAAATGTATACTCTTCCAGAAGATAGCAAACTTCGTGCTGAAGCTTTATCAACCTCACCATACGATTTGACTCCATATTCCGTTACCGTTGATTTCAGTGGTAAAAAATGTGTCTCAGATGTCAACGGTAATTTCCCTTCCGATGGTAAGTTAAGATTGCATTCTAATTGTAATAATTTTATGAGTTGTGTGATTGTCAAATTTAATATTGATTTTAGATCATATTAGAACTAATTTTTTTTTATCTCTTCAGGTCTGAAATGCGCACAATGCGCAGATATAAGAAATGCGCAAATTTTGAAAAATACCGTCCCGGATTTCAATTTGGATATTGGATCCTTGAATTTACCATCAAACCGGCTATGCGAATCTGCACAGGGTGTGTCAGATGTTAAATGTCCGCAAAATTCCTCAAGTGGATCCCTCGTTAATAGATGTGTTCATTACAGTGGAGCGTTGGACCTGACAATTAAAGTTGGCACATCAGGGGAGGGTAAATAATTTAAAAACTACATGAAATGTTTTCGCAATCTAAAAATTTATAAAAATTAATAGCTTTACAGAAAATCGCACTAATATAGTATTTTTTTTTATTTTTTATACAGTCAAAGTCCGCTATGAAGGAACATACAGAGATTGTCTTCTGGAAAATATCTTTGCTAGTGGCTCCTGTGCGGACCAGGTCACTGTTCTCCCAGACGATAGCAAACTGCGTGCTGCTGCGTTATCAACTTCACCGTTCGATTTGAGTCCATATTCCGTCACTGTCGAATTCAAAGGGAGAAAATGTGTGTCGGATAACAAAGGAATTTTCCTTGCTGCAAATAAATCCCCTTTGATCGTCGCATTGACCGGCTGTAATCTTTTTGCCATTGTTGTTTCATACATCATCAGTAAAGTTTATTCTTAGTATGTTGTTAGTGCATTATAGTGAAATATTTGAAATATCGTTTCAATTTTTCAAACGCAAAAATAACCCGCGTTTATCTAAGTGTGTTACAAAATGGAAGTAGTTTTAGAATTTGTATATCACATAATCGATTTAAAATTTGACAGATTCATTTGTGTATTTGCTATATTGAGACTTATGAAATTAATGTGCTTTTTAATGATTCATGGGGGGGGGGGGGGGGTTGCAGAAATAAGATGATGGTTTGTCTTGTCCTCGCGAGAAATAATGCTTATTTATGTCAAATCCATAAACCATGTGTTAAATATCAAATATCCCTTCACACACTTTTTATCTGTTATACTTTCCAAGGGTCTTAATTTTTTATTGGTAAGGATATGAAAAATAATTTAGGCTTTTTAAAATTTTTTTTTTTTTTTTTTTTGGGGGGGGGGATGGTTGTGGTTGTTGTTGTTGTTTTTTTGACAAATACAAAGTCTGAAAAAATTCAAATCGACCATATTGTTGCTACATGTAGGTCTTTCAGTCATTTAATAAATGAGTTCCTAATGACGTATAACCGTAAGATAACCGTTAGATCAGTTAAAGCACTAGGCTGTGTAACACATTCAGAAGCTTTTTAAGTATATAGCCAAGTATATTGACTATATTCAACTGATAAAGTCTTAAATGGCTAGAAAGCATAGGTTATTATGTTTGTTGTCACTTGAATATTGAAGAAGAGTATCATTTTGTTTATAAAATACCATTTGCATCATGATAGCAGGAAACTATATATTAAAACGTACGATTGATATATTTAAAAAGTATACATGTATATAAACTTGTACTATTTAAATGTCTTTAAAGATGATAATGTTTTGTTCTAATTCAAAACTTGTAATATATTGTCTGTGTCTAAATTTTTCACCATGTATTTACTCTTTTACTCTATTTTTATAATGTAATCTGATTATATAGCCATCTGAATTAAGAACAAATAACCTCAAACTCATAACTATAAATGAAGAAATACTTTTAACATGATAAAAATCTTTTAAAAATCTAAAAGGAATGATTTTTTTATACAAATTTCATAGCAATTTGACTTTGTAGCAAAAATTAATGTATTAATGAAATTAAATACTTCCATGGTTCTTATGTAAAAGGGTAGAAATAATTGTACATTCCTGTTTTCTATTTTGATTTCGTTATATCACGCTTTAATATCTTTTCTATTTTTAATGTTGTTTAAAATACATCTTCATCAATTGTTTACTGAATCGTGATTTTTCATACAAAATAAATCTGAGATTGAAAATCTTGTTAAATTCATACTTTTATAAAAAAAGAAAAAAGAAACCTTAACCAGGCAAATTACAACAGTTTAACAAATTTATTACTTATACGTAGAATTAAAGAATAAAATAGAGTATAACCCATACTACAGCCTGCAATGCTGACTTTTTTGGCTGCAATCGGGAAGATATTTCGTGGTTTCGTTGAATGAAAGTAGATTGTCTTGTGGGTCAAAGTGTGAAAAAAGAGAAACTTACCGACATGCGACAATAATAAAATAGAATATTTTCAATAGAAGTAATTGAGCAGGAGTTACTTTTCGTCAGCGGCCATGTTGCAGATCAACATGCCTAGGTTCATTGGTTATTCAACCGATTTTATCTTAAATACTGGGCATATTGGAGTGAATAACTGTTTTTATGATTAATTAACACTTGTTGAAGTATATTTTTTTTTATTTGAAATTGATTGATTTTCTGACAAGTTCGTTTAAAATTGGTTGTTCAAAGAGACAATTAATGAATATTTTTTTAATCATTAATTTTATATATTGCAGTTACATATAACAACACCAAAATCAAAAACAAGCTAGAAAAGAACATGTGTATAATATCATTATACAGAAAAAAGTTTATTTTGAAAACAAAATACCGATTTCTTACAATTTTCCATTTGTCTTATTAATCTCTGTAGGATCAATGATAGTGAACACTCTAGATAAGGAAAATGTTTGTTTTGACAGTTGCAATGGTTGTTGTTGTGGCATGAAACTGTAATAAATAAAATTAATGATTTGAAAACCTATTCAAAAGATGTTCAAATCAATAAAATAAATTTAAAACAAAACCAACGAGATAAATTATAAACAATCATGTGAGTTTTATAGCAATGAAAAGATATTTGAGATGTATAATTGAGTGGTTGAGACTTAAAAATGACTTACACTTGTCTAAGTTGAGAATCTGGTTTACGGACATCCAAATAGTTTGATAACCTTGACATGAGGAAAAAAAGATTATTTAAAAAAGGTTTCCTCCATATAAGAGAGAGAGAGAGAGAGAGAGAGAGAGAGAGAGAGAGAGAGAGAGATGATTCCATGCCATGCACATCATATAGTTGTAACCTTTTGAGAGATAGAAACAAATAAACAAACAGATAAAAGGACACAATTTTTTAAGACATGCAAACTTACCAAGAATGATCAACAACTTTATATTTTTTCTTGTTCTTGTAGATTAAAAGAACAATGATCAAAATCGTTAGAGCCAGCGCCAACAATATTGCAGCTACTTTGAGTTTATTTAATTTGCAGTCGTACATTCCTATTTCATGATAGCAGTCAAATAAAAACGTACATGGTCGGTTTGCACATTCGTCCACATCTAGAAGATAAGCATATTTTGGAAAAGTTTGTCATCATTATATTGTGAATGTATTTAATTAAAATCAAACTGCTGTTTTCTTGTTTATTATCATGATCTTAAATCAAGAATAAAACAAATGAGAAAATCAAATAATAGTTGTCTATAAAGCAACAAACCTATCTCACACAATAGACCTGTATAACCAGGAGGACATGCACAGGCAAACTGATTAACATGATCCAAACAGGTCCCGTTGTTTTCACATGGAAAACTTGCACATTCATTAATATCTAAAGCAAGATATCTGGTTTTAAGAATTTCAAAAAATATCAAAACGTGGATAAATGGTGAGAGAGAGAGAGAGAAAGAAAGAGAGAGAGAGAGAGAGAGAGAGAAGCAGCAGAGTACCTGTTTCACATACGATGCCGGTTAATCCGGGTCGACACATACAGGAAAATAAATCGATGTCATCAATACACGTTGCATTGTTCAGACAAGGCAAGCTCGCACATTCATCAATTTCTAAAACATTAATAGAGTTTTTCATTTGCGTTTATAGTTCTCACTTTTTTAATGTAAACTCAAATATATACTGCACTATGTTATGTAAAAAAAATTAAATCATTTAAACAAATTAATATAATGAATTTGATAGTGGTCTATGATAAGCAACTATTCACGTCTGCTGTGTGAAATTTGATTTTTAGAAGGCATGTCACATACGAAGCTAGTATACATGTATGTGTTTACCAGTCTGACATCTGTCATCCGTGTATCCAGAGAGGCAAATGCACGTGAAGTTTTGTGTCATTCCTAACCGTATACAGGTGCCATTATTCACACAAGGTTCCGCCACACAAGGACTTATATCTATATCAAATAAAGTAAAGTTTTGAAATTAAAATAATGATATTTATATCAGTTTTAAACAAGTAGTTAATGCTGAAATATTAATATTGTATATAAGTTTAAAATTTCAGAAAATAAATTGTAGGTCGAGCTCGAATTGTGACATGAAAAAAATTTGTTAAATCAATTTATATAAAATTGTATATTCATTTTTATTTATATTCAAGTTGATTTTATGATGCTGGAAAAAGTATCTCAACACGTATTTGTCAAATTTGAAAAATTAACGAAAATCAGATATAAAGAAATAACAATTTTTAACTTTTTCACAAACATCGATTGTTTTATTTAAAAAAATATATATAAATGACGTTTTGAACAAAAAGAAAAGATTCATTACATTGAGGACTTAACACAAGAAAATAATTAAATTGTCTTCCACTCTTTTACCAACCTGTAACTCTTATTTCAACACATCGCGAGTCGCTTGCTTTCCTACAAAAAAACGCAAACTTTGACAACTAACTGTTCTGTTTTACTTATTACAATGTATAGATATACATCATATCACACAATCATGTATAGAATTATACAACAGATAAATAAATGGATGTGTAAAAATCATATGTAAAAAAAGAGCAGTACTGACAAAAACTGAAAAAGAAAATCATATATAAAATATTACATGCAAGTTAATTTAAAAAAAGAAAGTTAAAATTAACAAGCAATAAATCTCCTTTTGAAAAAGTATTTTTAAGAGACAATATTTAGTGATGAGTTCTGATATTTCTTTACAGGTATCTCTCTTTGTTTACATACATGTAATAATCTCTTTCCAGCAATTGTTCAACATTCAATGTTTGTAAAACCAGGCTGATATAAACTAGTCTGCATGTTCAATATAATGTTTTTGAACCAGCAACACGAGAGCTTTTCCTATTTACTTAACATCTCCAGCAAAGGGCTTACATGTAACTTGTTGACTTGGGATCTAAAACATTTTTGTTTTGGATCAAAGATATATATGGATTGTCTTTGATTTCATTTAATAATTTATCATACGTTTGTCTTTATCTCCAGCGAATATCATATACATGTGTTTATGAAAACAAATCATTTAATTTCATGCGATGTGGATATAAATGCGCTTGGTATAGGATTTCTGACCACAATTATCATGGAGTTTCTACTATGAAAATTAAATACAAATTAGATAGTTTAATTTCATGAACACAAAAAATTGTGTTTTTCAATAATGTATGGTATCATTCGATAAAAGACAATATATCTCTACCCATTTATGTCTTCAGCCATTGCACATAAGATATGGGATCCAATTTGTAAGGCAGTTGGTGTCCATGTTGTATTGACATACACAACGCCTGGTTGTCCAGGAAACGGCCGAGGAGACGTACACATCATTCCCGCTGGTGACGTAACATCGACTCTTGAAATTCTGTAAAAATAAGAAATGTGTTAATTTGATTATTTTGCTTGTAAATTTGCTTAAATTTAACTCAAAAAACGAGATGAATAGCAAACAAATTACGTTGCATTGCTTATGACGTAAAATGGTATGTGTATTGTCTGTCCAGTTATCATATTAAAGACTGTTCCTTCTGTCGGTGTGTCATTGACGAATTTAGGTCTCTCATCACACCCTCCACTTAAACTGGCAGTCTGTATCAGAAACTGCAAGATGAAAAATAAAATTAACAATAAAAATATTAAATGTTTTGTATCAATGTATGCAGTATTTGTACCCGTACTAAATCTCTATTTATAATTCACCTGGAGATTGACTGACGTCATTGGGTCATTAGGTGTATAAGTAGCACCACCGAGAGAAATATTCGAACGCGGGAAATCCTCGACAGTAATGGCCACGGCATACATCCCATTAACGGTGTGAGTGGATGGAAAAAAGATCGTACATGTCTCCTATTTAAAAGAAAAGCATTTAAAACATAAAATCACTCAGCCACACAAATAAGTATAAGTATATTCATATGACACAAAAGACATGTTTCACCATCATTTGTATGACGTGTACCTCATCCAGTGTCGCAAATGGTAGAGAAGAACAAACGGAGACACACTCAGATCCGGTGGACCAACGACATCTCACAATGTCGTCATTTGCATCTGCCACTGGTATTTGTATTGCAATTTGACATCCATACTGAACTCTGAAATTGATTGCGTGTTAATTGTGTAGATTACAAGACAAATGATTTAATGACATGTGGTGATAACAATCAGTGTTCAAAATCAGAAGTCCAAAGGAAAAATACAAAAAAGAAGCAGAGCAACACGAACATCCAAAGAAATTAGATGCAGGATCAAGTGCCATGGAGGAGTGAGCATCCTCTGCCGACCGGTCACACCCACCGTGTGTTCTTTGTCGCAATCGGGAAAAACGAAAAAGTCCGTAGACAATTAGGTGATTAATTATGATCTAATAATAAGTATGAAACGCGTCAGTCAGCATGCGACCCAGTGGAAGATTGTATTTGATGACAAGGTCGTTGCATCGACCATAGAACTTACGAAAAGATGACTTCAATCGAGACTGTTGATAGTGATGTTTTATCAACTTGTTTGTCAGTAGCTTGCGTCGCCTTAGAAACTGTTCACATTTATATTCAGTTTTTCATCATTTTTATGAGTATTATTAAAAACAATATTTCCCAAAATATCCTAATGTTCAGGCTATTACACTCGGCCCAAATTAGTAGCTTGCATTTTTGGCATTTATGTCTAATCTAAAGTGAAAACTCACATACCTTACTTTACTCTTGAACCTTAGAGGGTTAGCTATGGCTTGCAGATTGAGCAAGAAATGACCATTTAAATGTACTTAAAGATTATGTGTTCGTAGGTTTTATCGTAATCATAATTGGTGTATTTCATAATTCAATAACTAATCAAAATATACCAAAATAATGCATATTTCTTCACTTTCTCAAATTTATACACTATTTCTATCACCAGTGACGTCTGATGCCGATGATAATTTGGCAATGGACTTTGTGCAAAATTGAATTCGCGAAATCTATTATGTTGAGCTGAGAAAATTACAGCGATCTGTTTTCGAATCCTTTCTTAATTTTTGTTTTGTACCTTTATAGAATAAAACTAATGAAACTTTGCGGAGGACAATACATTCGTCCCAAGGGGACTTATGTAATCAATGTTATCCGCAAAAAGTCAATATTTGTATAATACTTACGTATACAACGGTTTTCCAGTCGTAACAGGGCTACTGTTTGGTTGGTTAATATCCGTTCTAGTTGCCAAGTTCACTGTTGTCTGAATTGACCAACTTGAACCTGACCCATAGTCCAG
>WFKH01006014.1:27188356-27200053 GCA_016163765.1 Magallana hongkongensis | reverse complement strand
TAATACATACAGCAATACTTATGAGTAGGTCCTTCCCATGTAATACACACATCAATGCTATCAATAGGTCCTTACCATGTAATTATACATACAGCAATACTTATCAATAGGTTCATACCCTGTAATACATACAGCAATATTTATCAATATGTCCTTACCATGTACATACAGCACTACTTATCAACAGGTTCTTACATGTACATGTACATGTGTAATACATACAGTATGCTTATCAATAGGCCTTACCATGTAATACATACAGCAATACTTATCAATAGGTCCTCACAATGTAATAAATAAGCAATACTTATCAATAGGTCCTTACAATGAAATACATACAGCAATACTTATCAATAGGTTCTTACCATGTAATGCTTCTTTATATGTTCCATATTGACTGTTTCTGCGATTCCTGGCATTTGGTAAATATCCCTTACATACGGCCATTTGTTAGGATAGTCAAGTATCCTCTTCTTGTTACATTGGTCCGTGAAAAAAAATGTTCAAGGAAATAATCAACCACTTGTTTTATTAAAATATGTAATACATGTAACTGTTACGCTAGGCCCTGTATGGTAGTTAAACAAACTGCAGCAATCATATGCATCAATCTTAAAAATGTTTTAATTCTTTTGCGTAAATGTGTGTATCAAATGCTTTGAAATGCTGCTCATATACTGCATCAAAGCGGACCAATGTGACGAACAACCGGATGTCAGCCTCTGTTAAACTGGATCCGACCAGATATCGCTGCTTGGACAAAATGGACTCCACCTATGAATAATGTTAACAAGATTTAACACGAATATTAGAAATAGCTTTTTTTAAAACTGAATTTCAGTTTGACATTTTGTTGCAACATTACCTTATCCAGTGCATCAAACAATCCAATCACCGCCTCATCGTAAGCCTCTTGTGACGTGGCAAACCCAGCCCTGTATACTCCGTTGTTAATGTTCCTTGAAAATATCGGTAGAAAACGACAATCAAAACATTAATGAGAACATCATGCACAATATCGGACTAAAACACATTGTGCATCTCCTTAGAGTATAATGTTCCACGAGTAATCACATGTAAAGAATGCATGGTAAATTAAAACGACAGAACGACTGACTATTACTTTATCTTGATACACGATATACATAGTAAAACTTATTTTAAACTTACGGGTATATCCACTCATTATGTCATCAATAGATTTTCTCAGATTCTCAGGATAAAAATCCAATTGTTTTTGTTCTTCGGTTTTACAGAAGTCGTTGAATTCTGTGTTAAGCATTCTGATGATTTCGCTCGATTCGTTGTTGACGATGGTCTTTGTCTGTTTGTCCCTTAGTACAGGGACTGTTACTCTTTTATTGTAATCTGTTAACAACACACAACGTTTCATAAATGAAACAAAACATTTCATCTAAAATAAAGGTCAGTTTATAATGCAACATTATTTCTCTTACATATCATGTACATGAATCTGTGCATATCTTTGAAGTTGGGAAAAAATACACGTTTTTCTCAGATTTACCATCTTTGGAGACTATGAAATTACACTTTCATATCAAAGTTTACAATCGACGAGTCCGCTTTACATATTGAACTTTAATTTCACACCTGGATCAACTTTCCTGTAAACCTCTTTTAAGTATTTGACGCTATTGACAGTATCGGGAGTACAGCCATCTCTCTGTAGAAATAAAAAACAATTATATACAACATTGCAGTAGTCTAATTTATACATGGTTATATGTATGGTTATGCTTCTGTTTAGCTTCTAGCGTATTTTATATAAATGAAATTGAGTGTAACAAATGTCAACTTTTTCGTTTAACTCCCATCCAGTCTCAGAATTTGACAGCATATCAACTACTTTAACGGATATGACATCATATAACCCCTTTAACTTCCGGGAGATCAGCGTCCCGTGAGCCCATGGACAGGCCAAAGAAACGTAGAGATGGTAGCGACCAGGCTGTGCTTTGATGTAACGGCATGTTTGGTGTACAAGGCGTTTGAAGACTTGTCGGGAGTTATGATAACACCCTTAATCAATCTCATGCATTGAACTTTAAAGAGTTGGAATGATCCTTGGAACTTTTCTTCCCTTTTTATAAAATATCATTCTTTTATGTTTTGGTTTTGTTTTGATTTGAAATGTATGTACCGAATATTTCTAAAGCTCCTAAAAACCGATCACATTTATAAGGTTGTTTCGCGGCCTACATTCCTTCAAAATTTCAAATAGTATTTTCCCCGTTAAAATCAATACGAGTCAACGGACTAAAGATCTAATTTATTGATAAATGTTGCTTTGTTAATGTTGTTACAGTATCTTTCATGATATGGTGTCACAAATAGAGGAACAATATGTCCACATTAACATTAGAGTAATGGGAAACCATAAGAGGGTTGGTGGTATGTTTGACTACTGCTCTACATGTCATAACCACCTTTAATTAACATCAGTATCTGTATGGCAACTAAGAGAATCAATTATATTATCTTACAATAAAAATATATAATTTGTCAAAGGTAGTGCTGACATCTGAATAAAAGCTTTGAGCAATATTTAATTATATTTGTCGTAGAAGCAGTTTTCTTATAATGGGAGCTAACACTTTATGGTGTTATACCATTTTGGCAATCAAAAAGTAACATTGTGCCGGATAATTATGCCAGTGCCAAGGTGGCATTTTTGCACCCACTTTAGATGCAGTTTCGTAAAAACCCATATACACCATATGATAGACCATTGTCATTGTATATAACCATCTCTGTTTCTAGTGTAGCTCAGCTGTCACGTGAGATATTTACCTTCAAAAGTTAATATACCATAGGAAAATAATTAATTCCATTAGCAAAATATTTTTCCTACATAGAATATTAAAAATCCTTTAAGATTTTCTAAAAATCCTTTAGGAATTATATTCCCTTTAGGAGAAAGTATTTCCTGCAGGAATTTGATTCAGACATGTAGTTTTCCCACTAGGTAGTTAAAATGCCATATCGGATTTTAAAATTCTATGGGAGTTTTGTTCAAATGCTTTCCGGATTTAAATTCCCATAAGAAATTCTTTATTTTGGTAGAAAATGCACCACTTTTCATTATAATGGATGTTTATGTGCGTTGTATGCATATATTTGGGAGAAAATTGGAGAAATCGTGATTTCATTGTCCAAAATGTATGATTGTATTATAAATGTTATATAGATTAATATACCTTATTCATGAAAAAAATATAGTCGTTGCCTGATCTCGGTTGTTGTGTAGACATGAAGCAATATCGGCACATTTTGTTGATAATGATACATTGTGTCATTAGGACACATGCTGACTAACGTTTTTCATACTTGTTAGACCATTATTTTTACACCAGACTGACTACGGTTTCTTCCGTTTTGCATGATCTTCACAATGAGCACACGGCGGGTGCGACCGGTCGGCAGGAGATGCTTACTCCTCCTAGGCACCTGATCCCACCTCTATCTTTTTAGAGGTCCATGTTGATCTGCTTTGAATTTGAATTTCGCTTTATGGATTTTTGAGATGATTGACAGTTTGTTATTGTCATTTCCGAGCTATGCTGAATAGAAAGTGTTGACTCCTGCGTCATTAACAACCATATAACAGACAGTTGGAAATGAGGGGGCTACTATTATTACTGCAAGCCAAACTTCTTCAAACTCACAGGTATGTGGAGCTATTATAATATTATTTATCAGATCTAATGGTAAACCTTCATTTTGTCGTTCGACAGGTATATTAGCTCTAGTTGAACTGGTTCCAGTGCTAGCAGGTGCTTGGAGTCAAAATAATATGCCGTGTTTTACTGTTTCTTTCCCAGCTCTCTGCATATTCACTTCATTCATTTAAATCTAATTTTTGTGATTTGCTTTAAAACTTGAGCACAGAAATGATAACAATTAATTGTGTTTATTACATAGATTTAATGAATGAAACGAGAGATTGTAATCAAAGACACTATCTAAAAGTCTGTCCCAAGATATTTATGCAGCACATTTGGACGATTTTTAATAAAAATGTACATACCTGTGAAAGAAGTGCAATTTAAATCGATGAAAGGGAAAATTTCCAAGATATCTTCATTGACACATTATCTCTTTTCACCCAAAAATATTCACAGGAACGAAAACAGATTTCTTACGGAGATTTCTCCATTCGGAAGTCACTCGGAATACCTCGCGCAATTTTTCAACGTTATCATCCGGGCTTGCTGCAATACAAAATCCCCGTAGACATCACATTTTTTAGCTGTGTATTGAAACCTGATAAGCTAAAGGGGGCGATTCAACTGAGAAATCTTGGAGACTTTTCCTATTTTTGGATGAACATCGTTTGAACCCTGAGGTATTTATAAATATCGAGTGATTAGGCAAAATGTTATCGAGGATATCTTGGGACAGAGTATAGTGACATTTATTAATGTGTAGTAATGAAGGTGCAATATCCATAAAGTATTTCGATTACGAAAAAGATTTATGAAATTATTTCAAAACATTTAAGAAAGTAAAGTTTAACCAAGAAAAAACACAAGATTTAATTGAAATATAAACGGTGATTTAAGCAATGCATTCTTTTACACATTTTGTTCAACTCGCATCTCTTTCAAACAATTGAATTAAAATTACTGTAATAAAAAAAATTTAAAAAAATAATATTGTGATTTGTGCAAGTCAGTGATAATTTACACATCCATCCTCCATCCATCCATTCATCTACCTATCTTGATGTGACGTAATAAACATAGAACAATAGAGTTATGACAACATGTCTTGATTGAAGGTTGACTGTGTTTGACCCGGATGTTAGATTACGGTTGAAAGGGGTCGCTTCATTGCCGGTCTGATATTCTGCAACAAAAAAAACCCAATATTATTCCTTTTGAAATGAATGTCAACCGAAGTCAAAAGACCTTCGCTAGCCAAAGTGTTTCGGTCCACTTCGATCCCAATGAGTCAATGAGGAACGGAGTGGACCGAAAACCCTTGTCTAGCGATTACGAAAGACATGGAAACATAAAGTTTAAAATGTAATTTAATGTTTCAACAATGGTAGAAATTTAAAATACATAAAGTCAAAATAGGAAGAGGAGTTTAAAATCGGTTTATAAAAGAGGTATAATAACGCACTTACTATATGATTTCGCTTACAATCGCGCGTTTGCAAATATCAGACATATTGAGTTAATAAAAGTATATTATAAGAAACGCAAATTACACAATTCACAAGGAGTTTCTTTGTTTCTTTTTTTACACAAAATCATTAAAATCTCCAGATTTTGTTAATAATATGAAGAGGAAAATGGTTATTATGCAATAAAAAGGTGGATATTTGACTATTAGAACCATTTTAAACCATAGAAACTCGATTAGAATTATGTTTTACGGGTATTTTAGTGCACGTTAACATTGAATTTATTTTGGTTAAACTGGTCTGTGTACTAAAATTTAGGCAAATACCGATATTTCAATTAGTGAACTTTCTAAATAAATACAATATTGTTTATAACCACATATATTGAAAACATATCAAATGAAATTATTATATGCGTGGCCTAGTGCATCTTCGCTAGCCAAGGGTTTACTATCCAGTCTGCTCCTGTAGAGAAGCAGAGTGGATCGTAAACCCTTGGCTAGCGAAAATGGACCTCGTGGTAACGCGTAGGTCTTTTTGATTTTGTGGTCGCAGGATCGATTCATCATGTAGTAAATATTTTTTTCTTTTTACTTAAATCATGACAAAAAAAGATAGTTTCAATTACATGTACATGTATCTTACCTGCTGTTGTTTCCTTCAAATTCTCTCGTTTAACTCTGAGTATGAGCAAACTCAATATAAACAGATCTCTTCAAAAACACTATTCAGTGATACGCTATTTACATTTTGCTGGAAGTTATCACGGTTCAGAAGATCAACTTTTATTTTATTTGTGCATACATATGCGAATAAAATACAACCCCCCCCCCCCCCCAAAAAAAAAAAAAAACACCAACAAACCAACAGGCATAAACGCTAACATAATCAGCCATATGGAGGGTAATCGTGTTCAAAAATCCAGACATGTAAACTAGTAAATTCGAATATGCAGTCGTGTTGGTGTGTGAGTCTGAGTGTGAATGTGTGTAATTCTGATCGTGTAATCTATAAAACTCGGACATAAACACTCTAAAGTTGACTCTGCAGACCTTCAATCTTATTCTTTCTACAGATGCACATTTGCAGCTTTTAAAATGATGTTTGTTATTTACATGTAACCTGTCAATAAAATACGCATTTTTTATTTGTAGTCTCTGCATTTGTATCATCGTTTTCTGAATAAGCACAGTTGACATATTACAAATCGACAAATATAAAGTCTACAAAGTTGTCGAATTTTGATATGACCATATATGGAAACGGTGACGTCACCGATAGCTGCAGGAAAAGGCCTGCCGAAATCGCCGGAATGGGCACAGAATAAACAAACATATGTTAGATATCATTATATTGTTTTCCCTTGGACTGAAATGTCACACTTTCATTGGTTTAAACATGGCACGTGATTGCCTCATATATCTCTATGTAGGTTCTGTAAGGATTAATATTAGGAATATGGCCGTCATTGGCCGCCGCCTCGCCTCTCGACATTTCATATTATTTAACACAGAAATCGTGTTCAGTAAGTCCTTAAAATATTTAGAGTAGTTGCCCTTTGAATATTGACGTCACATTGTTGTGTCTGGAGCAGAACAAAATGGCAGCGTCGAAATTTGCTCAAATCTCTGCAGAGGAAAAGGAGAAAATGATTAAAATTGAATAGCAACAAAACATTGTAAGTAACATGGGTGAAGCGAAGATTTTTAAAGAGTATTTGAAAGGTGGGATTGACAATTTTGAAGAGTTTAAATGAGTTTAATTGGACGAGATGTAAGGCATCTTGTACATGGCTTTGCGTAGATCACCGCTATTTGTGAATGAATATGTCGCTTGATAGTCCTCGGGAAAACAAAACACTTATTAGGTTAGTTACTGACTCACTACGGAAATATATTGGAATGATCAATCTTATAGATGGCGAGGTTTCGCCTCGCCATCTTTTAGATTGATCAACCCAATATATTTCCGTAGTGAGTCAGTAACGAAGCCGAGCCGTCTATGAGATTGATCAACCCAATATATTTCCGTAGTGAGTCAGTAACTAACCTAATAAGTAATATTATCTCTGGATTACAACATTTTTAGGAAGTATAACTTTTCGAAAAATAAATTATTAGCTCGGTGTCCATTATATGAAAAGAATCCAGATTAGATGCGACTGCAGGCTTGGGATAATGCTAAATGTAATGGTAATGTATTGTGCACAATGCATTACATGTCATCAAAGTAATGCTAGTAATGTGTAATGCCACAAATTTAGCATTACAAGTAATGGTAATGTAATGCATTACTTACCAAAATCTAGTGTAATGCTGGCATTACATGGCATTACTTTGCATTTCTATCATGCTTTTTTATGCATGTTCATTTTTAAAATCCTACCTATCATTACTCTGTTTAAACATAAACACGTATTTCTATTATTCTTATAGTACATGTAACAAATAGTTTAAGTGTAGAGCTCGGCTGAATAAAAGAAAGATCACAAAAAGCATCCTTATCGCTACCACAATGTTGGGACAAGACCCCCCCCCCCCCAAAAAAAAAAAAAGAACAATTCCACGGGGTAGGCCGGCTGATTAATTTAAAACTGAGTTATCAGTAAGAAAAAAAAACAAACTACCTGAAAACATTAGTTTTAAGATTTTGATTAAGATGAGACATGAGAAGCGGCACTCCCCCTCCTTTAAATGGAAAAAAGAAATTCCAAAGATCAGGTTAACTGTGTGTAAATTATAACAAAAATAGTTAATTTGTCGGTAGTATATAGAAAAATAAGGTGAAAAGTAATTGGCAAAAATGTTTTGATTTCAAGCAATTATTATGGGATATAAGCATGGCGTCCTGAATGTCAATTCAATACAGACACACTCAATGAAGTTGGTTAATCAAAATTTTCAGAAAAGCTATATGTACAGCGTTACAGCCCTTTGTGAACATGTACTGTTTACCATAAAGCAGCTTCTTAGTTTTGTAAAATTACTGTCAATACAGTATATAATTTATAAGATTTTAAAATTAAAACTCTACCAGTTCATATACGATGAAATTTGTCTAACCCACCCGTTCTTTAATTTCAGAAATTTAATTTTCCAAGAAAAAATATAATTATAAAAAACATAAACATAGTACTATTATCCCTTTTTTATTTCTTCAAAATCTGTCAATTTCTGATAATATTCTGTGCTTAAATTAATAATTATAAAACTTCTTTTTATAACAGTTTCAATTTGTTTTATTATGTATCATGGACTCGCACAACAAATTCATTTTGATACTTAAAGAAATATATAGATACATACATTTTTCCGCGAAAAATTACAAAATTTCTTTGCAGATCGTTTAATTCTAACTTATCCAGGATTTGAAATTCGCTCTAAAAATTTTTTAGCATTAGCACTTCAGCAATGAAGCTACATGGGGCCTCACAGTAGTTTCTAAACCCCATGCCGCTCAAAATATATTCACCCCTGTAAGAAATTTCTCGATCTGTCTCATTTCTAGAAAAGAGTACGTATTCAACTTATATTTTCCAGTTAAAATTACGTCAAATTATTTTAGGGATATTAGATATAAGACATTTCTTTTTGTAGTAAAAGTTAGCCTTATCGTATAATACCATAGAAATTATATTACAGAAACTAGCGCATTCGTCACACCGGTGTACAAGGGCACCCATTTTTACATACATTCACCTCTTGTTGTTTGGTCCAGCTTCAATTAAACCTCAATATCTTTTTCTAAAAATAATATTCTCGATCCAAAGAATAAAGTATCGTTTATTATAAAAGATTAACTGAATATTATGTTTATTTTGGTTCATTCTAGCGATTACGGCATGCCTTTTCCCGCAGCAAAGCATTTGCCATATAAGGTCATGTCAAACTTCGACAATCTTGTAAACTTTACATTTGTCGATTTGTAACATGTCAGATGTGCTATATCTGAGGATGAAGGTACAAATGCAGAAACTATGAATTACAAATTTGAAGGTTAAACTAACTAACAAAAACAATTAAGCAGCAAAATGTGCATTATACGAAGAAACTAAGTCAAATCTTAAAGTTGTTATGCCCGAGTTGTATAGGTAACACGATCAGAATAACACACATTTTTACTCAAGCTCACACACCAACACAATTGCATATTCGAATTTACATATTTACAGGTCTGGATTTTTTAACACGATTACCTTCCATACAGCCAAGCGCTTATTTCAAACAAAGCAACCTTACATTAACCAAGTCGATATATCAAATTTTAAAAAGGAAAAAAAACCCACTTCATTTGAAAATATTTAACGAAAAATTGGCTTTTAAATTATTCATCCTTAATTTGGATTCTGTCTAGTGAATTCTGTGCTCGTAAATTATTTTCTCTATCAACATGACCTACCTGTTGACAATTCCCGTGAATCATCGAGGGGTGCTGAAATACAGGTAGAACCCTGGAAGTTAGGAATCGTTACAATAGCGTTACTTAGACCCAGTTCCTGTAGCGCAGCTTTCTCCATCGGTCCTGTGACGTTCTGCTGACAACCCCCAATAAAGTTTGTGTCCACCAGGATGCAATCTCGATAGAAAAGACTGCCCTGAACATTGACATTTATGTCACTTCCAACTGCGTATGCATAAAAAGAAAAGCAAATTTCAGTATCAAATGATAAGCAAAATTCAGTATTCTGCTAAAGGTCATTTGTTTTTTCAAATAGTTTGTTTTTAAACATATTGCGTGGTAAAGATTACAGGAAAATTAAAAAGACGCACAGAGTTTTGTTTGGATGTTTGCCGTTAGATTCCCTCTCAACAACCCACACATAAAGCTTTTCTCATCATGACCACTGGACTTTCCTGAGCATGATACAATCGTCGCATTTTCTAATTTTTCATAGTTCTCCTTTGTACATAGTAGATCAGTAGGCAATTTCACCAGTGATGCATAGAAACTGCTGGATTCCATATGAATGCATTTATAACAGCGTAAATCTGTTTCCAATATAATAGCATAAGAAACAATATTAATTTGTTTTTCTTCAAATAAATTGCTAGATCTACATTAAAATCCGTCCGATCACCTTGTTGCAAAATTTTACATAACTTTTGTAAATGCAGAAGGTTTGAGATAGGGTCAATAAGTATATATTTTGTAAATATGATTAAAACTTTCCTTTTTATAACTCCACTTAATTTTAAATCCAATTGCAACATAACAGGAAATATGCCCAAATAATTATTCCTTTACGATGCTTCATAAACATCATTTAACAGAACCGATTTTAAATTCATTAAAAGATGGGGATGATACAAATTATGCAGTCCATTTAAACTTTTACTTTAAACTTTTACATTTATAATTGGAGTAAAATGCAAATTATATATATATATATATACCGAGAATAGATCTAGCTGTGGGCTATTATACTTCCTAAGTTATCTTCATTGGATTTTAAACGATAGGAAATTGACTATTGTAAACAAAACTTTAAATGAAATCTTTCTTTGTCTGCAAAGGCTTCGTTTCTTTTTTAAAGCAGATAGGAAAAAATAGATTAAACACATGAAACTTTTACAACAATCATATTTTTTGACCCAGAACTTACCTAAAGACCAGGAGGTTGACGTCATGAGCCAGAGAGAGTAAGTTCTCAGTAGTAGAACCAAAACTGTGCCGTGGTATTCCAAGTCCATCGTTTCTCCACTTTTATTACGGAGCACTTTTATTCTGGAAAATTAATTTATTCCACTCATGCAGTTAGATAAGATCTATATTTCTATAGTTATCAATTGCTTGGTAAGTTGTTCTCACGGTGAAAGGCGGAAGATAATTACAGACAGCAAAATTAAATGACACGTCCATAAAGTTATAGTTTTCAATTTGATTAATACCGGCATACTGTGTTTGCGTAATGTATGCACTAGGATGTATTTAAAAAAAAAATTAAATGGTTGAAGAGAAACTCTGTCAGTAGGATGAGTGTAACAAGAGACAAGAATAATATAATCATACCAATTTTTGCACGACAATAGATATAGTTTAGGGTTTTTTTCAGGATTTTCAGAAGCATGTTGGGTGTTCGGTGAGATGGTGACGTTTGAGTCGGGGTCCTCGTGTTTTGTGTGTCAGTTGCTTATTGACTGGGCTGTTTAGTGTGCTTCAATAGGCAATAACAATATTTAATTCAATGCTTGTATAATGTTTATAAATTTGACAAATGCATCATTTTCATATTGTAACTTTTGTATATACACTTACTAATCCAGGAAATTCAAAATTTACAATATGACAGAACTAGTATGTTTTAACAATGAACGTAATAGTTTTACTGTAGTCATAACAACTGTTTATTTTATAAACCGACATTTTGTTTTGTTTGTCGGAAAAATATGTCTGCACACACTGAGTACTCACCTTAATGTTCAAATCCAAGTGATTTTATTTTATGTTGTATGCGTCATTCGGTCATACTTGATCTGTTAGTCTTCTGAATTTCCCCATACCATTTATGTTAAGTATGTCTATTGAACTCCTTTATGAATCCCAAT
>WFKH01006014.1:27176386-27188256 GCA_016163765.1 Magallana hongkongensis | reverse complement strand
ATTGGGATTCATAAAGGAGTTCAATAGACATACTTAACATAAATGGTATGGGGAAATTCAGAAGACTAACAGATCAAGTATGACCGAATGACGCATACAACATAAAATAAAATCACTTGGATTTGAACATTAAGGTGAGTACTCAGTGTGTGCAGACATATTTTTCCGACAAACAAAACAAAATGTCGGTTTATAAAATAAACAGTTGTTATGACTACAGTAAAAATATTACGTTCATTGTTAAAACATACTAGTTCTGTCATATTGTAAATTTTGAATTTCCTGGATAAGTAAGTGTATATACAAAAGTTACAATATGAAAATGATGCATTTGTCAAATTTATAAACATTATACAAGCATTGAATTAAATATTGTTATTGCCTATTGAAGCACACTAAACAGCCCAGTCAATAAGCAACTGACACACAAAACACGAGGACCCCGACTCAAACGTCACCATCTCACCGAACACCCAACATGCTTCTGAAAATCCTGAAAAAAACCCTAAACTATATCTATTGTCGTGCAAAAATTGGTATGATTATATTATTCTTGTCTCTTGTTACACTCATCCTACTGACAGAGTTTCTCTTCAACCATTTAATTTTTTTTTAAATACATCCTAGTGCATACATTACGCAAACACAGTATGCCGGTATTAATCAAATTGAAAACTATAACTATATGGACGTGTCATTTAATTTTGCTGTCTGTAATTATCTTCCGCCTTTCACCGTGAGAACAACATACCAAGCAATTAATAACTATAGAAATATCGATCTTATCTAACTGCATGAGTGGAATAAATTAATTTTCCAGAATAAAAGTGCTCCGGAAAATAAGTGCAGAAACGATGGACTTGGAATACCACGGCACAGTTTTGGTTCTACTACTGAGAACTTACTCTCTCTGGCTCATGACGTCAACCTCCTGGTCTTTAGGTAAGTTCTGGGTCAAAAAATATGATTGTTGTAAAAGTTTCATGTGTTTAATCTATTTTTTCCTATCTGCTTTAAAAAAGAAACGAAGCCTTTGCAGACAAAGAAAGATTTCATTTAAAGTTTTGTTTACAATAGTCAATTTTCTATCGTTTAAAATCCAATGAAGATAACTTAGGAAGTATAATAGCCCACTGCTAGATCTATTCTCGGTATATATATATATATATAATTTGCATTTTACTCCAATAATACATGTAAAAGTTTAAAGTTAAAGTTTAAATGGACTGCATAATTTGTATCATCCCCATCTTTTAATGAATTTAAAATCGGTTCTGTTAAATGATGTTTATGAAGCATCGTAAAGGAATAATTATTTGGGCATATTTCCTGTTATGTTGCAATTGGATTTAAAATTAAGTGGAGTTATAAAAAGGAAAGTTTTAATCATATTTACAAAATATATACTTATTGACCCAATTTGAAACCTTCTGCATTTACAAAAGTTATGTAAAATTTTGCAACAAGGTGATCGGACGGATTTTAATGTAGATCTAGCAATTTATTTGAAGAAAAACAAATTAATATTGTTTCTTATGCTATTATATTAGAAACAGATTTACGCTGTTATAAATGCATTCATATGGAATCCAGCAGTTTCTATGCATCACTGGTGAAATTGCCTACTGATCTACTATGTACAAAGGAGAACTATGAAAAATTAGAAAATGCGACGATTGTATCATGCTCAGGAAAGTCCAGTGGTCATGATGAGAAAAGGTTTATGTGTGGGATGTTGAGAGGGAATCTAACGGCAAACATCCAAACAAAACTCTGTGCGTCTTTTTAATTTTCCTGTAATCTTTACCACGCAATATTTTTAAAAACAAACTATTTGAAAAAACAAATGACCTTTAGCAGAATACTGAATTTTGCTTATCATTTGATACTGAAATTTGCTTTTCTTTTTATGCATACGCAGTTGGAAGTGACATAAATGTCAATGTTCAGGGCAGTCTTTTCTATCGAGATTGCATCCTGGTGGACACAAACTTTATTGGGGGTTGTCAGCAGAACGTCACAGGACCGATGGAGAAAGCTGCGCTAAAGGAACTGGGTCTAAGTAACGCTATTGTAACGATTCCTAACTTCCAGGGTTCTACCTGTATTTCAGCACCCCTCGATGATTCACGGGAATTGTCAACAGGTAGGTCATGTCGATAGACAAAATAATTTACGAGCACAGAATTCACTAGACAGAATCCAAATTAAGGATGAATAATTTAAAAGCCAATTTTTCGTTAAATATTTTCAAATGAAGTGGGTTTTTTTTCCTTTTTAAAATTTGATATATCGACTTGGTTAATGTAAGGTTGCTTTGTTTGAAATAAGCGCTTGGCTGTATGGAAGGTAATCGTGTTAAAAAATCCAGACCTGTAAATATGTAAATTCGAATATGCAATTGTGTTGGTGTGTGAGCTTGAGTAAAAATGTGTGTTATTCTGATCGTGTTACCTATACAACTCGGGCATAACAACTTTAAGATTTGACTTAGTTTCTTCGTATAATGCACATTTTGCTGCTTAATTGTTTTTGTTAGTTAATTTAACCTTCAAATTTGTAATTCATAGTTTCTGCATTTGTACCTTCATCCTCAGATATAGCACATCTGACATGTTACAAATCGACAAATGTAAAGTTTACAAGATTGTCGAATTTTGACATGACCTTATATGGCAAATGCTTTGCTGCGGGAAAAGGCATGCCGTAATCGCTAGAATGAACCAAAATAAACATAATATTCAGTTAATCTGTTATAATAAACGATACTTTATTCTTTGGATCGAAAATATTATTTTTAGAAAAAGATATTGAGGTTTAATTGAAGCTGGACCAAACAACAAGAGGTGAATGTATGTAAAAATCGGTGCCCTTGTACACTGGTGTGACGAATGGGCTAGTTTCTGTAATATAATTTCTATGGTATTATACGATAAGGCTAACTTTTACTACAAAAAGAAATGCCTTATATCTAATATCCCTAAAATAATTTGACGTAATTTTAACTGGAAAATATAAGTTGAATACGTACTCTTTTCTAGAAATGAGACAGATCGAGAAATTTCTTACAGGGGTGAATATATTTTGAGCGGCATTGGGTTTAGAAACTACTGTGAGGCCCATGTAGCTTCATTGCTGAAGTGCTAATGCTAAAAATTTTTTAGAGCGAATTTCAAATCCTGGATAAGTTAGAATTAAACGATCTGCAAAGAAATTTTGTAATTTTTCGCGGAAAAATGTATGTATCTATATATTTCTTTAAGTATCAAAATGAATTTGTTGTGCGAGTCCATGATACATAATAAAACAAATTGAAACTGTTATACAAAGAAGTTTTATAATTATTAATTTAAGCACAGAATATTATCAGAAATTGACAGATTTTGAAGAAATAAAAAAAGGGATAATAGTACTATGTTTATGTTTTTTATAATTATATTTTTTCTTGGAAAATTAAATTTCTGAAATTAAAGAACGGGTGGGTTAGACAAATTTCATCGTATATGAACTGGTAGAGTTTTAATTTTAAAATCTTATAAATTATATACTGTATTGACAGTAATTTTACAAAACTAAGAAGCTGCTTTATGGTAATCAGTACATGTTCACAAAGGGCTGTAACGCTGTACATATAGCTTTTCTGAAAATTTTGATTAACCAACTTCATTGAGTGTGTCTGTATTGAATTGACATTCAGGACGCCATGCTTATATCCCATAATAATTGCTTGAAATCAAAACATTTTTGCCAATTACTTTTCACCTTATTTTTCTATATACTACCGACAAATTAACTATTTTTGTTATAATTTACACACAGTTAACCTGATCTTTGGAATTTCTTTTTTCCATTTAAAGGAGGGGGAGTGCCGCTTCTCATGTCTCATCTTAATCAAAATCTTAAAACTAATGTTTTCAGGTAGTTTGTTTTTTTTCTTACTGATAACTCAGTTTTAAATTAATCAGCCGGCCTACCCCGTGGAATTGTTCTTTTTTTTTTTTTGGGGGGGGGGGGGTCTTGTCCCAACATTGTGGTAGCGATAAGGATGCTTTTTGTGATCTTTCTTTTATTCAGCCGAGCTCTACACTTAAACTATTTGTTACATGTACTATAAGAATAATAGAAATACGTGTTTATGTTTAAACAGAGTAATGATAGGTAGGATTTTAAAAATGAACATGCATAAAAAAGCATGATAGAAATGCAAAGTAATGCCATGTAATGCCAGCATTACACTAGATTTTGGTAAGTAATGCATTACATTACCATTACTTGTAATGCTAAATTTGTGGCATTACACATTACTAGCATTACTTTGATGACATGTAATGCATTGTGCACAATACATTACCATTACATTTAGCATTACCCCAAGCCTGCAGTCGCATCTAATCTGGATTCTTTTCATATAATGGACACCGAGCTAATAATTTATTTTTCGAAAATTTATACTTCCTAAAAATGTTGTAATCCAGAGATAATATTACTTATTAGGTTAGTTACTGACTCACTACGGAAATATTGGGTTGATCAATCTCATAGACGGCTCGGCTTCGTTACTGACTCACTACGGAAATATATTGGGTTGATCAATCTAATAGATGGCGAGGCGAAACCTCGCCATCTATAAGATTGATCATTCCAATATATTTCCGTAGTGAGTCAGTAACTAACCTAATAAGTGTTTTGTTTTCCCGAGGACTATCAAGCGACATATTCATTCACAGATAGCGGTGATCTACGCAAAGCCATGTACAAGATGCCTTACATCTCGTCCAATTAAACTCATTTAAACTCTTCAAAATTGTCAATCCCACCTTTCAAATACTCTTTAAAAATCTTCGCTTCACCCATGTTACTTACAATGTTTTGTTGCTATTCAATTTTAATCATTTTCTCCTTTTCCTCTGCAGAGATTTGAGCAAATTTCGACGCTGCCATTTTGTTCTGCTCCAGACACAACAATGTGACGTCAATATTCAAAGGGCAACTACTCTAAATATTTTAAGGACTTACTGAACACGATTTCTGTGTTAAATAATATGAAATGTCGAGAGGCGAGGCGGCGGCCAATGACGGCCATATTCCTAATATTAATCCTTACAGAACCTACATAGAGATATATGAGGCAATCACGTGCCATGTTTAAACCAATGAAAGTGTGACATTTCAGTCCAAGGGAAAACAATATAATGATATCTAACATATGTTTGTTTATTCTGTGCCCATTCCGGCGATTTCGGCAGGCCTTTTCCTGCAGCTATCGGTGACGTCACCGTTTCCATATATGGTCATATCAAAATTCGACAACTTTGTAGACTTTATATTTGTCGATTTGTAATATGTCAACTGTGCTTATTCAGAAAACGATGATACAAATGCAGAGACTACAAATAAAAAATGCGTATTTTATTGACAGGTTACATGTAAATAACAAACATCATTTTAAAAGCTGCAAATGTGCATCTGTAGAAAGAATAAGATTGAAGGTCTGCAGAGTCAACTTTAGAGTGTTTATGTCCGAGTTTTATAGATTACACGATCAGAATTACACACATTCACACTCAGACTCACACACCAACACGACTGCATATTCGAATTTACTAGTTTACATGTCTGGATTTTTGAACACGATTACCCTCCATATGGCTGATTATGTTAGCGTTTATGCCTGTTGGTTTGTTGGTGTTTTTTTTTTTTTTTGGGGGGGGGGGGGGGTTGTATTTTATTCGCATATGTATGCACAAATAAAATAAAAGTTGATCTTCTGAACCGTGATAACTTCCAGCAAAATGTAAATAGCGTATCACTGAACAGTGTTTTTGAAGAGATCTGTTTATATTGAGTTTGCTCATACTCAGAGTTAAACGAGAGAATTTGAAGGAAACAACAGCAAGTAAGATACATGTACATGTAATTGAAACTATCTTTTTTTGTCATGATTTAAGTAAAAAGAAAAAAATATTTACTACATGATGAAATCGATCCTGCGACCACAAAATCAAAAAGACCTACGCGTTACCACGAGGTCCATTTTCGCTAGCCAAGGGTTTACGATCCACTCTGCTTCTCTACAGAAGCAGACTGGATAGTAAACCCTTGGCTAGCGAAGATGCACTAGGCCACGCATATAATAATTTCATTTGATATGTTTTCAATATATGTGGTTATAAACAATATTGTATTTATTTAGAAAGTTCACTAATTGAAATATCGGTATTTGCCTAAATTTTAGTACACAGACCACGTTTAACCAAAATTAATTCAATGTTAACGTGCACTAAAATACCCGTAAAACATAATTCTAATCGAGTTTCTATGGTTTAAAATGTTTCTAATAGTCAAATATCCACCTTTTTATTGCATAATAACCATTTTCCTCTTCATATCATTAACAAAATCTGGAGATTTTAATGATTTTGTGTAAAAAAAGAAACAAAGAAACTCCTTGTGAATTGTGTAATTTGCGTTTCTTATAATATACAGTCAAACTTCGTTATCTCGAACTAGATGGGACTGTTTAAAAACTTCGAGATATCCGAGTATTCGAGATATCGAGAGTAAAATACTTAAAAAATAAGTAGTTTGGACTTAAAAATCACTTCAACATATCCATTGTATTCGAGATATCAGTGTTCGAGATATCGAAGTTCAACTGTACTTTTATTAACTCAATATGTCTGATATTTGCAAACGCGCGATTGTAAGCGAAATCATATAGTAAGTGCGTTATTATACCTCTTTTATAAACCGATTTTAAACTCCTCTTCCTATTTTGACTTTATGTATTTTAAATTTCTACCATTGTTGAAACATTAAATTACATTTTAAACTTTATGTTTCCATGTCTTTCGTAATCGCTAGACAAGGGTTTTCGGTCCACTCCGTTCCTCATTGACTCATTGGGAGCGAAGTGGACCGAAACACTTTGGCTAGCGAAGGTCTTTTGACTTCGGTTGACATTCATTTCAAAAGGAATAATATTGGGTTTTTTTTGTTGCAGAATATCAGACCGGCAATGAAGCGACCCCTTTCAACCGTAATCTAACATCCGGGTCAAACACAGTCAACCTTCAATCAAGACATGTTGTCATAACTCTATTGTTCTATGTTTATTACGTCACATCAAGATAGGTAGATGAATGGATGGATGGAGGATGGATGTGTAAATTATCACTGACTTGCACAAATCACAATATTATTTTTTTAAATTTTTTTTATTACAGTAATTTTAATTCAATTGTTTGAAAGAGATGCGAGTTGAAAAAAATGTGTAAAAGAATGCATTGCTTAAATCACCGTTTATATTTCAATTAAATCTTGTGTTTTTTCTTGGTTAAACTTTACTTTCTTAAATGTTTTGAAATAATTTCATAAATCTTTTTCGTAATCGAAATACTTTATGGATATTGCACTTTCATTACTACACATTAATAAATGTCACTATACTCTGTCCCAAGATATCCTCGATAACATTTTGCCTAATCACTCGATATTTATAAATACCTCAGGGTTCAAACGATGTTCATCCAAAAATAGGAAAAGTCTCCAAGATTTCTCAGTTGAAACGCGCCCTTTAGCTTATCAGGTTTCAATACACGGCTAAAAAATGTGATGTCTACGGGGATTTTGTATTGCAGCAAGCCCGGATGATAACGTTGAAAAATTGCGCGAGGTATTCCGAGTGACTTCCGAATGGAGAAATCTCCGTAAGAAATCTGTTTTCGTTCCTGTGAATATTTTTGAGTGAAAAGAGATAATGTGTCAATGAAGATATCTTGGAAATTTTCCCTTTCATCGATTTAAATTGCACTTCTTTCACAGGTATGTACATTTTTATTAAAAATCGTCCAAATGTGCTGCATAAATATCTTGGGACAGACTTTTAGATAGTGTCTTTGATTACAATCTCTCGTTTCATTCATTAAATCTATGTAATAAACACAATTAATTGTTATCATTTCTGTGCTCAAGTTTTAAAGCAAATCACAAAAATTAGATTTAAATGAATGAAGTGAATATGCAGAGAGCTGGAAAGAAACAGTAAAACACGGCATATTATTTTGACTCCAAGCACCTGCTAGCACTGGAACCAGTTCAACTAGAGCTAATATACCTGTCGAACGACAAAATGAAGGTTTACCATTAGATCTGATAAATAATATTATAATAGCTCCACATACCTGTGAGTTTGAAGAAGTTTGGCTTGCAGTAATAATAGTAGCCCCCTCATTTCCAACTGTCTGTTATATGGTTGTTAATGACGCAGGAGTCAACACTTTCTATTCAGCATAGCTCGGAAATGACAATAACAAACTGTCAATCATCTCAAAAATCCATAAAGCGAAATTCAAATTCAAAGCAGATCAACATGGACCTCTAAAAAGATAGAGGTGGGATCAGGTGCCTAGGAGGAGTAAGCATCTCCTGCCGACCGGTCGCACCCGCCGTGTGCTCATTGTGAAGATCATGCAAAACGGAAGAAACCGTAGTCAGTCTGGTGTAAAAATAATGGTCTAACAAGTATGAAAAACGTTAGTCAGCATGTGTCCTAATGACACAATGTATCATTATCAACAAAATGTGCCGATATTGCTTCATGTCTACACAACAACCGAGATCAGGCAACGACTATATTTTTTTCATGAATAAGGTATATTAATCTATATAACATTTATAATACAATCATACATTTTGGACAATGAAATCACGATTTCTCCAATTTTCTCCCAAATATATGCATACAACGCACATAAACATCCATTATAATGAAAAGTGGTGCATTTTCTACCAAAATAAAGAATTTCTTATGGGAATTTAAATCCGGAAAGCATTTGAACAAAACTCCCATAGAATTTTAAAATCCGATATGGCATTTTAACTACCTAGTGGGAAAACTACATGTCTGAATCAAATTCCTGCAGGAAATACTTTCTCCTAAAGGGAATATAATTCCTAAAGGATTTTTAGAAAATCTTAAAGGATTTTTAATATTCTATGTAGGAAAAATATTTTGCTAATGGAATTAATTATTTTCCTATGGTATATTAACTTTTGAAGGTAAATATCTCACGTGACAGCTGAGCTACACTAGAAACAGAGATGGTTATATACAATGACAATGGTCTATCATATGGTGTATATGGGTTTTTACGAAACTGCGTCTAAAGTGGGTGCAAAAATGCCACCTTGGCACTGGCATAATTATCCGGCACAGTGTTACTTTTTGATTGCCAAAATGGTATAACACCATAAAGTGTTAGCTCCCATTATAAGAAAACTGCTTCTACGACAAATATAATTAAATATTGCTCAAAGTTTTTATTCAGATGTCAGCACTACCTTTGACAAATTATATATTTTTATTGTAAGATAATATAATTGATTCACTTAAGTGCCATACAGATATTGGTGTTAATTAAAGGTGGTTATGACATGTAGAGCAGTAGTCAAACATACCACCAACCCTCTTATGGTGTCCCATTACTCTAATGTTAATGTGGACATATTGTTCCTCTATTTGTGACACCATATCATGAAAGATACTGTAACAACATTAACAAAGCAACATTTATCAATAAATTAGATCTTTAGTCCGTTGACTCGTATTGATTTTAACGGGGAAAATACTATTTGAAATTTCGAAGGAATTGTAGGCCGCAAACAACCTTATAAATGTGATCGGTTTTTAGGAGCTTTAGAAATATTCGGTACATACATTTCAAATCAAAACAAAACCAAAACATAAAAGAATGATATTTTATAAAAAGGGAAGAAAAGTTCCAAGGATCATTCCAACTCTTTAAAGTTCAATGCATGAGATTGATTAAGGGTGTTATCATATCTCCCGACAAGTCTTCAAACGCCTTGTACACCAAACATGCCGTTACATCAAAGCACAGCCTGGTCGCTACAATCTCTACGTTTCTTTGGCCTGTCCATGGGCTCACGGGACGCTGATCTCCCGGAAGTTAAAAGGGTTATATGATGTCATATCCGTTAAAGTAGTTGATATGCTGTCAAATTCTGAGACTGGATGGGAGTTAAACGAAAAAGTTGACATTTGTTACACTCAATTTCATTTTTATGAAATACGCTAGAAGCTAAACAGAAGCATAACCATACATATAACCATGTATAAATTCGACTACTGCAATGTTGTATATAATTGTTTTTTATTTCTACAGAGAGATGGCTGTACTCCCGATACTGTCAATAGCGTCAAATACTTAAAAGAGGTTTACAGGAAAGTTGATCCAGGTGTGAAATTAAAGTTCAATATGTAAAGTGGACTCGTCGATTGTAAACTTTGCTATGAAAGTGTAATTTCATAGTCTCCAAAGATGGTAAATCTGAGAAAAACGTGTATTTTTTCCCAACTTCAAAGATATGCACACATTCATGTACATGATATGTAAGAGAAATAATGTTGCATTATAAACTGACCTTTATTTTAGATGAAATGTTTTGTTTCATTTATGAAACGTTGTGTGTTGTTAACAGATTACAATAAAAGAGTAACAGTCCCTGTACTAAGGGACAAACAGACGAAGACCATCGTCAACAACGAATCGAGCGAAATCATCAGAATGCTTAACACAGAATTCAACGACTTCTGTAAAACCGAAGAACAAAAACAATTGGATTTTTATCCTGAGAATCTGAGAAAATCTATTGATGACATAATGAGTGGATATACCCGTAAGTTTAAAATAAGTTTTACTATGTATATCGTGTATCAAGATAAAGTAATAGTCAGTCGTTCTGTCGTTTTAATTTACCATGCATTCTTTACATGTGATTACTCGTGGAACATTATACTCTAAGAAGATGCACAATGTGTTTTAGTCCGATATTGTGCATGATGTTCTCATTAATGTTTTGATTGTCGTTTTCTACCGATATTTTCAAGGAACATTAACAAGAAGTATACAGGGCTGGGTTTGCCACGTCACAAGAGGCTTACGATGAGACGGTGATTGGATTGTTTGATGCACTGGATAAGGTAATGTTGCAACAAAATGTCAAACTGAAATTCAGTTTTAAAAAAAGCTATTTCTAATATTCGTGTTAAATCTTGTTAACATTATTCATAGGTGGAGTCCATTTTGTCCAAGCAGCGATATCTGGTCGGATCCAGTTT
Organism: Magallana hongkongensis; assembly: GCA_016163765.1. Classification (NCBI taxonomy): domain Eukaryota; kingdom Metazoa; phylum Mollusca; class Bivalvia; order Ostreida; family Ostreidae; genus Magallana; species Magallana hongkongensis. Next base: position 27,177,113 of record WFKH01006014.1, on the reverse strand, counting down.
AACAGAGGCTGACATCCGGTTCTTCGTCACATTGGTCCGCTTTGATGCAGTATATGAGCAGCATTTCAAAGCATTTGATACACACATTTACGCAAAAGAATTAAAACATTTTTAAGATTGATGCATATGATTGCTGCAGTTTGTTTAACTACCATACAGGGCCTAGCGTAACAGTTACATGTAATACTTATTTTAATAAAACAAGTGGTTGATTATTTCCTTGAACATTTTTTTTCACGGACCAATGTAACAAGAAGAGAATACTTGACTATCCTAACAAATGGCCGTATGTAAGGGATATTTACCAAATGCCAGGAATCGCAGAAACAGTCAATATGGAACATATAAAGAAGCATTACATGGTAAGAACCTATTGATAAGTATTGCTGTATGTATTTCATTGTAAGGACCTATTGATAAGTATTGCTTATTTATTACATTGTGAGGACCTATTGATAAGTATTGCTGTATGTATTACATGGTAAGGCCTATTGATAAGCATACTGTATGTATTACACATGTACATGTACATGTAAGAACCTGTTGATAAGTAGTGCTGTATGTACATGGTAAGGACATATTGATAAATATTGCTGTATGTATTACAGGGTATGAACCTATTGATAAGTATTGCTGTATGTATAATTACATGGTAAGGACCTATTGATAGTATTGATGTATGTATTACATGGGAAGGACCTACTCATAAGTATTGCTGTATGTATTA
>WFKH01006014.1:27160015-27170231 GCA_016163765.1 Magallana hongkongensis | reverse complement strand
ATTTTATCATCGGCATACTTTAATTAATATCAAGATGATAAATGCATCAATAATTTGTACGAGCATTGACAACTTCGGAGGCAGTAAAGATAACCTGGATAAAAAATAAAAATGCGTCTTGTGATCAAAATCAAGGAGATATAAACCACCTGGTGGTACATATAAAGCCCAAATTATTTGAGACCTGGAAATAATAGCCCTATAGTTCTCCTACAAAGCTCTGTAATTTGTTTGATGTACATTTAAAGGAAAGGGAGATAACGGCCCACCATTCACCACAATAACGTTGTGAAAAGTTTAAAAAAGTGGCAAAGTTCTAGTGAGCTATATGGCAGCCCTCTGACGCTTGTTATAAATATTTAGAAAGTTCCTCTACTTAACCCCAGTGTTTCTAAGTTCTTGTGATCAAAATCAAGGCTGATATAAACCCCTAAAATGAGCCCGAACCCCTGGGAACCACCTTGTGGTACCCCTACAGCCCAAATTTGAAACCGGGAAATAATAGCCCGATTGGTCCCCTACACTGCTCTGTTATCCGTTCGTATTCACTTCAAAGATTATGGATATAATAACACAGTCACCTTTCATTCCTATATCATTGTAAAATGCTAAAAAAATGACAAAGTTCTGGTGAGCTAATTGGATCATTTTTATTGTCATAATTGTATTTCCTCGAAGGTTCACATCAAAACATGGCTGGGACAAAATAATCCCAATTTCACCTTAAGATTAATATTTTTGCCGTTTTTGACCGCAACAAGCTAATTTTTTTATAAGAATAAAATCATAATGTTAGATTTCTGATGATCTTATTTTTGTAATGATACGACGTCTTTTAAATATTCGATACATGTTGTTTCCGAGGAAGTGAAAGGACCCGAGGATAAATTTTTAAACACAAACATGTTTAACTTTGATGTAAACAAACTATCTTGCCACACTGGATGGGCTCGGGTTTTCTTTCTTTTTTTGATATGTGTGTGACAGTCTTGTTTTGTGTTCGGTAGATTGTTTTTTTTATTGGTTTGTTTGGGGTTTTTTTGTATTTTTTAAGGGGGGGGCTAATAAAATGTAAAGTAAGTATTTTATTTTTATTTTAAAAAGTCAGGATTTTTTTATTTTTATTCTAATAAGTCAGCATTTTTTTCCCAAACGTTCTGTTTCAATTTACAACGTATATCATAAAATGTGTGATTTGGTAATAATATACAGAGAATATTGTTTAAAAAAAACCTACAAGTAGTACTGCATACGCCTTTTAAATTACTTTATCATGTCTTATCAATTATCATACAGTTTCATATTACTTTGCACGAAGCGTTGATTTTTCCCATTTTTTAATAAGACTACACTTTAGATAACATTATTTTCTCAACTTATGACCCGTATAGACACATATTCATATTGATTTGATTTCTATTAAACACAGACGAATTTGTAATTCTTATGCAGGTGAGCATTACTGCCTTCCAATTATTGATGCATTGATCATCTTGATAGTTATTAAATTATCCCGTTGATAAAGTAAGATATAATTTCTGTTCGAGTACTCTCAGTACTTTGATGATTTTCCTTATTGGCTGTTAGCTTCTACGGGCTTAGTGGCTGATGTTAGTGGATGTTAGCTACAGGTGGAATTATTACTCAAATGACCAATCTATCAAATCTTAAATACCTTGTTCGCAGTCAAAACAAATCTTTGTCCGTTTCACTTAAAAAACTACATAAAAATTCACATAAAAAATTCCAAGCCGATATTGGTCTCTGTTTTGTGAAATCAAGCATATTAAAAAAAAGATTCATTATTTTCCCATCAAATAAAATATTTGTGTGTCGAGAAACCTTGAATCGAAATATTAAGAGGGCTTGATGGTCGTGGCCATTTTTAGACTATTTAAATCTCCTAAGAAGAAGAGCTGTGTATAAAGATATAGGAAACTACTAAATTTAAAAGCTAAATTTAAGTTGAATGCAGATATGATGGTTAACTTGTTGACCACCTAGCCTCGTTAAAAACTTTGTATAAGGTGCCATATGATTTTAATCGTACCCAATTGCTATAGAATTAATAATCAAGCTTTTATTTACACTTGGCTAAAACTTGTTATACAATATTGTAGATTATTGCCACAAGTAAATGCTTTCAGCACACATGCCGACGACTTGAAACAGCTTTTTAGCCTGCTGACCAACGCTTCCCGATGCATTAGGGGTTTGTTCAGACCTCTACAAAATGTTCATATCCTCATTTCTACATAGATACCAAACACCAGAGATCTTCTAACAGGAAGCTATTAAAAAAAATAACATCATATATTTTGCACGTATAACCTACGGCAATCTCAAGCATAGCTCTTCCGGTTCATTCTTCCAGTAACATGTTCAGTTACTTTTGAAAACCCCTGTTTGTCTAGATATGAAATGCACATTCAATCCTCGCATTTGCCAGCATTCACATCTCTGGCCATATTGACCAAACCCTCATTGATTAATATAAAGTCAGGCGCTTGGCGCCTAGAACAAACTTTGACAGGTTTGGCTTGCTCATTGCAGGCAATTAGCATATATAAATACTGTTTAACCCTTATACAATGCATATTGTCTTACTGTTCACACTTCCTAATTTATACCTTCCCAAAGTGCAGGACACTATAACATATATAACACTTTTTATTTCAAACTACAGTGTCACATTAGTCATTACTCCAACCCTCGGATCAATCCTCCGAGGTTTTACACAATTCTAACTTTTACAGTTTATGCTCTCACTGCTAATATCATTAACCCCTTGGCAAAACCTTAATAAGATAAGATTCATTTCCCCTGGTAGAGTTTCAGTTATATAATAGTGTACTTCTATGCTGTCCGACTTTTCTCCATCTCGGAACCTCCTACTTGGCATGTCTCCAAAAAATGGATCAGGTCAAATTAAGCTAAATACTCATAATTTCAATAAGGCCTTAGCGTTGATTTGTATCATCATTAACATAGTCATGTATTTTCTTTCATTTGCAATATGAGACCTCTTGATTATAACATCTGATCAACTAGGTCTGGCCTTGGCCTCTTCAAAATTATACATGTCCCATTGTAACATACTTCCTTGGTATAAAGTTTAATCCCATAACTAATTTGATAGTTGGAGGTGTACTCTATTTTGTTCAAATTCTACAGATTTAGGTGTGTTCATTGCTGCTGATAACATGTTGACTCACTTACTAGGGATAGGGATAAATCCAGTGTCCCATCAATATTTCTAATCTCTATGGTCATATGTCGGTAACAACATCATATCTTCACTTGCATTACAATTACACCAGTAATTATCTTTCCAGTCATAATGTCAAATCATCTTATACCTTGCATATATCTTTACACCTTCGGTAAAATGCCAAGCGGTCAACTTTATTGTCATGACCACCCGTATTTCTCATTTGTTACATTCATTTAACCTGCATGTCCCTTCTCTGGTAAGTCATGGTCTTTATGCAAAGACGTCAAATTCTTTATACATGTTGATTAAAATTACCTGTGTTTAAGTCCTAGGGAATGGGCTTACATATGATCCAAACACAGGATATATCCATTACAACAACACCTCCCATTACAACTAACTTAAGTCTGTTTCATGAATTCAGTCGAAGGCAAATGGCCATGATTGAACGTATTGTGTTGTAGAAACAGAGGGACATTGATGTGTTGGACCAAATTCTGCTGGCGGAGAGTGCAATTTTTTCTTTAGCTCATATGCATACTTGACATCAATCAACCATAAACATCTAGGGCCTCCTGCAGGCAGGGTTCAATATAGTCTACCATCACAATGATTATAAGTACCGGTATGCATTTTACATGTTCAAATATTTCATCGCAATTGTCAGGAAGTAGCATTAAGTTCTAGCTTAATCTACCACTCTGTGGACCTCATCTAAAATTTAATGTCCCATGTCAGCTTCAGACATATTTTACCATCAACCCAAATCCTGGCAACTATATAGCATTGATCTATCAACTTCTCAAACATCACTCATAAGCCATAAGATGCTTTTCCTCGTGTCACCTACAGACTTATGGTAGCACTTCCAACATGCAATAATTTAAGTACTCTCTTATTTACAAGGTACTTGTTCACCTCGACTCACCTTCAGCTTAACCTTGTTTCTTGTGAGTAAAAATATCACATTATGCATCTTATTGCAAGGAATTTGAAGCTTTAATCATGTACCACAGTACAATCACTCCTGATTTCCACAGATAATCTAGTTGGTAAGGCAACTACTTCTCCACCCAACCAGGTGGATTCTGCTATTTGACCAAGTTTTAACAAATTATTTCTTGCATAGCCACCTGCGAAGGCCAGTCACTTATCTACTTTAATAGCCATCGCATTATACCTGTCCGCAGTTTATTCATACTTCACCTCTAACATAGACTTTTGAGTTACATGATTTCAATTATAAATTTAGTCTACTTGTTTGGGGACAACATGTTAAGGTACATCACTCACCTAGACTTGCACTTCTGAAAACACTATGTTGCAAGATGATGATTTAAATGTTTGTTAAACTGTATCAATCTAATTGGTTGTGTAGTGGTTCAAGTACCAGGCTTGTGAACTGCATGTTATGAGTTCGAATTCGCTTGGGATTTTTGTTAATGTTTACGGAATCAAATTTTTGAAAATAAATTTTTATATCCAAATTCCAAATTATTTATATACTTCTTACATCACAATATCTATCATAATCATGTAATTTTCTGCTAATCTTAGAAACTATTTTAAGGTGTAGCGAGCCACCTTAAAGCAAAGATTTGTGTATTTTTCACAGCCAATGCAGGTTGTTCTAACGTTCATTGGTTTTCTGGTTTAGTAAAAACCTATTTCTCGCCCATGCTCCCAGTTGCCCCTATATCCCCCCATTCCTAATTTCTGGTCATGGCTTACCCTTAAACTTGCTCTCATCCCTGTGCTCGCCTCTTCAAAGGGTTTTAGGTTGCAAATCGTCTGGCTGACAAACACCTTAGCTAAGCTGTTTGTTTTTCGGAATTTGCAACATGGCAGGGTTTCTCGGGTCATTAATGTAGGCAACTGTTCCCAGGGCCTGCTCAAAGCTTGGGAATAGGTGGTCAACTGCTCCAAGGGTCTACCTAACCTAGCCATTAACCCGCTTTAAGCAAAGCGCTATTTATCCACTATTTGAACCATTGATTATTTATTGACCCAATTCATCAATTGACAATGATGATTGATATTGATTGATAGATTGATTGATTATGGATTGATTGATTCAATAATCATATTGATAATGTCATTGATTTATATTGATTGATCAAACAATTTGATTGATTGATTATTTATGGATTGATTGATTGAACAATCCTATTGCTGATGTGATTGATTTATATTTATTGATTGAACATTTCATTGTTGATGTGATGATTAATTGATTGATTTATTGTACAGCCATATACCTGCTCACCAATTCGGTGGCAGGTCGGTTGTTAAATGCATGTTCAATTTCAATAAATAAGCCATGACCAAAAACGCCAGTTGGTGTTCAGCTGTTGTCTTTCATAACACATTATACTTCAGTCCGTTTTACACGGTGATCACAGATGCACTGTATTTACTTTTACCTAGATTGCTATTGAAACTTTATTAACGTAAAGAATAAAATCTTTCATGTGAACTACATTTAAATGATTTTTTATCTCTTCAACGCTTTTAGAAATAATCTCTTTTCATTATATTCGATCAGTGTTTATTATCTATTTAAGATTTACTATAGTCAGGTACTCTTCACACAATTGCTCTGAAAAAATAAAGTTCTATTCATGATCACAAATACAACATTACAACAAATGTTTAGAATATCGATGTATATGTATTACGTAGAAGGAAACAAAACTAACCTAAAATGATTTTTTTAAAAAATCACATTCCCCCAGAAATGTAAATACGAAGTATTCATATTCCTACGTTACCTTCCTCCTTCGTCTTTTTCACGAAAATAAGTCATTCTTCGATTGACAATTTATTCACCGATGAATATTGCTTATATTATTACATTAATTATTCTTTCGTGATTATTGTTCGTTAATTATCACACGATTTCCTCTGGGAGAGAATGTGAATTACTCATTGTGTATGAATATGTTTTTCTTTTTCTTTTGTTTTCTTTTTTTAATTACGGAATGGCTATGCAACAGTAGCAATACCTGCACAGATTTCTAATCACACACGTGTAGACCTGGCAATTTGTTGCCGATGCAAATGTAAAATCGCGATAAAATATAGTTTAGCAAGCTGTGCATAAATTTTGTAAATCAAATATCGTTTTTAAATAATAAAGCTATATAAAATGTTGTTAAGAATTATTCATGGTAAAGTTCAACAGATTTCTACACAAGTGCAGCGTCATTTTCCCGCCAAAAGTCGACGGGAGAAGAGACGTAACTGTTAACAATCAATTTGTGGCAATGTAAGTGTTGTGTTTGTGTTATTTGCTACGGATATGAAAAACTATATACAGCGATTTCTTTACAAGTTCGGTGTTTATAACTTCAAAATCAGATGAAGAGAGTGAAAATTCAAGTAATTTTAAAGTCAGATGTCTTGGATACGGGGTAACCCATTTCTATTCTTGTTTATAGCGGGGGTTATTTTTCTACGGGGGTCATTTCTCTTCATGTTTAACATGAAGAAAAATAACCCCTGTGTCTTTTTTCTTCAGAAAAATCCAATTATTCTACAGCAAGTGGGGTTATTATTCTACGTCGAAAAATGACCCCCGGTCATTATTCTACGGAAGTCATTATTCTTCTTTACACCGGATTATTTGATTTTAGTGATTATGGGGGTGAATCTGGGTCGTGTTTATGATTGTGTATTTAACTCTTGCCTACGGAGAGCTACAAATGTAGGTAGCTGCTATGATCTTCTACGCAGCCCTGGGGACCCAACTTGTCGTTTAAATCATTGTGTTTCAGTTTTAGCCATGTATTGTCATCCTTATTCTAACTCGTTGATTTAAATATTGAATTTCAAGTTATAAATCTAACTCTTTAAATTTTATATTTTGAAGCTTCGAGGATTCTTTTGAGCTTTTGTATTACCCAGAAATCACATTAGACAACATTATAACAAATTGAATTTTACTATTGATTTGAAATAAAACAAACAATTTATTTGACAAAGAAATGTCTTTAATTAGCGACAGTAAATATCTAAAACATTTTTTTTACAAAAAAAGGGGAAATCAGCGAATGATTTTAAGATATACACACACTGGTTCTAATTTTCAACATACATAACAGGTCACACATTATTACCTACTGATTAGGTGAGAAAAAAATAATAATTTTGATAAACCTCTGGTAAACATATGGCATCTTGACAAATCCTCATTACATTTGATGTTACTAAACACCATTAATACAATAATTAATAAAACCGTTGTAGAGATTTAAAAAAAGTTTATAATTCAGATTAAGAAGAAATTAAGATTATTGTAACCCCCAAAAATGGGATCAATTTACAGAATTAAAAAAAATCTGATTTATCGATAATTTAACCGCAAAAACTTAAAACAATTGACGGAGCATTAATGTCAGATAAAAAGTATATTTCAAATTTGTTTCCTTTAAAAATTGAGAAATATTGGAAGGAAAATGTAAAATATCTATCTGTATTGTTACTCTTAAAAATTGAGCAAAAATATAAAGGAAATGTAAATATTAACATTTTAATTCTGAAAAAATGAACACAATGGACAAAGAAAGAATACTTCATCTATCAACATAATAAACATTAAATGAGCCCAATTGAATAAAATATGGATAAATCAACACTGATATCCTGATAACAATATGTACAATTGACGTTAATGAAAAATGACGTGGTAGACAATATTACATGTACTAGCACATAAATGATGCTTCTAAATCAATGTCATCGACAAAAAAGTGCGTCTGGTATAAAATAATATGACAATTATTAATAAGTTCCATTAACCACTAAACGTGTGCTTTGATCTGTGTGATCAACTTGATTAAATGACAAATCTTATGTGCCTTCAATTTGAAAAATAAATGCAAATAAGTCTCTCTCTCTCTCTCTCTCTCTCTCTCTCATGACATTTTGGAATCGATAACATTGACCTTTATCGTCATAAACCGGGTGAAAAAATATTAGATGAAGCAAAATTTACAGTTTACCAGTGTTTTGTGGTAAAATCAGACCCTAAGGATTTGGAACACAAAATTCCGGATATATGAGACAACATGACGTATAAAAATCTGTTTCCAAATAAAATAGTCCGTAAACTGAAGCGTACGGATATTTCGCGTCCAGATTGACACCTTTGCTTTATGGAATCAATATATGAAAGGTTTAGATAAAACAATTTCAGGATTGTAGCTCATTATACCAAAATTATTGAAGACCAGAAGTCATGTCATGTAACAATTATTTTTGCAACTTTTTTGCAGTTTGTATGTACATCGGTATGTTTTGACTAATGTATTGTGCTTTAACCATCGGGCCATTCCAGTCACAACAAGGGCGCTATTTAAACACTATATGCGTCGTTGGTCACCAATTTATGGACTTGCATTATTTTTCTAAAACGTTCAGTTGTTAAGATACAAAATAATATATTTAATGTGTATAGTGTGTTATCTCTTCACGATTTTGTTGATTAAAATCGGTTTGTTTTCCATCAGACCTTATTTAGACTATGACAAAAATATGGAGCACTGTATCAACAGAGCACACACCCACTCTATAAAGCAAACTCGTTGAAGTTCTAATATTTTACACTAATTGGAGGTTTTGATACGAATACGCCCGTTTAAATCAACATATTCTAGGTATTGAAAATGGTTAAGGACTACAGATCGATGTTTTGTTAAGTATGCACTATTTGGAATGATATTTTGAAAAATTATCAGATTTGTTGATATTATAATTTTTCAGCATCTTATCAGCCTTTTATAGGCATTTGCATGCCTTATCCATCAATCTTTCTAAACCTGATAATAATTGATGCTTTAGTGACGTCGCTTTCGTTCGGAATTAACGCCAATCGTCCGTGTTGGTTTCTTAAGCTATCATAGAGATCTTCTCTGTAATAACGTAAGATTAGAAAGATTAGATTGTCATGGAATGCTGTTTTCCTTCATCCCTGGCCGTCACATATGAATTATTATTGTGACCTTGTTCAAATCATCGTTCGTAAAATTTTACTTGTAAGAAAATATTTTTTATAATTTAAAAAAAAAATACTCAGCAAATTTTATTCTTTTATAATTAATCGATAAATTATTATTAACATTAGTAAATGTTTGGTAAGTATCTCTCAAATGTCATTAAAATTAGAACTGAACAAAAACAACGACCATTTTGTTGTCATTGATCTCTGTCTTCATAGTTTATCTTGTGTCAAATAGAAGTGACTGATTTTTTCTAATCAGTGGTCGGGTTGTTAAGGAAGACTGGTTGATATTGGATCTAGGTTAATCTACATGTATTTTTCAGAGGAACAACAATAATGTGATAAGCAAAATATTTAAGGTTATTGTAATATTTTTAAAAATTGCATTACATAAGGCACGTAGCAACCGGGGACCAGGTGGAGGGTGCTGCTACCTCCATACTTTTTCTTAGACAAAAAAAAAATGATGCTACATGCATAAGACATGTTTTGCAGAATGAGGTTTATGAAGAAACTACCAATGCGTTGTTTTGTTTTGATTAAATATTCATTTGTTTTAATTTCAATAAGATTGTCGGTCTCACAGCTAAGTAATTTTGTTATTTTGTAGACATTAACTTAGAGATACATTATTGAGATATTATCACATTTGAAAAGAAACAAATTATGCAATCAACTTTTGTGTCATTTTGTAGATGGTTTATTTAGTTGTAAAATCTAATTTTGAGATATTCTCACATTGGAAGGGATATAGATTATGACATTGATACAAAAATGAACAAAATTTCAATAATCTTATTCCTAAGGAAATCAATCATCAAAATTGTTCAGTTCTTACTTTATTTTGAGATAAATTGATTCCAATTTACATCACACTTTATAGTTGATTCGCAACCAATCAATTATCTTTTCCGAACCCCCCCCCCCCCCCCCCCCCTCCCCCCCTTTTTTCCTTTTTTCCCGAAGGGTATAATTAGCATCGTTATATCATCATCTTAACT
>WFKH01006014.1:27081065-27115656 GCA_016163765.1 Magallana hongkongensis | reverse complement strand
CGAAGCTACATGGCCTTACGGCGGTCTTCAAACCCCATGCCGCACAATATATATTCACCCCTAAGAAATTTCTTGAGCCGTCTCATTTCCAAGAAATAGTTTGTGTTCAACTTATATTTTCCAATTTGAATTATATGTCAGATTATTTCAGCTATATTAGAATGGATATTGGGCATTTCTTTTTTAGTGAAAGTTAACCCTTATCGTATGATACATGACCCAATGTCCACGGGAATTATTTATAACAAAAACTAGCGCATTCGTCACACCGTCACCCATTTTTACAAATATTCGCCTCTTCTTGTTTGTTAGAGTTTCAGTCATACCTCTTCACTTTTTTTTTCAAAATAATATTCTCGATCCAAAGAAAATATTATCGTTTATTAGAACAGTGTAACTGAATTTTATAAATGATTATTTTAGTCCATTCCGGCGATTACGGCATATAAAGTCATGTCAAAATTCGACAAACTTGTGTCAGTTTGTAACAAGTCAACTGTGCTTTATCCGGGGATGGAGATATAAATGCAGAAACTATAGATTGAAAATGTGCAAAGTTGAATGTTAAATTAACTAACAAAAACAAGCAAGCTGCAAAATGTGCATATGCGAAGGAACTGAGTCAAATCTTAAAGTGTTTATGCCCGAGTGTTTATAGGTTAAACGATCAGAATTAAACACATTCATACTCAGGTTCACACACCAACACGATTGCATATTTGAATTTACAATTTTACAGGTCTGGATTTTTGAACACGATTACCCTCCATATTTTAAGGGATAAACTTAAATATAAGATATATTTAAGTTTATGTGGTACATTTATACCATACTTGTGTCGACACGTTTTTGAACAGGTACAAATGCATAGCAAAATAGAGGAGATCGAAGCTTGGTGTACTCCGAAAATGCAGTCACACACTAGAAGTGGATAAGGATGCCTATCATTAAGTTTCTTTCTTAAATTTAAGTGAATACTTTTTCAGTATCGTACTAGAATAAAACAGCAAACTTTACATTTTAGTTTGATTTATTGCCCTTACAAAATGGTGAAAATTCAGAGGTCTTAACGATGAAATTGGGTGAAGGATTCTAGTTAGAAAAAATTTATATTAATAGTTATTTTACTCGCACTGTTTTGTATCTGATACGTTTTAATCAGTATGATATATAAATGAGACCTGCTTGAGTTTTGCTATTTGACCACAATAAGCAAAAGATTACGTGCAGGCTGGTGGTTTTGTTGTGATGGGTTTGCAATTTTTAGATAGAAATAAATACGAAAACGAAACATGGCTATTTTAACTTTTGAAATTAAAATGAAAGCAAACTACGTGAAATTCGTATTATTTTTTAGAGTAACAAGTTTTTTTTGAGAGAGAGAGAGAGAGAGAGAGAGAGAGAGAGACGTACGGACATACAGACAGACCGCTATGATGATGATGATTTAACGATGCTTATTGTACCCTTCCGGCAAAATCGTACAAAATGGTGTAGAGTTTGGTTGAAATACTTGTAACTGATTGATTGCGATGAATTATGAAATAAATTGCAATCAATTTATTGAAAAATGACATAAGAATTGAACAATTTTCATAATTGATGCGTTTCCTTACGAATAAGATTACTTAAATTTTGGTCAATTTTGTATCAATTTCATAATTTATATCCCTCCAATGTGATAATATCTCAAAATAAGTGTTTACAACTAAAGTATCTACCAAATGACATAAAAAATTGCACAATGTGTTTCTTTTCCAATGTAATAATACCTAATAATGTATTTATACGTAAATATCTACAAAATGACAAAAATACTTAGATGTGAGGCTGATAATCTTATTAGAATTAAAACCAATGAATATTTAATCAAGACAAAACAATGCATTGGTCGTTGCTTTATAAACTGAATTCTGCAAAGCGTATCTCATGCATGTAGCATCATTTTGTCTTTTTTGTCTAAGAAGAAGTATGGTGGTAGCAGCGTATTCCACCTAATTCCTTGTTGCTACGTGCCTCATCACACACGTACATGTGATGTAATGTGATTTTACAAAAAATTACAATAACCTTGAATCTTTTGTCTTATCACATTATTTTTGTCCCTCTGAAAAATACATGTAATTTAACCTAGATCCAGTATCAACCAATCTGCTTTAACAGCCCGATTATTGATTAGAAAAAAAAATCAGTCACATTTTATTTGATACACGAAAAACTGTAAAAATAGAAATCAATGGCAACAAAAGGGTCGTTGTTTTTGTACAGTTCTCATTTGCATGACATTTGAGAAATACTGAATAACTATTTACTATTGTTCAATAATTATACAAACTATTATATTTATTTAGAAATATGTACATTCTACTGTGTTTTCCATTATATTGTGTGATCTTTAAATGCCTCTAAATGCAACAACTAATCACTGCGTATGAATTTACATGTAATTTACATAAATAGTTCTCAAACAGTGATTTCTATGTTATCGGTTAAAAAATATATTTCATGAATGTTGTCAAAAAACCATGTTTTACAATTAATCAACAAAAAAGTTGACTTTATTGTTAAAAGTAAAATTTCAAGAGTTATTTTTCATGGATTATATTTTCATGCTCCTAGATCTCTACTCAAAAGTCTATGTGATAACCAGTTTAAACCGGTTTTGTAAAACAGATGTTCTTGCTGTTACTAACTTACTCCCTCCGTGATCTAAAATTTATATCGATTTATTTAAGTAAATAATTGATTTCATCAGTAAGGGAATGTAAATATAAGCATTAAATGATTTATTTTTGAGCAGAAAAATTATCATAACGCGCTAACGCACGTTATTTAATTTGTCTGCTCACCTGACGGCAGTTATTGACACAACGACGTCAAAAATAAATCATTCAATGCTATAATTATGATGTTTTGAAATATCTTCTTTGATTTTTGTATTGAGTTAGTGGCTAAACAATATTGTTAAACAGATCTCACTAATTTTTCACACATAAAAACAAAGAGAACGTTCTGTTGAAATTAATAGTTTGGATGATGAGGAGCAAGAGCTGTTGACAAGTAATGTATTGTGTTAATTTTACTCGAATAACCGTTTTTATTACTTCTCCTTTACAATGACTTCTAACCAATCGCCATGGTAGTTCTCAATACATAACGTTTCTCATTTAGAGACCGACGCTGTTTGGTTTTTTTTTATTTTTTATAAAATAACAATTTGGGGGTATTTTGTCGTGGCTGGCAACTGTACACTTAATTGGTTAAAAGTGGTATTTATTTTAGATGAACGAAATGTTTTACGCACATCCCACACGCACGAACAATAGGCAACGAAATGGCTTTATAGGAAAATCATTCGCCGGAACAATCAGAGTTCATCAAAAGGAGGCTGGATGGTCAACAAAACTAACGATCAGATCTACCTAAAAATTTATATGTAAACAAACTCGTCAAAACATGAATTCATTTGGCAGGTTTTATACTTGTTTAATTTTAAATGATCAGAAACATATTTCATTTCTTTTCAATATCTAGTGACATATTTGAAAAAATAAAATGAAATGCTACACAAATAAATATCTCGGAATACTTCCAGTTAAAAGAGAACAAAATAATTGAAACCTTTCTTAATCCAACGATATCATAAGAAAACCTATTATTATGATAACATCTGTGCAACGCAATGTTCCCGGAAGATATATTTAAAGCAATTTGTTAATGACCTTGGCGAAATAATTTTCATGTTTCCATCGTAAAATATTAAACACCGCTAAACATTCACAGAAATCATTTATAACTAGTATGTCCTATAAATCATGACGTCCTTTCTGAAATAAAGGGTAGCTGGAGTTACGTGACGATAAAAATCTATGTTGTATCCTTGTAGCCACAAAGCAAGTCAATTGGAAAATTATATGTATGTGTAAATTTGAATATAGTTTTTAGGGATGTTAATCGATTGCAGAATTGCTGATCGGTTAATCGTAATTCGTTCCGACCGATTAACCGGTTACTCGTGTAACAGAGACACTTTGCCTTTGCTAGGGTTTGAAACTGGGTCCTCTGGCATGCCAGTCCAGCACTCTACCGATCGAGCTACAGGGCACGAGCTAGTAGGAATGCCATATACCTGGCTCTATCACATTCGTATCAAAATGCAAATTGTGGACATTTTTATAATTCTTTAAATAATTGTCATAAATGACAAAGTCTGCCCATTACAAGTTATAGATCTCCGTTTGAAATAATTATTCATTCGGACAGTAGTAATATGTATGTGTTCGCTTTACAATTATTGTTGCATTTTTCGTAATAAATAGATGTCGTGAACTAAAGGAGAAAGTAAAATAAACGCATTATATACCTAGATACAATAATAATAATTGTAGCGTTACTCAACAGTAATATTAGTATCATTTAGAAATGATTTATGAAAAGCTGAACTGACAAGGCAGTGACATGTTGTTTTAACAATCATTATAATGAACACCTACTGACCAATTTTCCTTCAAGAGCCCAGCCCTGGGATCTTAAAGTTTCCAATTTAATTTGATGATATAAAGGTCTCGAAAGACAAAAAAGGTAAAATTTATTTTGAAATTGCGGTAAAATATACATTATTTTTATTTTATACGACTAACCAATTACTGATTTTGTAACCGGTTATCTTTGTTCCGACCGATTAATCGGTTAACCGGTTAGAGATTGCCATCCCTTATAGTTTTTGATATACAAAAAATTCATGCAAGTTTATCAATTATCTCCTATATTTTGAACTTTTTTTTATTTAAAAAAGCTTACAGAAAAAACCATTACAAATCAGTTAAAGCTTCTGAAAAAAGGCAAATAATAGAGAAAATAAAAACAGAAACAACTACAACAACAAAAACAACAAAATAAAAACAATAAGGCAAATTTTAGAGAATGAAGATTATTATTAAATCAATCTTCTATTAAATAAACCTGCACAGGGATAAAAAAAAAAAAAGGCCTCAGTTTAAAATCGAAAATTCTCGATTTCCCAATGTTAATGAAGGAAATATATTGTTACATTTTCATAGAAATCACTATAAAAAGAATCTTCTTTTTATTTTTTTATATTATTTAACTTTTGCCATAGTGTAAGCAACACCCTCTCTCAAAAAGATGCAAGTTATTCAAGTTTGTCGAGTATTATTATCTGTCAGTGTTGCCATAACTACAATATCATTCACCGCAGGTAAGTTGAGGTTAACAAGTTTAACTATTATGTTCTTAATTATACAACTTTACATAAATATATATATTTTTTTGTTTCGCATTTCATTTGAAAATGCATAGCAGTAAAATTTTTAAGTATTTTTCAATACTTTAGAACTATTTTGTGTTCCTCTCAAGGTTTTAAATGCTCAACATAAAGTTTTGGGATTGTGAGATTTGATATTGATTTCAGATCATTTCAGAACTTTTAAAAAAATCTCTTCAGGTTTTAAATGTGCACAATGCGTAGAGGTATGGAATGCACAGATTTTGAAAAATACCGTCCCGAATTTCAATTTTGATATTGGATCCTTGAAGTTAACATCAACCCGGCTATCTGTCTGCAGAGGGTGCCTCAGCTGTTAAATGTCCGCAAAGTTCCTCAAATGGATCCAACGTTAATAGATGTGTTTATTACAATGGAGCGCTCGACCTGACAATTAAAGCCGACACATCAGGAGAGGGTACATATTTCAATACATACATGAACAGTTTTCGCAACCTACAAAATTCAGAAAAATGAATAGCTTTACAAAACATCGCACTTATATAGTTTTTATCATTTTTTATACAGTCAAAGTCCGCTATGAAGGAACAAATCGAGATTGTCTTCTGGAAAAAATCTCTGCTAGTGGCTCCTGTGCGGACCAGGTCACTGTTCTCCCAGACGATAGCAAACTGCGTGCTGTTGCGTTATCAACTTCACCGTTCGATTTGAGTCCATATTCCGTCATTGTCGAATTCAACGGGAGAAAATGTGTGTCAGATGTCAACGGTAATTTCCCTTCCGATGGTAAGTTAAGATTGTATAATAATTATTATAATGTATTGAGTTTTGTGATTGTCAGAATTGATATTGTTTTTAGATCATTTCAGAACTACGTGCTGCTGCGTTATCAACTTCACCGTACGATTTAAGAGCCGTTCTCTGTAAGCATTTAAACTCTTGTATAGGAGGTTCGGTACGCATAGTCACCGATTTTTCTCAAATTTTAATATGATGCATATTATCATAAATATATCATAAAAACACCAAAAGTTGGTCGCTAGGCAACTCCGTTACCATGGATACACATACCCATCATTCTTAGGACAAAATGGTCTTGATTTTTACTAAAAAACACACTTTTTCTGTTTGAATATCTATTTCAATTAGATTTGTTTTGATAAATCTTTATCACAGTATCAAAGCATCACATTTTAACTATTGAATAATACATTTAGCAAATAAAAGTGTTTATTTTTCCTTATTGTACCAAGGACTTAAAAGTACTTGGTTAATGACTTCGGGAAAAATCTAGAAATGAGGCTTTTTGGGTGATGCCCTGAAAATTCTTGCGGACAGGTTAATGCAAACTGGCACCAATCCTGAAATGACTGGATCCTTTGTTATCAGAAACAATCAAAACATGATGGGAAGTTACCTCAAAATCGTTGTTTCTATGGAAACAAAAGTGTATATTTTACGATTTTCAACTTTTTTGAAACTCTTACTGTGATTCATAAATATGTGTTAATTATGTCCTTTGAAGAAGAAAATATTTGAAATTCTACATATGCAATATATTGAGAGTGTTTGTAATATTGGTTTACAAATAATTGAATCTAGGTAAGAAATATAGACAACCGTTACCATGGAAACATTAAAAAAAAATTTCATTCAATTCTATTTATGATAGCCAGTTTATGTCTTTGTATCTTCTTCATTATGATTACCAAAACTTTATGAAAAAATAAGAGCATAGTTTATCAAACGTATGATTTTAGCTCACCTGAGCTGAAAGCTTTTTGTCCGGCGTCCGTATCTGTCCGTCCATCTGTGAACCTTTCACATTTTTAACTTCTTCTTTAGAACCACTGTGCAAATTCTAACCAAACGTAGCACAAATCACCCCAAGGTTAAGGGGGTTCAAATTTGTTAAAAATAAAGGGCAACACCCTCTTTCAAAGGGAAGAGGTAATAAAGAACTGACATCTGCTATGATCTTAACATTGACCTTGAAACTTGGTTCAAGGTCACTGCACACTTTTTAAAAAAGTATGTGCAGAAAATTTTAAGGATTTTTAAAACAAGATATACTCTACTACAGTTGTATATCGTCAAGATATATTGTTCTTATTTCATCAGTTATGGTTATAGTTGTTCAGGTGAGTCATATGGCCCTTAGACCTCTTGTTTGCCTAATTGATTGCTATGGTAACAATTTATTATATGGTAAGAAATAACATAATGATACATGCACATGTATTCATTATGCAGTGCGAAAACTAGTCAACTCGTTCCTTGATTTAAAATTTTCATTAAAACAAATTTGATGATTAAGGTATCAAAATATATTTTGGCATTTATTACATGTGTCAGTTATTAATAGTAGTCTAATATAAATGATCATAAAACCCTTTGCTACTTCTTTGTCAATCCCTCAAGTTATTGTTGCAGCACTAATAAAATTATACATCTGTATTTTATACATCTGTATTTTATTTATTATAACTTTAAAGGACTAAAAAAAAATTGCAAAAAGATAAGAATGCTGAAATAATCATTCTTAAAATCAAGTGTAAATATATGTGAAAAGACATGCAAATGTACTTTTCACTCACTCAAACAACTTGAGAATTTTTTATTGGATGAACCCATATGCTTATAACCAAGCAGTTTCCAGAAAATTTTAAAGAATTCTTAAAAACATGTCTGGAAACTGGTACACACTCAGCATGCATGCTTATTTTTCAGTTACCAAATGTAGACTTCTATTACTAAAGAAGTCCTAGTATACAATACATGTAGTATACAACTGCATGTGAAACACTCTGGTCCCTTTAGATCAAAATATTTACCTGGCTGCTAGTTTTATTCCATATTTCCTATTTAACTATAATCAAGGATCATGAATGTTCAAATTATCCTCTTTTTTTAAATTTACAATCTATGTTATACAAGTACCAGATATGATATTATGATTAATAATTTACATGCATTATTTGCCAAAAAAATAACAATTCTTGCAGGTTACCCATGCAGAAAATTTCTAATCATTTTCATTAAAATATCCAAATGTTAGTTAGACATGTTAAAGTTTCATTCCTTTCATTGGTTTGTATCATTCAACAATTTTGTTCTAATTAAGGAATGTCTGAATCAGAATGGCTCATTTACTAGATAGAACTCAGCACAGGAGTTATGCATGAACTATGATTTCTCAGCAGAAAAAAATATTACTTTCATCAAGTTAAAATATAAATACATTACTGTGTAATCCTGTTTACACATTCAGATACTAATGTTTGTATTATGAAAGCATTCAATTAAGAAATTACCACGATAATTGTCATATTAATTTAATGGCTGATTTCAAAGATTTATTATAATGATAAATCTTGAGATATGTGAACTTCAATAGATAAAGTAAATTAAGGTAACTCTTATCATAATACTATGGACCCCACAATACATTTTAAACATGATAATTAAGTTTTTTCCTGGGAGGATTCATTGTCATTTTTAGTTACTTCTCTGTATGAATTTTATAATTCTAAGTACCACAGGGGAAGTGACCCTGACTCCTGACACCCAAGTGAGTGTAATGGCAAATTTACTGTATCATGTCATTTAAACTCAAATATTTTAAGAAAAAAAAGTTAAAAGATCTGTGTATCACATTTACAATCCATCCTATATCCCAATGACAATTGTTGGCATAAAGACCAGTAAACACAAGGCAGTTTAAAACAAATACCTATTGATACAGTACCTACATGCATTTTTATTCATTGATATGAGTATACTTGGAAAATAAAACCCCCAAAGCAGTATAACAATTAGTTTGGGAAACATGTTTCAACTTTCTTAATATAGCAGGAAACTTAAAAGGAAGTAACAAAATTCTCTACCCAAAAAATTGAGAAACTACCACTGACTGTTGACTTTATCCTCCACATGCATGAAAAGCATAACAGTTGTGATATTTAAGAAATGAATACATGTTCATATAAGCATATGTGAAAATTGTTTGTTTTTTTTAACAATTAATTTTCTAATTTACAAATGATACATATGTGTTTGTGTGTATGTTTTCTAAGCTTTTATGGGGGGGGGGGGGTCTTTCATTAAGGAAATAATTTTTATATTATACCAGAATATAGAATATGTAATAGCTATATTTTTGCCCTAAGTTTTCTTTGCTTACAGATTTAAATAGTTTGGTTTTATTTTTTGTATGTTAATTTATACAAGGATTGGGGGTACTAAAAGGGAAACAACTCATATATTTTTTAAAGTTTAGATTATGATTAAAAAAAATACACACATTTAATTAAAATAAGTTGCAGTGGAAAATTGTATTTAATATAACTGGTAAATTCTTTATAATATATAATTTACTCCGCAATTCATATGAATAACTGACATTAGATTCCAAACCTGAAATAACAGGGATTCATTAAGTCCAACTGCATTATATAAACATGATAAGGCATTGGGTGGGATTTTAGAAACACTAATAGTGGTTCAAATAAGTGGTGTAGTGACAATATCTATGGGTCATAACAAAAATAAGGATAAAATCTTCAAGATTTTGGGAAAAAACACACTTTGTTGACATGCTGTTTCAACACTTCTCTTTATGAACTCTCAGCACAAAAGAGTTCTAAATTGCAAAGGGAGGTAATTCATTTTACAAAAATGTAACCATTTTTGAACTAATTATTTCACAGCAATAAGGATAGCTTCCCCATCATGTTTTTACATTTTTATTTAGCCAAAATTTAATGATTTTAATTCTATGCTTGTGAAATGCTGAGCTGCCCGCATTTTTTTTATAACACTGCAGTAAAAATGGTCGATATTGATAAAAATTAAAGTTTGGATCGAGTTTCCATGGAAACTGGTCAGTATATAGACAATATGACATGTGATTTTTAGATAATTTAATAAGGTCTACATTTTGGAAAATTTTCGGCAAAATCGGTTTGCGTGCCGAAAAAGTTTAAGTGCTTACCGAGAATGGCTCTTAAGTCCTTATTCCGTCACTGTCGAATTCAACGGTAGAAAATAAGTGTCGGATAACAAAGGGATTTTCCTAGCTGTAAATAAATCCACTTTGGTCGTCGCAATGACCGGTTGTAATATGTTTGCCATTGTTGTTTCATACATCATCAGTAGAGTGTATTTTTAATATTCTGTTTTTAATTGAATAGCTGATATGCTGTAAAAAATCAGTTTCAATTTGCAATACGAAAACCCAAGTATTTCATTGAAGTTTTTACCTAAGTGTGTTATGAAATATATTAATTACTTTGAGAATTTGTACATCACATACCCGTAGTCGATTTAAAAATTTGATAGATTAATTTGTGATGTTGTTAAATTTTCACTTTTGGAAAAAGATGTGTTTTTTTCCTAATAATTCATGGGAGGAATTGTAGACATACGATGATGTTTTGTCTTGTCCTCAAGAAAAGAATGCTTAGATATGCAAAATATATAATTCATGCGTAGAATATCAAATATTTCTTCACACACTTTTTCTCGTATTTTACACATTACACAGTCTTCATTCTTTTTTATTGGTGAGTAAATAGAAAATAACTTAACAGTTTGTGTTTTTAACACAAATATAAAGTCTTTAATTAAACTCAACCACATTGTATTAAGTTTTTCAAGTCATTTAATGAATAAGTTTTACAAACGTATAACCGTTAGATAAACGTTAGATACATTTTATAGTTCGTAGTACAGATAAGGCTGCATATGGCTTTGATATGCTAATGAAGGGATAATGAGATATGACGTCATAATACATGCCCCGCCCCTGTATTTCCATATATGGAAAATATACCGAGAACAGCAGTTTTAGCAAAAAATACGGTTGATATGATACTTCACGAGAAAACATATAACCACGAATCACTCATACATGTATGTGTATCTATAAGTTTACAACAACGAGAATATACGAAGAATTTCCATAGAACATCTGTGTTTGGGTGTGAATCTGCGTCCTAAAAGCGCTCGTCAGACGCTGTATTTGATGTAAACACGTGTAGCTGGTGTTCCCGATGATAGCGATCTTTTGATGATTTATCAGCCTATCAGGTATGTAGAATAGATATACAGTGTATTTGTAATGGACCAGATAACTAAGTAACTATTTTATTGTGTTTTTATACAGTGGATGAATTTCTGATCAACTTATTATGTTTTTTCGTTCAAAACATGAGAAGAGACTGCATTGTTTACATTACTGTACAATGTACATGTATAGCCTATAGGATTATTGTCAGTCCGTTAAATTGTTAATCATTTTCTTCAGAAAGTCCAATCGCCACGATCGAATCAGTTCATAGCATTTGTACAGACAATACTAAGCTTTACACTACACTCAGTCTGACTACAGTTGTTTTTATTTTCAACTTGTAAGTAAACAAAGTGAGACTGCGTGAAAAAAGCTGATTTGGTTTTCTGAAAATCGGTACAGAACAGGCTAAAGTATTATATACAGCTGGTTTGATTTTCTGAAAATTAGTTGACCCGTTGACGAACAGCTGATCAATAACATGTTTCTGCTGTGTTGAAAATTCTTCTGTGACAGTTGTATCATTTAATATTTATTTATTTTTTTTACACAATGACTTATATTCATCCAATTGATATAAGATGCTCATGCACATTAATTCTTATTACATGTACTAGCTTTTTATATCCCTCAGAACATTACTATCATAACACTGTTTGAAATCTGATAATATATAATTAAATAACTGAATTGAATGTCACTTCATCCGATTTTCTCTAAATGAGGAATCTATATGGACATGTTATGTTAGTTTAGAATGTGCATGTGTAGCTTTCAATTAATAGTTAAACTGTTGGTTATTTTACCCATTCATGCAAATTATACCTTTAACAGAATGTTCATATTGCTGTTGACATGTAAACCTATGTATGTGTGCATGTAAATTTGTATAACTTCCCATTATTTTTGTTATTTGCAGAGTAATTCAAAAAGTGTCAGACTGATTTGAAAAAAAGACTTGAAGAAAGTGTAAGAACATGTACATGTACTGTTAATAACGTATTATAAGTACAATAATTCATCACTGAAATAATGATAAATCTGATAATACTTAATAATAATAATATGTTTGTTTTCTTTGAGACAGTTCAATTAGAAAAGGCATCATCATGTATGAATGGTGACATGTTTTAAAATGATAAAAAAAAATATGTTATTTTAAACCTACTAGTTTGAATACTTCATAATTAAAAATTGCTCATCAACATTGAACATATCAACATTACATGGTATGATATATCACTGTAGCTGCACTAGCTTTATAGTAATCTTGTATACCTACATAAATCATTAATGAGAGAGGGAGAGAAAGAGAGAGAAAGAGAAAGAGAGAGAAGTGCACTTTTAGGGTTATTTCGAGTAAAATAAAGGGGTCCAAGTTATCTTTCACATAACAGGAGTGAGGGGGTTGATCATTTCAAATCAAATCAAAAAACTGTTTTAGAGCTGTATTTGAACATGTGCAAAACCTAAATGCACATCTTAACAGAATGAAATGTTTATTAAGATAAATAAATTCCATTGATTGTCAAATTGTAGGAAATAATTCTTCCATTTCAATCTTTCAATCATTTTGATTACATGTTAAACTCACTGAAAAATCACACACTCTTATCCATGTTATCCTGGGAATATAAGATATGAAAATGATGAAAATAAAAACCTGGACTTAAAGAACTGGAAGACCGTGCTTTTGGAGAGAGAAGAGGAGTCAAACTAAGAAGTCATACAATAAACACATTGACATCATATCATACATAAAAGAAATTGAAAGGGGTTTCGTTAGATCTTTATGTAGCAATCAATTCAGTGCGGATCAGAGATATAATTTTGATTAGATTTAGATCAGTATATAATAGAATGCTATGACAAAAATGAAATTAAATTATTTGTTCACTTTTACTCTCTTTTCAAAAATATTTTAGACATTTAGTTCTTGCCACTTCTTATAAATAATATAAAATTATCTTTCAATTTTTGTGTGCACGTATCTCACTGTCACACAGGTTCGTGGCCAATATACTCCAATACAAATAGACTAACCGAAGATATTTTTAACGAAACTTAACGAAGCTCCCAATAACTTTTTACTAGAAGCGTCTTTACTTTCGTTTTGTTCATTTTGCTAAAAATAATCCTTATCAGACATTACAAACACAAAGATTCTGAAACGAAAGTCAAAATCGATATCAATTTTGACAAGCAACATGCTACATGTAGCTGAGTGCTAAACCAGTAAGTTTATTTTCGGTATTTAGATTATTTAAATTTATATTGCAAACTCGTTAAGTAGATGTTTTAAAACAGAGGCAGTGAGGTTGATTTTTCCAAACATTATAATCACTATCAAATGAACAATGTAACATCAATAATTTATGATTCTCACTGAGAAGTGTACAATCAAATCGAAAAAAATTTTGCAACAAATCACATTTTCGTTTTGGCCATTTGTTTTCTTTAAAAAAACATGCAAAGAACTTATTTGCTACTTGTGTACTCGGTTTTGATATACATGGATACATTACTAAAACATTGTAAACCATAAAAATTAAAAAAAAAATAAACTTTGACCAAAATTGTGAACATGCATATGCCCCTTTAAACTAGGTTCAAATTCATTTGATGGAATAATTGTGACAATATGACAATGATGTCCTTGTCAACGTGATCAAGTTGAACAAGCATTATTTTTTACCTATAGTAGCAGCAAATAGCCCAGTCAATGGCATCAGCTTACTGAACACCTAAACACAAGGAACCCGGTTCAGATGGCACCAGCTCACCAAACACCCAACCTTTATTCGAGGTGGTTTGGGAGACTAGTCAATATTAACGTGGATAGGAGTACATAATAAATAAATACTTTTACCGGTTTAGAATTTTCAAATTTTACAATATTTGATCTAAAAATATGTTTAAAAACTTTTTGGAAAAATAAAAAGAACTAGACATCCTTGAGATGGTGACCACCTTAAGGGTTAAATAATGGGGAAAAGGATAAAAGCAATTCAGAGGATTTTGCTTCGACATTGGCCTATGACTAAGAGAATTTTTTAGGTTGGCATAGAAAAAGTCAAACTCATTAACTTTACCAACAGGCTGTTTAAGGGTTTAATATGAGCAAGATTAAGCCAATAGAAAACAATTTATGGTCTAAAACTGAATTTTAAAGAAATATGATATGACATTCACATATAACATTGAAATATGGTTTAAAATCACTATACACCCTTTACTCATTATTCCTGTTTGTGTGAAGTATGAGCCAGATAGGACTAAGAGGAGATAAAATATTCTCTGAAAATTATTTTTGCATGGTCTCATTCAAGGTCACTTCACACCATTAGCACTATGTGGATGACGTATGAGCCAGATTGGACTTTGGGAGAGAACATATAATCTGAACAATGATTTTTTTCAGATAATTCTACATGTACTTTGATTTTAACCTAAGACCAAGAAACCTGGTTCAAGGTCACTGAACACCCTTTACCCAAAGGCACTCTGTTGATAAAGAATGAACCAAATTGACCAACATGAGAGAAGATATGCTCTGGAAGAGTGATCTCTGACCGACAGACGGACGGATTGACCTTGACATTTGGTTTAAGGTCGTTGCGTTCCCTTTACCCTAAAGCTCTGTTTATATGAAGTATGTGCTATATAGGGCTAAGGAAAGATAAAATATGCTCTAAAATTTGTTTTTATTAATATGATTTGACCTTGACTTTTGACATTTGAAGGTTATTCGAGGTCATTGCACGCCATTTGAATAAAGACACTCTGTGGGTGAAGTATGAACCAGATTTGACCAAGGGAGAGAACATGCATGTATGATCGAGACAATGATTTTTCAGATAATTGTGTTATGACCTTTAAGTTAAACTTGGAACTAGAAACTTTGTTTATAATTACTGCACACTCTTTACCCAAAGGAATTCTGAACGTTAGTTATGAGCCAGATTGGGCTGGGGGGGGGGAGAATATTTACCCTAGACAAGTGATCTCGGACGGACAGACGGACGGAAGAAAGGACAGACGGACGGATCGACGGACAGACAGACTGATCAATATATGGCGTCCGCAGAACGGGGCCCTTATAAAAGCCCAAGTGGGATTCGAACTCATGACTTACAGATTTGTAGTAAACGCTTTAACTCATTGCGATCAGCTGTTAAGTAATAATTTCGGGGAAGAAAACTATTCTTGTTTCCATGATTTATATCGATCGGAAGTATGTCACAATATAAAGGGGTCCCAAACCAAGTTTAGTCCTGAGAAAAAACCCCCAAAGATACTGTTAGCAAGTTCACATGATACTCCCGCAAGTAAAATAATTCAAGTATATTTCTGTTGGAAAGTAATAGACTCACCATTTTTCTTCAAGTGACCTTAAACTTGAACAAATGACGAAAGCTCAAGGTCAGTATATATTTTCAGGTCACATGCAATTTTTGTGTCAAATTTAGATTATAATAATTTTTTATTACGAGATATATCCTTGACAAGATTTATGAGTTTATGACAATGACCTTCAATATGCACAATTGACCTTTTGTCAATTTCATGACACATTTTCGGATCATAAGCAATCGTAATGTGAAGAAGGAACTTAAAATGTTTTTTTTTTCCATATGAAAGATATGAACCTGACACAAACTATGAAATTTTTCTTCAGGTAACCTTGAACTTGTCCAAATATCATTGGACCAAAATCATGATACACCTTCAGATCATAAGCAATCTTTGTGTAAAGTAGAACTCTCTAATGTTTCTACATAAGAAAGATATAAATCAGACATATATCATGCACTTTTCTTTCCAGTGACCTTGAACTTGCCTAAATGATCTTGGATCAAAATCAATACACACTCTCAGGTCATAAGCGATCGTTGTGTTAAGTAGGAACTTAATACCAATGTTCCTCCATAAGAAAGATATAGATCGGACACGATTTCAAAGACAAACAGACAATCGGACGGACAAGCTGATTCATATATACCCCCCAAATTTTTTTTTTGGGGGGGGGGGGGTTATAATTAAATTAATATTATATCTATTGTTCGTATGATTAATGATTATATAAATATTCAAAAATCTTGTTACGCTATCTGGCTGCCAGAAGTTCTTTTCAACCATTTAAATTTTTAAGAATATATTCTAAGAAGTTCTTTTCAACTATTTAATTTTTTAAGAATATATTCCAGTGCAAACATCCTGCACATATCGAAGTATCGGTATTGATCAATTTAAAAACTATAAGTTGCATCATTGCATTAAGGACTTGTCATGCTATATTGTTGTCTACTAATAGATCAAAGTGCATTCCTTCCGCCTCTATTCGTGAGGACAACTTATTGCAAATGATAACTATAGAATTATCGACCTCATCTTATTGCATAAGTGAAATAAATCAGTTTTGCAGAATAAAACTGCTCCGGAATAAAAGTGCAGGAACGATGGAGTTGGAATACCACGGCACAGTTTTGGTTCTACTACTGAGAACTTACTCTCTCTGGCTCAAGACGTCAACCTCCTGGTCATTAGGTAAGTTCTGGCCAAAAAAAGGTGTAATAATTCCATACGTTTACTCCATTTTCCCTATCTGCTTAAAAAAAAGAAACGAAACCTTTGGAGACAAAAAAATTTCGCTTAAAAGTTTTGTTTACAAGAGTCAATTTTCTATCATTTAAAATCCAATGGCGGTAACTTAGGAAGTATAATAGCCCACTGCTAGATCTATTTGCGGTATTATGGTTTTTTATGTATATAATTTGCATTTCACTCCAATTATAAATGTGAAGGTGTAAATATCAACATCATCTGTTTATGAATTTAAAATCGGTTCTGTTAAATGATGTTTTTGAAACATTGATAAGGAAAAATTATTTGGGCATATTTCCTGTTATGTAGCAATCGGATTTAAAATTAAGTGGTGTTTTAAAAGGGAAAGTGTTAATCATATTTACAGAAAATAATACTAATTGACTTAATCTGAAACATTCCGTATTTATAAATTTTGCTACAAAGTAATCGGGCGGATTTTGATATAGATCTAGCAATTCATTTGAAGAAAAACAAATTCATATTTTCTCTTTTGTAATTATATTCGATACAGATTTACGTTGTTATAAATGCATTCAATCTAGCAGTTTCTATGTATCACTGGTGAAATTGCCAACTGATCTTCTATGTACAAAGGAGAACTATGAGCAAATAGAAAATGCGACGATTGTGTAATGCCAAGAAAAGTCCAGTGGTCATGATGACAAAAGGTTCATGTGTGGCTATATGAGAGGGAATCTAACGGCAAATATCCAAACAAAACTGTGTGCGTATTCTTAATTTTCCTATCATCTTTAGTACGCAATATGTTTTAAAACAATCTATTTAAAAAAAAAAAAATGACTTTTAGCAGAATACTGAATTTTTTTTATCATTTGATACTGAGATTTGCTTTTCATTTTATGAATACGCAGTTGGAAGTGATATAAATTTCAATGTTCAGGGCAGTCTTTTCTATCGAGATTGCATCCTGGTGGACACAAACTTGATTGGGGGGTGTCAGAAGAACGTCATAGGACCGATGGAGAAAGCTGCGCTACAGGAACTTGGTCTAAGTAACGCTAATGTCACGGTTCCTAACTTCCAGGGTTCTACCTGTATTTCAGCACCCCTCGGTGATTCACAGGAATTGTCAACAGGTGGGTCGTGTTGATGAATACACAAAGAAATTCACGAGCACAAAAACTCACTAGACCGAATCCAAATTAAGAATGAATAATTTAAAAGCCAATTTTTCGTTTAATATTTTCAAATGAAGTGGGTTTTTTTCTTTTTAAATTTCGAAATTGATATATCGACTTGGATAATATAAGGTTGCTTTGTTTGTAATAAGCGCTTGGCTAAATATGTTAGCGTTTTTGCCTGTTGTTTTTGTCATATTTTATTTGCACATGTATGCACAAATAAAAGATAAAGTCAGTTCTGAACCGTGATAACTTCCAGCAAAATGCAATGAATGTAAGTGTAAATAGAGTATTACTGTATAGTGTTTTTGAATAGATCTGTTTATATATTAAGTGTGATCATACTCAGAATTAAACAAGAGAATTTGAATGAAACAACAGCAGAAAAGATACATGTAACTGAAACTTTCTATTTTTATTATAATTTAAGATAAAAAAAATATTTACTACATGATGAAATCGATCCAGCGACCGCAAAATCAAAAAGACCTACGCGTTACCACTAGGTCACGCATATAACAATTTCATTTGATGTCTTTTCAATATATGTGGTTATATACAATATTGTATTAGAAAAGTCACTAATTGAAATATTTGTCTTATTTTCAGTTCAAAGACCACGTGAAACCAAAACTAATTCAATGTTAACGTGTACTGAAATACGCGTAGAACATAATTCTAATCGAGTTTCTTTGGTTTAAAGTGGTTCAAATAGTCAAATATCCAACTTTTTATTGCATACTATTCTCTTTTATATATTCCTAACAAAATCTGGAAATTTTAATGATGTTTTGTAAAATAACTAAGACCCCTTTAACATTTTAATTGTGTAATTTTTGTTTCTTATAATATATTTTAACTCAATATCGTACAATATTGAAAATGTCTGATATTTGCAAAAGCGCGATATTGTAAGCGAAATCGTATACTAAGTGCGCTATACTATACCTCTTTATTGATTTTAAACTCCTCTTCATATAGTTTGAACTTACGTATTTTAAATTTCTACCATTGTTGAAACATTTTAATTACATTTTAAATTTTATGTTTCCATGTCTTTCATCTTTGCTAGCCAAGGTATTTTAGTCCGCTCCGCTCCTCATTGGGATCGAAGTGGACCAAAACCCTTGGCTAGCGAAGATGATGTCTTTTGATTTTGGTTGACATTCATTTTGAAAGGAATAATGTTGTTTTTCTGTCGCAGAATATCAGACCGGCAATGAACCGACACCAGTCAACCGTAATCCAACATCCGGGTCAAACACAGTTAACGTTCAATCAAGACATGTTGTTTTAACTCTATTGTTCTATGTTTTTTACGTCTCTGTCATAGGTAGATGGATAAATGGATGAATGTGTAAATGACCATTTACTTGAACACATCACAATATTTTTTTTTATCATTTTTTATTACATGAATTTTAATTTAATTTTTTAAAAGATATAAGTTGAACAAAATGTGTAAAAGAATGCATTGCTTTAATCACCGTTTATATTTCAATTTAATGTTGTGTATTTTCTTTGCCAAACTTTACTTTTTGAATGTTTTGAAATAATTTCAAGAATCTTATTCGTAATCAAAATACTTTATGGATATTGCACTTTCATTACTACACATTAATAAATGCCATTAGATATTGTCTTTGATTACAATCGCTCGTTTCATTCATTAAATCTATGAAATAACCACAATTAATTGTTATCATTTCTGTGCTCAATTTTTAATGTAAATCACAAAAATTGAAAATGAATGGTGTAGATTATGCAAAGAGCTGGGGAAGAAACATTAAAACAAACACGGCATACTATTTTGACTCCAAGCACCTGCTAGCGCAGGAAACAGTTCAACTGGAGCTAAAATACCTGTCGAACGAAAAAATGGTTTATCATTAGATCTGATAAAAATCATTATAATAGCTCCACATACATGTGAGTTTTTAGAAGTTTGGCTTGCAGCAATTATAGTAGCCCCTCATTTCCAACTGACTGTTATATGGTTGTAAAGGATGCGGTAGTCAACACTCTCTATTCAGCATAACTCAGAATCCAGAGTTTGGTTACATGTGAATGTAGCATCATCAACTTAAAGGTGTCGATATTGCTTCATGTCTATATAACAAGCAAGATTAGGCAACAACTACTTTTTATTAAATTAAGAGGACCAATAAGTCAGTCTCAGAACTTGCATGTAGAAATGAGGTACCTTAATTTTTTTATTATAACATTTATATTACACTCTTTTGGAAAAATGAGTAAATCAAATACTAGTATTAGTATAACCCAAAAGATTATACGCGTGTTAAAGAGATACAAAAATACATTGCATTAGATGATTCCAAATACCAACAAGATCATAGCGTAATTAATGAAACATTTAATTATTTTTCTTCAAATGCTAAGGTTCACTTTCTATGAGGTCGTTTTGCATCATACGATGAAATCAATTTGAAATGTGATTTTATGTAGGTTAGATAAGTCTAATACATGATTTTGGTCTTATTTTCTAAAACATCCTTTACATACGTCACGTGACATTGGAAACTGTGATTAGAAACATCAGTTTATTAGACGTATCCTCCATTTTTTGTGAAACAGGCCGCCATAGTTTT
Organism: Magallana hongkongensis; assembly: GCA_016163765.1. Classification (NCBI taxonomy): domain Eukaryota; kingdom Metazoa; phylum Mollusca; class Bivalvia; order Ostreida; family Ostreidae; genus Magallana; species Magallana hongkongensis. Next base: position 27,094,983 of record WFKH01006014.1, on the reverse strand, counting down.
CAATGTGGCGGGTAAAATGTTGTATAAATACTAGTATGTTAAATATGAGACTGCTTCACTTTGTCTTCGGACTTGCGAATTTCTCCACCTTCCCAAGTTACCTTTTGGAAGAGCTCCCAGCAGCATCTGGTTTGCTAAGACAGAGCCGCAGTTCTAGAAGCTTGTGCTGCTACCAAAGATATAATGCGACAGAAAGAGCAACTCAACATCCAGGCAACATACAATACTTCGACGCTGATTACGGGCGAGAAATCTTTCTATAAAAATTATATTTCATGCCAGTAACCTTCAGTTGAATAACCATCTCAAGTTCACACACACACACACACACACACACACACACACACACACACACAGAGAGAGAGAGAGAGAGAGAGAGAGAGAGAGAGAAAGAGAGAGTATTTCTTTCCTCTGAATTTATCAATTTTGGTACTGTCTTTCTATTCTTTAAAATTTAGAATATTGTAAAGGATATAATTTTCCGAATGCTAATTGCTTGGCTTATATTTATCTCAATTATACAAAGATAAACACTTGATGATTGCCAAAATGGTTGATATACAGGTAGATATACATCGCCATAAAGTGATAGCTCTCATTATGATTAAATATTGCTAAAAGTTTTATTTAGATGTCAGAACAACCTTTAGCAAAGTTTATACTGTAATTGTAAGATAATATTGATTCACTTAGTTGCGATACAATTTTTGGTGTTGGTTAAAGGTGGTTATGACATGTACAGCAGTAGTCAAACATACCACCAACCCTCTTATGGTTTCCCATTACTCCAATGTTAATGTGGACATATAGTTCCTCTATTTGTGACACCATATCATGAAAGATACTGTAACAACTTTAACAAAGCAACATTTATCAATAAATTAAATCTTTATCCGTTGATTCGTATTGTTTTTAACGGGGAAATTTGAAATTTTGAAGGAATTGTAGGCCGCAAAACGACCTTATAAAAGTGATCGGTTGTTAGGAGCTTTAGAAATATTCAGTACCAAAAACATATAAGAAAGATATCAGTCTTATAAAGAGGAAAGAAACGTTCCAAGGATCATTCTAACTCTTTAAAGTTCACTGCATCAGATTGATTAATTAAGGGTGTTATCATAACTCCCGACAAGAGTAAACACCAAACACAGCCGTTACTTCAATGACTAAAACTAAAACATTTTTACAAACTGATATAAATAATGCATCATTTTACACAAAGGACTTCATTATCTACTAGATAAAGTCATGAGCTTGCGACCAGCCGTTTGTCTTTTAAATATCATCTTCCCGCGTATCTTTCCTGCGTTAGGAGATAATACAATTATACTATACGAGTATACTAATGGTGTTATATAGTGCCTTTTTCCCCCGAGCCATCTTTCCCACCGGAAAATGGCTATATAGCAGCCCCCCCCCCCCCCCCGGAAAGCTGACTAAATAGTGGGGTTTCCCCCTTTTATAACCAGATTACCCCCACGGAATACCTACTATTTAGTAGATTTTCCCCAGGTTCCGGTCATGATTATGGCGGACAATTCGTGGCAATAATTTGCAATATCTGAGATGATATTGATTATTCATAATAAAGGGTAATACATGCATTTATTAATACATAGTATACGATTCATATTTTTCACCCCTGATATGAACAAAGGCACGCGCCATCGTTATACTTTATTTTTCCCTTTGTTGCACATTTTTGGAACACATTTGCATCTAATTACATGTATTCGGATTCCGGAATACTTCGGATCTTTTTCCTTTCTTTTTCTTTTAATCGATGCATATCTGCAGTTTGGACATAACGTTATGACATGGACATTAGTACTTGTTTTTCCTCGGACTGAAATGTCACAGGTTTGAGCAAATCTCGACGCTGCAATTTCATTCTGCTCCAGACACAACAATGTGATGTCAACTCAAAGGGCAACTACTCTAATTTACAAGTATTTTTAAAGGGTAACTACTCTAAATATTAAAAGAACTTACGGAACGCGGTTTCTGTATTGAATAATATAAAATGTCGAGATGAGTAGGCGTAGCGTCGGCCAATGACGGTCACATTGCCGAATATTAGTTCTCACCGGACAGACATAGAGATATATCCGGCAGTCACATGTCATGTTTAAACGAATGAAAGTGTGAGATTTCAGTCCGAGTAAAAACAATTTTTCTTATACAAGACCTCCCAATACATTTGAGCGTCGAAAATACGCCGGTTTGTAGATTGGAAAACTAGAATAAAGCTGGATAAAGTTTTTCACATGAAAAAATAAACGATCGATTAATCTATCAAAAATATGATCAAAACAACAATACATGGCAAAATCTATATCACACTCAAATCAACCCTCGACCAATATCAGCCCTATGGCCTTTGGGCTGATATTGGAGTCTCGGGCTGATTATGGTGTATGATACAGATTTTGCCATGTATATGTATTAAGCTCTTCCAGGAAAAACTAACCAATCTTGACTTAATTTTGCAGAGGAATGATTAAGGAGTGGAAATTTATTACCCCCTTCGTTAATAAAGGCTACAGATTTTAAGTGAATACCGTTGGAATTGAAGATCTTAAATATAATTATATATATCTATACACTTTTAAAAATCAAATGGGTGCAATGATATGAAGAGAAACTGAAATTGAAATTGAAAAAAATATGTAAAAAAAATATTTGAGGTATTGAATTAAAACACAAATTACTGATATAATTTTAATCGCTTGGGTGGCCTTTCTAATATTGTAAAGAAGTTTTTATCATTCAAAATTAAAGTTTTAAAAAAAGTCAAAGTTTGTCTTACTTCGGAAAACAATCTTAAATCCCTACGAAACATCTACTACAAAAGGTTCGTGAAATTTCAAGTTTTAAAAACCGTGGAAAATACATTAAAGATTAAAAGTTCTTACGCATGTAAAATAAAATGCAATAAAAAAAAATTAAATAAAAAAAAATTAAAAAAAGGGGTTTAAATCACTTCTTTTCTTTTGAGATAAAGTTTATATAATGCTTTAAAGGAAGTTTCTTTAAATTCTATTGAACCATTAAAACGTAAAAAAAATTGCAATTTGTCAATTCTATGATAAATTAGAAGAGAAAAAGACTTCAGTTGTTACGAGGATTGAATGCGGGTCACCCAATGAAAAACCATTAATCAAGTCACCGGGACCGTCGCTAGGAAATTTTAAGGACAAAAATCTAGCATGTGCATTAATCAATTTTAATACAAAATATATATTCTGCATTCAATGTCAAACCTGTATAAACCTTACAAATATTAAAGATTAAAAAATTTAATCGCTTCCGGTGACGTCAGGATGTAACGACGAACGCTCTGATGTATTCAATCCGTCCGTAAAGATAACAGTAACATTATATAACTCTGAAAAAAAAACCCTGAAGCACTGAAGATAAATCGGAGATATTTTGATTATTGTTCTCGAGTATTTACAACTTCGTTCAATTCAATGTAAATTCATACGAAATAAGAATTAACAAAAACGACGATTCATTTGATTTCGAATTTCGCACATATGCTCATCATTACATTTGTAAGTCCAAAATAAAAATGAATAATTCTTACCAAATCTTAGATATAAACAAAGAATATTTCTTGCCCACTGTGATTAAACCATTTCATAAATGTCAATCTTTTTATCTACTTGGAGGTGATCACTCTGCTGAACAGTGCTTTTGTGTAGATAAAAATTTACCATTGTAATTAGGCCTAATCAACATACCAACTTGAAGATAGTTAAATTGATTAACTACTTCTACGTATTTGCTATTGTATTCCCATTTTTTATCATCTTTAACACGTTTTCCGTTTCTAAAAATTACAATTTTGGTTTTTTGTACATTGACAGATAAGTTCCATTCATCAGTATATTTGTGCAATGTGTTCAGCATATCCTGTAGACCCTCGGGCGAGTCCTCCAAAAGTACAGTATCATCAGCATACATAATTAAAAACAAATTAATCATTTGTAATTCAATTGATGTACAGTTACTATTTATAAAATATTATTCAAAATCATCAAGGTACATTGAGAATAATAATGGAGACAATATTTCACCTTGTAGAACTCCAGATGAGATTCTAAATGTTTCTGTAAATATACCTTTATGTTTGACACATGCTCTTACATTCTTATAAAGAGACTTAATAATACTTAACAATTTTCCTCCAAGACCCTCCATTTGCAATTTATACCATAGTTTTGATCTATCAATTAAACCAAAGGCCTTTGTATAATCCACAAAACAACAATACAATCCTTTTTTTTATAAAGTTCTACTTATTAGATTCTGGAGTACAAATATGGCATCAATTGTACCTACACCTGGTTTAAAACCAAACTTAGCATCAGTAATGATATTATATCTCTGGTCCCATTCTATCAATCTAGTATTTATAATAATTGTAAATAATTTTGCTAAGCAACTAACTAGTGTGATACCTCTATAATTGTTTAAATCTTGCATCTCACCTTTTCAAAAAAATTGATATTATACAACCTTTTGACCAATTGTCTGGATAAAAACCAAGTCAAATATATTATTTAAAGGTCTACACAAAATAGGTATCATAACCTCTTTACATTTTGAAAAAAAATTCATTAATAACACCATCTTCAGCATTACTCTTTTTACTTTTCAGTTTCAAAATAGCTTCCTCAACTTCTAATTCTGAAATGCACACATCTAACTTTTCATAACATGGTAATATATCATAATCATCACTAGTGTTGTCATAATTAGTAGTATTTACATTTTTAAAAAGATTCTTAAAATGCTCAAAAAACTCTTGTGCACTAACATCAAAACTGATTTTTTATTATTCTTAATTAAACGAAAAAAAAACTGCCTGGGGTTATATTTTCTTAGATATTCCATTTCGTTTCCCTGATATCGCTCGTAGTTATGCTTAAACGTCTGGTTTTTTTTTTTTTTTATAAACCTTTTTCTTTTCACAAAGTACAATTCTATTTTCGTCCGACTTGCATACATTAAAATTATGCAAGGCATCTCTATATTCATTGTATTTAGATACATAAATATCATTAAACCAGGGTTTATCAATACAAAGTTTTGTATCTATACCTGTTTTGGCAGTCCACCAGTGATAACACAGTAAGGTTTCATTATTTTACAGAGTGTCTTACTAAAACTCGCTACACAATTATCAACATCTTCTTGTGTATATAACTGGTTTTCTACATATGACAAAAATAAATCATAATGTTCTCTTATTGAGCACGTAGCTTCTAAATCAGCACCTTCTTTCCATCTAACTGAAGTACATTGATTTATACTCCCGACCCCTAGTGCAGTGTTTGTGCAACACACGGCCTTTGAACTCCGATCTACAAAGTTGGTTTTAATACAAAAAGAAAGAGGTGCATGATCGGAGAAACAGTTGAAAATACCTGTTGAAAAATACAGCCCTTTTTGACAATTTGCAGTGCATAGTAGCGAGGTAGGGAAAATGAGATGACAGACATATATGTACATGTATATACACACACTTCCTAAGATCTGCATGATCGGTCAGTGATTATATAATAGCTACTGTACATAGGCATTCTTGACAATTTGCAGTGCACGGTAGCGAGTTTGGGAACAATGAGGTGACAGACACACTTGTACTTGTATATATACACACAATTCCTAAGATCTGAATGCTCGGTAATGCTAAACAATTATGCAATTTGTTGTTTAAACACCCCTTATGACTTTCTTTCCCAGTCTGTTAAATAAAGAAAACAAAAATTGAAAATTTTGATTTATCAGTTCTATGAATTTCAAACATGAAAAGGAAGAGCTTTAAATTCGGACATTTGTCACAGTCATATGAATTAAACTGTATTGCTTTCTTATATTTTTATATATTAAATTGAATTTAAATAAATGTATGATATTTTTCTAATCTAAAACCCGGAACATTGTTCTAAGATCAATCATGTGTGTCTTTACGTTACCCGTTACCGGTATTTGTATACATGTATTAAATTATTCATGAACTGTATAATTGCTTTATATGTATGAGGACAATTCTATACAATAATGCATATGAATAACTAAACTGGACTATGCATACTGATAAAAGTTAATTAAAAAGTGTCAAAGGACCGGATTAATACCCCTCCGATAAAAATCAACTAGTCCTCTCTCTCTCTCTCTCTCTCTCTCTCTCTCTCATAATTTATCAGAAAAAACAATGGCTGACAGAAATCATCATCCATTGCGATTTACATGATTTGATATGTAGTTTAACTAATCAACTTCCTGCTAAATAGAATCAACATGCATTTCAGTGGGATGATGTTATTCTATGCATCATTACACCAGGCAAAACAGTCAAAATATGGGTCTTCATTTCGATTGGTGTGTGATTATCTGCACGTGCTAATAATGTGTTATTAAGGGCTTTAACTCAGGCTGGCAAAACGTTGCAAAATTTTCCGCACTCCTCCTCTACTTAAATTTTTTTTCAAATTACAAAACACGGTCTTTTGTTTAAATACATGTAATAAAATAAGCGGTTTATCGGTATACATGTATATTTTGATCTGTGTCAATGTTGAGTCAGAATTATTCACGTTTGTAATAATATTGCCCTCTATGAAATACAAAGAAAAACAATGAATGCTAAACCATGAATGCTACTTGTTACGGTCGCAGGTTTGGGGAAGTGAGAGGCATAAAATCAAGTTACAACGAGACACATGTTGCACGTATGAATCCTGCCATTTTATTATCTACCGGAAACTGCAATCAACATATAAAAAACCCAAAACGTACAAGACATAATAGTTCCGGATTTGTGACCTGACTTCACTGACCTGACTCCTAACATACAACATCCCCGCCCCCAATTTAAAATTAATTCTATAGAGCAATTTTAGAACAGGTTAGTAATGTCAGTCCACAAAACAGTATATAAAATGCAAAAATTTAAGATATAATAATATGGTTTAGAGACAATGTACACAAGATGTAAAATGCGAGAATCACTACATTCATCATAAAAATTAGGTACTTTCAAAGTAATCAAACATTGACCATTGCATACAAAGAGGATATTTTACACAAGACTCATAACTGCATCAAATAACCAGGGAAAATGTTAGGTACCCATCAAAGATTGTGCAATCTATAGCATGATAGAAACAATGCAGTCAAGTTCAACACAACAAATGTCATCAGGCCTGAATAATGAAATATGTTTAGAATGGACAAGAAATGTCAAAAATGTCAAAAACATATAGATTCCTAAATACACAATGAACATATTTTCTGGTATATCCAATCAAAGTATATCAATGATTTATAAAAATGTACCATGATGCAATGTAATTCTTGTAATTCTCCACATGGTTAAGTGCAAAAGCTCTGACAAGTTGATTAACATCTCATAAAATGAATCAATATTCTATCTGAATGGATGAAAGCATGAAAAGAGAAATAAAGGATATGAATTCACAAATCCAAAACCATAATGTCATTTCTTTCTAAACACAGGCAATATTACACAACCAATCACATGCTTCAAGTCAAAACATGTAATCAATAGCATATGCACATATTTCTTAGCTTTTATAACCTATTTAGCATCAACATTCATAAAAAAAGAACTGTTTTCAAACAGATGCAATAATGTCACAAACAACAGATTGTAATGGGTGTGATTTCACAAACTTTTGTGCAGTATCATTTAAGTCCTCATATCTAACCCATGTAGCTTTTTGAGATGGTTCCCCTACAAAATGAACAAGGTATTCAACATCATGACCAGAACCTCTTGTAGCTAAAATGCGTTTAATCTTATAAAGAATGGTAGGCGATCAATGATCGGATGAAGAAATATCACCGAGATCTACACTGCTGTCCTGGTAACGGAGGGGTTTCCGTACAGTGCGGCGTGGACGAGTAGACCCTCTGGGCACGGGCTGTGGATCTGGATCCACTGTCGGCGGAACAAATGCTTCCGACTGAGCAGCTGACTCCGAATGTGTCTCCTGAGTACTGGTCATGTGATCGGACTGCATGGAATCATCAGACATCACTTGAGTATGACTAGTCTCATCAGATTCCTGGTATAAATCAGAAGTTTGCACTGCTTGGTCCCTGTAGACTGAACGTGTAATCTGAAAGTAGTTTTCCTGTGTGGGTGCACGTACATAAGCATGCTTTAATCTGTTAACATGCACTGGTTTGTCTAAGGTTTTCTGGGTAGAAGGGTCAAAGAGCTTAACTAGATGTATAGAAACAGTCTCATTGACAACATATGGTCCTTTGAATAACTCTTGGAGCTTCTGGCCTGTCCCAACAGGGGTTGAATGTAGATACACATAATCTCCTGTAGAAAATGATATGGGTCGACTCTTAGCATTTACTGTGTCCATCATTTTGGTTTGTGAAGCCTGGATGTGAGTCAGCATATCTTCATGAATTGTAGCCAATGTGCGCTGAAGATTTTGCAGATATCCATGGATGTCTTTGGGTAAGGTTTTCAAGTCTATGGAAACACCGGACAGTGGGAATCGTGGTCGATGTCCATACACAATTTCATGTGGAGAGTATCCAGAAGTTGAGTTCACAGATCATTCATTGAGAATACTATGGCAGGAAGGAGATCCTCCCAATTGTTCCTTTGGTCATTCATGTATGGCGTGAGCTTTGTAACAAGGACATGATGACTTCTCTCGCAAGCTCCTAAACAGTTATGAGCATAACTTGGAGTAAAATTCTGGTGAATCTGCAACACATTACAAGTTTCTCTTGTAGCTTTGGCAATAAATTCAGATCCTCTATCTGATTTGAAGGTGCTACATACTCCAACTGTACATACAAAATGAAAAAAAGAAACACCAATGGAGAGTGCATCCGAGTTTGCAATGGGCACAGTGTACAAGAATTTTGAGAACAAATCAACAGCAGTAAATATGTAGGATTTCCCAGATGGCGTAACTGGAAGTGGTCCTTAGATATCCAACTCCCATACATCAAATGGTTTGGCGGGTGTTGGAAATGCTGTAATATTCGGTTTAGTAGGTCTTCCTGGTTTTCGCACTTGACATTTCGAACAAGATTTCACATAGTCTGATATTATTACTGTCATTTTGGCGTAGAAATAATGTTCTCGTATCGTATCTATGGTTTCTTGTATGTCACAGTGACCACTTAATAAAGAGTCATGGTAGAGGTGCAAGACAGTTGGAATGGCTTCTTGCGGAAGGGCTAATCAATGATAAGTTTGTATTAGGCATCATTACCCTGCATTTTACGAATAGATGAACGTGTCAATGTTGTGTGCTGGAATATTTCACAGCTGGGTAGGTCATCAGGAAGAGCATTAGAGGCATCATCAGGTGTAGAAGTTGTTGTGTACTTCAGGTTCTGTAGGAATGCCATCATTTTTGGTGTTAACAAATCTAGTTTCTGATTCAGTTTTCGTGACAGCATCAACTTCAGTTGTGAGGATAAAAGGATCACACTGAGCTTCAAGTTCAGTTGTTATGTTCAATGGATCACAAACGGATTCTTGACTTGTCTCTGTTGACTTGCACAGTTTTTTCTCACAAGTGTCAGAGTGTTCACTAGAATTGCTTGTACAAGAGTCAGGATTGCTGATAATGTTCTCACAAGTGTTTAAACTAGTGTCGGACTGAGAAATATCATGCACGGAAGGTTTGAATTTCTGAAACTGTGGTGATGCTTTTCCTTTGGTGTATAAACAGTGAGTTTTCCTTCGTTTGATCGACGCAACATCCATGTCCTCTGTATCAGCGTCATAACCTGGATTTTGGCGACATGGAATTCCTGTGATTATGGATATTTTGTTTATTTCAGGCTCGCTCTTATTTTTCCCATTAAGGATTTGTCAAAAGTTCCCCTGAAGGTAGCTTCACACCTGTAGTATGCGCATCAGTCATGTACGGAAAGTATGGATCCTCCTCGACTGGACTAGAGTACATCACTCCAAAGTCTGCATTAGGGTGACAGCGAGATAACGCATCTAGAACTTCCATCTGTGTAGCTGGTTTGTATTCAATAGTAAGGTCAAATTGCCGAAGAATAGCAATCCAACGCTCATATATGGCGCCACGCAACTGTTTTTGAAATAAGGGCTGTAATGCTTGATGATCACACTCTACAACGAAATGGCGTCCACGAAGGTACGAAACACAGTCCAGTACACTATAGACCATACCGAGTAACTCGAGCTTAGTAGGTCCATAACTCTTCTGGTATCTGTTGAGTCCTTTGGAACCAAAGCGTACAACGTGGCGAGTACCGTCTGGGGATATCTGGTAGAGCATATACCCCAGTCCTCTGCTTGAAGTGTCAACGACTAATCTGAATTCAAGTTTGTAATCCGGAAAAGCTAAAGCTTCGGAATTGATGAGAGCGGATTTTAGATTGTCAAATGCACTCTGATGTTCAGTAGTCCATAATAAACTTGCACCTTTCTTAAGCAATGGTTCAGTGGGTAAGCAATATCACTAAAACGGGGGATGAACTTACGGAACCAGTTGAACAGACCCATGGCTCTACGTAGTTGCTTCTGTGATGTGGGTGTCGGATATGCACGGATGATATCCAAACGAGCCGATGGTGGTCGTATACCGTATTTGGAAATGTGATGTTCTAGAGATACACAGTGGTCTCTTGCGAATGTGCACTTTGTGGGGTTCAGTTTAAGTCCTGCGTCTCCAAGTCGTTGGAACACTTCACATTAGTCAGACAAGTGCTAGTCAAATGTATCTGAGCAAACAATAACGTCATCTAAGTAACACAAAACAGAATTATATGTCAAGCCACGCAAAAGTTTGTCCATTAGTAACTGAAAACTATTGGGTGAAGTACTTAAACCCATTGGTAAGCGCAAAAATTTGTAAGTACCGAAACAGGTATTAAAGGCTGTATATTTGGTAGATTCCTTGGCTATACTCATCTGGAAAAATCCAGAACTTAAGTCTATTGATGTAATAAAGTGAGGTTGAGTCACATTCAATGATTCAATAAGTTCCTGGAGATTGGGAATAGTGTACCTAAAAGGCTGGGTCTGTGAATTTAGGTAACGAAAATCACAACAAAATCGGTAAGAGGATATGTGTTCTTCCTTAGATGTAGTAGATTTACCTGAATCAGGTTTCCTTCTCTTAGAAACAAGTACAATAGGACTAGATATGGGTATGTCCTATTTTTCATTCACAGGGGTAATAATACCTTGGTTCAATAATTCAGTCAACTGAGTTCTGAGAACCTCCCTCTTTTCAGGTGAAAGTCTATAAGGCTTATGGTGTTTTGAAACAGCATTTGGTTTCAAATGAATTGTGTGTTCAACAAGAGATGTAAAACCTAAAGAAGGGTTTTCTTTTGTGACAAAAATATCCCAATATTGATATAAACGCTTTTTCAACATATCACACTGCCAATCAGACAAATTTTTCTGAGCAAAATAAAAAAAAATATGATATAAACGTGTTAAAATCATCACATGTGTTGTTTTCTTCAACAAACTCATTTGGCTGACTCTTGACCTTTTCAACATTGTTACAAAGATTGACATTCATACCCACATTTTTCTCATGTCAATCAACAGGTAAAATGTTAAAAGACCCATCAAGAGTAACAAAACCAGCAAGTACTTTCCCTCTATGTGTAGTTACAGATGTGTCAGAGGGATTCAAAACTTTCACTAAAATACAATCAGTATTATGTACAGTGACACCAGATCGTGCAACAACAAGACCAGATTTCGACATAAATTTGCTGCTAGTACATACCCCTCGTAACCCTATAACAGTGTGTTTTGGCAATATACCCTGAACAATACATTCAGAATTTTGCTGAATAATAACACGCTGTTTACATTTCACTTTCAGTGTTCTAGTACCATAATATTTTGAACAAAAATCAAGTACAACATTGTTTTTGCACATGAACTCTGTGCCAATAATCAATGGATGAGAAGTGTCCCGTATACGCCGCATAACATGTACAAAAAGATCATGTTTACCATGCACTGAAGAGCAATTAACAATAGCAGTGCCTAAAACACAAACATGTCTTGTATCAGCAAGTTGAACAAAATTACTTGAGTTTTTATGAAAATCAGATTTCAAATGATTAGGTAAACTGGTGTACAAAGACTCAGATATAATATTGATTGCACACCCAGAATCTAACAATGCAGCTATTTCTACACCATCAAAATAAACAGGCAGATACATAAATTGTGAGTTAATACAATGAGTAGAATTTTCACAATCAGTGTCAATATTAGCACTATCTGTCTCTATTGTTCTAGTTGGTTCTGGGCTGCGGTGTCGGTCATATATTACTGTCCTCCCGAGTGACCGCGGGACATGTCCCTCGGGACGTGGTAGTTTCCCTGGTTCAGCATCTGGACTGGCGCGGCTTGATACGGACGCGGTACATCTGCTCTCGGATTAATAGGAGGTGGCTGCGCGAATCGCATGCAACCATGCGCATCATGTCCGTATTGGTTGCATATTTGACATTGGACGTCTGGAAGTGCGGTTCTGTGTCCTGTCCATAAGCACTTTCGCTGAATGTGGCCTGGACCGGTACAACGATGACAGGTACTGGTACTTCTGGATCGGCGTGGTACACTACTCGCACGAGTTTGGATGTGAAGGTGATCCTCCATCATCTTGCTGAGTTGCTGAACTTGTTCCTTAAATTCATCAACCTCTGTTGAGTGCATGGAACTGGGCTTCACGACGGAAACCTTTGGAACAGATTGGGATCCTGGAAAATTCATACGGTATCCTGCTGCCTCGCCGGACTTGGAGGAAAAAAGGGGTGCCTTTAAGGAAGTGGCCATACCAGCACGGACGAAGAACGCCAATGAAGGTGGCAGACCCTCAATAAACTGGAATAACATATCACGGTCAAGCTTTCCAAGTCGTCTGCCTTTCACACTGTGGAAGTCTGCAAGTGACTGTGTTGCCCCTAGCTGAAGCTTGTTAAAGGCAGCAGATTCAACCATCATAGCTGGGTCATATGCAGTATTGGTCGGAACATACTGTTCTTAGAATTTTTCAACCAAAGTATCCCAGCACTGTTTGTCTGTGGATGGGAGTGTATGGAACCAAATCAGCGCAGGGCCAGCCAGGTGCATGTGGAAAGCAGCAACTTTCCGGCTTCCTGTTGGGCACGACAAGTATACCGGAATTCTTCGGATTATCCGTGGTACGTGTGTTCAAGTGTCTTGGGGAAGAAGTGTCACAATGAGTAGGATCACCAGATATCTCAAATTGGTAAGTATTACTCAAGTCAGGGTTTTAAAGCTGATCGGGATTCATTGCAGGGTAATACTGTTCAACGTCACTATGTTCACTTGCCTGATACTCGAGATCGTCCTCGTGGTCGAGAATGGCGGGAAACGGTGCTAGGGTATCGTCCACTTCAATTACTCTGAACGTGTGATTCGCCGCTTCAGATAGTAAACGGTCGCTGTAAATAGGTAAGTTTGAATTCTCCACCATGTTACGGTCGCATGTTTGGGGAAGTGAGAGTGAGAGGCATAAAATCAAGTTACAACAAGACACATGTTGCACGGACGAATCCTGCCATTTTATTATCTACCGGAAACTGCTATCAACATATAAAAAACCCAAAAACGTACAAGACATAATAGTTCCGGATTTGCGACCTGACTTCACTGACCTGACTCCTAATATACAACATACTCTTGCTTTCAAATTTTCTTTTACTGCTAAATTTATATTTAAAAAAACCCCGAAAACATAAATAAAAACTTTTTTTTTTACTTTAGCAGGCAGATAAGACCGTAAAGGGGATGTCAGGGGCATGTACAGGGAAATACAGTGGCTTACAGTTGGTGACAGGGGCGTACAGGGGGGGGGGGGGGGGC
>WFKH01006014.1:27013819-27061648 GCA_016163765.1 Magallana hongkongensis | reverse complement strand
TAGAGGGCTGGCCCCTAAAATATTCAATCTTTTGTATCTCAAAAATGAACTACAATTTTAGATAGGTGTAAGAACAAACCATGTAAGTATTCGTTAGACCTTTCGTATAAATTAAGAAAAGGGGGCTGGCCCCTTTAACTAGGGGCCAAGACACTCGTAAACTCTATTACAAATAACTTAAAGACGATAAAGATTTTGTAATGCATTATAGTAGAAAAGTTGTTGATCCTAACAATACCTGTTTGAAAACATTATTGTCATGCCCATTTATTACGTCATTAGGGATTTATAGGGGCCAAATTTCTTAAAATTTGACGCAAAATATCTAGAGAAGGAGACATATTTTGTTAAGCATTGGAGAAGAGAAAATGTCTGCATTGATGATTTTAATCGATTCCACAAATTAAAACACCAATGTCTGTCCCTATTTAGGACCTACAGGGTTGGCCTCTAAAATATTCCATAATTCGATCTAAAGTTTTATCGATTATTCATCGTATCGTTTTGAAAAATCGAACGGAAGACCTACTCGTTACTCGTAACGAGATCGTATCTAGTTTATTGACTTTCTGTTATGAAACACGTTTAAAAGCACATCATAAATTTTTCGATTTGGAATGGAAAATACTTGTAAAAGGTGATTTTAAACTCATTTACGAATCGGCAAATTCTTGTTATATAAAAAATGAATTTGAGATAGAATTATAACTTTTTTTGAAATATATGTGTTTAAGAGAGTATGTATTTTCAATATGGAGTGTGATCAAATGAGAAAATTATTATATTTCATTAGAAAACTTACTCCACAACAAATGGACCCTCCCCGGGAAATACATAGTTGAAGGTTCGCTCCCCTTGCTCCCAGTTTTCTTGAAAGCTAGCTCCTGTACAAATATAGTTTACGTTGTCCAGGTTCTGAGTTGATGAGCACCCGGATGTACATTGCCAATAAGAGGCACTCATGCCCGTCACGATAGATCCTATCAGTGAGGGTGTACACCCGGGTCCTTTGTTATAAGCCCATCCTAATCTGAATAAAAACTGCACCTAAATTACAATTTACTTCGTTAATACTTTTTACATCAATCAAAGTGCTTTATGGATACTTCTTGTTTAATTTGATTAAAACTTTTCAATTTGCAGTGAATCATCGCAAAAAAAGATACATTGTAACGAGTGTTAAAGAAAACTGAAATAATGATAAGAACTAAAAAAAAAATAAGTAAAATATTAATAATTCAAGATTTGAATGATAATTTCACTTCATAACCAACTCCAGTTGGCTGCCAGCTAATAGTACCACCGCTAAAATGATCAGCTTTGGCCAGAGGAACGAATATCAAAAGCAAACTTGTCAATATCATCATTTTGCTTACTAATCATTCAATAACGAATAGAGATTATAAAACTTATGTTAGTTATATAGTTGGGCTTACGAACAAATCTACCAATGAGAAAGCAAAATCTTCTAAAGGAAGCGTATAAATGCCATAAAAAATGAGATTTTTGAAATTGGTCTTCTAAAAATAGCTCATGAGTTAGCAACTCAATCAAAGTTTTTTATATATGATTTATAATGAACGCAATTCTTACACGCGCTTAAAATCTATTGGACTGTCTAGGCTTTGGAAATTTATGGCATGTTTAACACAAGGAAGTTTTCCTTATGTAAGTTTACTTTATATGTAACTCAAAAATACGCCAAAGAACGAAGGCAAACGTTTCCCATGAACCCGTATCTTTAGTATCTTTAGGTAACACTTATATGGAAGTATGTATTTGCTGCATACTTATCAAAACGGATTAATGTATCAAATACATTCGAGATTTAATAAATTTTACTTCTGCTTCCAAAACATTTTTTTTTAAAAGCACAAAGAACTTTTCCACTATAAAAAAAGATAAAAACCTGTAAAAGACATGTCAATTATTTATGAGGGAAAATAAATTTAAGGGGGAACAGGACATGTATCACGTGACTATCATTGTAATGATGCTTTGATGTGTTAACTCTATTATGACGTCATAATTGACTTGATTGTATGATGCAGAACTTCAAGAAATTTCAAGAAATACGTTTCTTGATACTACTTCAACTTTAGTCGATGGTAAACTCGATTTCAATCTTCAAACTAAACCTACAGATTCCCACCTCTATTTAATGACGTCTAGCTACCACCCACCTCATACGTTTAGAGGCATACCAAAAGCCCTAGCCACCCGAGTCAGACGTATTTGTTCAACTCAAGAACTATACTCTGAGCAAAGTAAACTCCTAATATCCCACTTATGTGCCAGGGACTACAGCTCGCACTCTGTACAAAATGCAATTGATGATTTAGCTAAAGAGGATCGATTATCCCTTTTGAAATACAAACCTAAAAACGAAGACAACAAAGTCCCATTTGTCACTACTTACCACCCTGTCCTTAGGGATCTAAATGCAGTTCTAAAGAAGAACCTGTCAATCCTTTACAGCAATGATAAAATGGTTGAGGTTCTCAAAACACCCCCCAATGGAAGCTTTCAAGCGCCCTAGAAACCTTAAGGACATGGTGGTAAGAACCAAAACTAAAGAACCCTCTACCTAATGGTGGCTTTAAAACTTGATCTGACATCAGATGTCTGTTGTGCAAACACAGCTCTGATGCAGACGACTTTTCTAGCCCCATTACTGGCCGTACTTACAAAATTTTCGCAAATACTTCTTGTCGTACTGACAATTGTATTTACCTCATCAATTGTAAATTTTGTCAGAAACAATACGTTGGGGAAACAGGAGACCTCCGCAGGCGCATCAATAACCATCGTTCCACCATCAAAACTAAGAAAATTAAAGAACCCGTCGGGGAACATTTTAACTTAGATGGTCACAGATGGGAGGACATGATGGTTTTGGTTATTGATCACAACCCAGACTGGACAGATGCGGAGAAAAAAAATAAAGAAAAATTTTGGATGCATAGACTGAGATCATTCCGCCATGACGGCATGAACAAATTAAGTGACTTCACCAAAACATCAACTAAAGCTTCCTTTTTTTTTTTTTTAGCAATATCACCATCATCATCTTTTTGGTTCCATGTACAACTATCATTCATGTTAATTATTCAACTTATTAGCTCGTTTCTTAATCGGTTTAATCTGTAGGGGTTCTTTTTGTTTTCTTTGTTTTCTTTTTATTTTGTTATTTTTAATTTTTTTTATCCATTTTATTTTCTTTATTTAACTCCTATTAGTTTTTACACTTTTGTGTATATTTATGTGGTCATTTACAGAGCCTGTCTCCCCTACAAACCTTCATTACGAATTATCTTACTAGTACAACTTAATTAACAGCAACCCTAATCAGCAAATTTATTCGTTCGCGTTATCTTTCAGCACTCCTACACAGACCGTCCGCTGCGTCGGACGGGATTTTTCTTTCTCGGGCTTATGATCTTAAATACAAAGATGTAGTTGCCACGTTCAAATCCGGTGTTTTATATATTATCTAGTTTTTAGTTTAGTGCTAGTTTTGTAGATGTTTTTCTCCTTTCATATGTAGTTTTTATTAATTTGTCCTGAGGAAGGAACGGGTTGTCCCGAAAATTTGACAATATTTTACTTTATTGTTCGTGTCGTTGGTCATTTTTAGTTCTTTATATATATATATATATATATATATATATATATATATCACCAGATATATATATATAT
The DNA here is from genome assembly GCA_016163765.1 of Magallana hongkongensis. NCBI lineage: Eukaryota > Metazoa > Mollusca > Bivalvia > Ostreida > Ostreidae > Magallana > Magallana hongkongensis. The sequence goes on along the minus strand of WFKH01006014.1, from coordinate 27,057,949 downwards.
ATTACACTGTATATATAAATAACCAGATCAAGCAACGAAAGGTTTAATGGTTACACGTTTTTAAATACAAGGTAAGGTACACAGCTAATTGTGCCACGAACGTTTCACATATGTTGGAACTTAACACATGTACAACATACGTTAAACATACGTAATACACATGTGAAGTCAAACCGTACGTTACACATACGTTGAGAAACGCATGGTTAACATACGTGTGATAACATACGTTCAACATCACATACGTTTAACATACGTGAGATTTTACATATGTTAAACGTATGTGAACCATATGTTTTACATATGTGGATCTCAACCACATGTTACACATACGTTAATAAACACACGGTTAACATGAGTTCTTAACAACCGTATGTTACACGTGCGTTAATAATATATATGTTTTACATATGTGTGAAGGCATGCATTTGAACAACATTAAAATTATCTGCATGTACATGACTGATCATACATCACTCATGCATGTCTCTGAAATGAACTGATGCACTCGGGTGAACATGTATTAAGAAAAGCCTTGCTAATGTGCATGTTTATTGGTTTAAACTTCATGAAGTTATGAATAAATAAAGTTGTTTTATTAACAGAAGCCACGTGTCTTAAAATTAATTTGATAACGAATCCGGATTTAAGACGAAATCGGCTTTAGTTTTGTTGATGACAAAATATACGTCGCATTTTTACGTCACGGAGGCAGAAGATCGAACTGCAGGATGAATTTAGCAGAGGTAAGGATTGTCAAGCATTCGTTTTTATTTACTTGCATTTGAAAATTATATCGTACAATTACCGATGACAAAAGAGTAACGTGCGAGTACCCATTATTGCCGAAAAATACACACGTTTTCTCCATTTAATACTCTCTTTATGTATGCTGTCATGTAAAAATTTCAATGCAAATCTCTGCATTGTTCATATATTTAATTTGAGTAATTATTTTTATTTTATTCTCATCATTATCGACTTACTTCTGACTAAAAATAAACCCTGTCCATGACCATCGATTTACAGGAAGTCGAGTACCCATTATTGCCGCTCATATCTTTTCGTCATTTTTCAGTAATTAATCGGTAAAAAGGTCAAAATTTTAAAAGAATCTAACGATACAAGATAAAATGTAAGAAAATAACATGAAAAATTATATCATAAACGCAATTCAATCATATTATAAACAATATTGTTTTCGATGTCCCCGCGGCCACATGCACACAAACAGAGGAACATGTGCTTCACATGTCTCGAGACAAATGATTAAAAAAATAAAGAAACGCATTATTTATTTATTTATTAAAAGCTTTTAAAAATAAGTTTTAGTGTGTCCAGTAAATAAAATAATGTGTGTGAAAGTTAATAGCAACGCCACTACGTTACAGCGCAGGTGCGCGGGGATAAATCTTTGATCCGCCTCAGGTTGCAGACAAAATGGCGTCGTACAAGCAAGCAGACGCTCGGTTTTCTTTCTTAATTAAATATTGTGTAGTAGAAATGGTATCTTGCTTATTTCTATCAAATATCATAACACGGGGGTAGATATTCTTCGAATTTAGACCTAAACAAAAAATGCCCTCTCATCAAAGTGGATTACAAGTCAAACATTCATTGGCATGTGTCATCGCACGGATACAAATGAGATACGTTTTCATAGGCTTACTTTTGTTAAGGTGAGTTCCGAGATGTTTGAAGTAAATTTTCTTCGTTCCCAACTCTTATAGTGTCTTAAAAATTGTGGTTTTTTTATTTATTTTGGTTTGTAACTAAAAACAACGAATATATAACGGGAAATATTGTTGTTTTTATAACAATCGGCAATAATGGGTACTCGGCAATAATGGGTACCCGCACGTTAAACATGTAGCACGGAGCTGCAACTGTGTTCTCAGGGAAAATTCGGGTTGAATTAATGACGGTAAAAGTGATGTTTCCCCCAGAGAGCTACAACTCAGAAGCTATTTGGTTTAGTTAATTTAGAAGAAACAATACTTATGGATACCCATAAAATATATGTCGATCTTGGATAAGACGCATTTGAAAACTAAAATATTGAAAGTAGCGAAAAACTAGAGCAAATTCTTATGCAAAGAAACGAGTAGGTCTTCCATTGCAGCTAAGTGAAAATGATTACTGAGTTGCCTATATTAAGTTTTATTCTTATTGCATGGTAATTGAAACATTTTTATAGGCATCCATTGGCTGCTTGACATATCCCTGGAAGAGGATATCAACTATCTAACACAGTCAAAGACAGATGATAAAATCATAGTGTAAGTACATACCATGGCATTTCACAATTTATAAACATTTTTTAAGGAGGCCGATTTGGGTTTTTTTGTGGAAAAACTACAATAGCAAAACTCTTTGTTTTTTAACCATATGTAATTTAAACCAACTCTAGTTTATTTGCGAAGGTTCATGAAAATCGACCGTCTGGTTCTTTTTAGGGACCATCTCAAAATAGAGGTACATTTACTATAGGAATATATAGGAAACTGTCATTTTCCGCACATCAAAGCAGTTTAAAAAAATACTACGATAGCTTTTTTTCTCAAATTGTTATATATGATTAGTAATATCATTTCCTACCTTATATGTAAAAAACACAAAATTCTACCGTCTGGTTTTTAGTGGGGGCCATCTCAAAATATTAAAATGCACCAAATTTTGCTATATATTTGGATCATCACGAATGATGATTGGTATAATGGATTCATTCAAAAAATGAGGAAAATGTCCTCGAGGATAGCATCATTCTGTATATAAAATTTCAACAGCGTACAATTTTTACTTTTTCTTTTATGTTATTTCTTATAACGTACTCCTACAAAGCTTCATTTTATCATAACGTCATAAAAGCGCAATGGCAACGCTCCCCTACCGCACAACGTAAAAATCGTTTTAAAAATAAAAATTTCCTTAAAAAATCTAAATATTTTCATCTGTATTTTGTTTATTGTGTTCAATTTTATAAATGATATCGAAAAAAATTCTTAGAAGCATAAATCAACTGTATTATATTAGAATGCGCAAAAACATGCGCAATGCAAACTAAAGTCGGCCTCCTTAAGGGTCATTAACACCGCTGGGAAGTTTTCCATAAAAACCCGACCTAATAAATTACTTAAAGGTATGAATTTCTTGCATGCATTCAACTTAAAAAACTTTGGAGAAATAATAACTTGTAAAATTTTATTGTTATTCATGAAAACAAAATGCCCTCCAATATTCGAAATTGGGACCTGTGGGTCAGTAGATTAATGCGACAACCGTTGCGCTAAAGATATATACAACATTTTTGGCGATATATACTGTTTCATAATGAGTTAAAATCGCCATGTTCAAAAAAAATTATAAGTCACAGGGTGTTCAGGATCATTAAACTGTTGCATGACATCTACATTTGTATTTCTTAAGTGCAAAATAAGTTAAAATATTTCATATTCATATTAGTGTGCATGAATGTCATCATTTAATTTGGTTTTTGTTATAATATTAATATAAATGTACTTAATTGCAACTCATTTTGATATATCTATAACTATTTATATAATGTATCGGTATGTATTATATTTTGTAGCAAATGGATATAATACAGAGGTTTCAAAGATCTGTTTTGATGTAACCTGAAGATTTTGTAATGAATGATCCAGGATCTGAAAATTCTTTTTCGAGTTCAAAGACAGTTCCAATGTGGTTGCTAATTAAGTGACAGATTAAGGTAATTCAATTTAGATAAGGATTAATACAGGCATGTATCCAGCCCCACCCCCCTATTTTTTTTTTTTTGTTGCAGCAAAGATTTTTCTTAAATTTACATATCAAAAAGTGAATTATCAAGGAGTTGCCCCCCACCCCCTTTTTTGGGACTATGTGAAACTATGTATAAGTATACTTTAGAATATTATTTCACCCAAATGATGCAAGCTTATTGGCATAAAAAAAATATTTACCTCTATACATTGTTTTCTGCTTACATGTATAAATTATATTTTTGATCATGTTATATTTAAAAACTCTGATGATTGTATGTACTTAAGTTTGTATTAATATTTTAGAAAGAAGTTCAAACAAGCATTGTCATGGGAAAGCATTAAAAAGTAAGAAGTTGGAGTTGGACAGAAATCAGAGGTAAAAATTTATTTTGTCAAATTAATACTTGGGATTGACTTTCTATTTTGCCTGCTCTCTCTCTCTCTCTCTCTCTTTCTCTCTCTCTCTCTCTGAGAGCTTGCAAATAAACGACAAAATTATAAACAATTGTAGGCTTTCTTCATGTTGTATTTGCAATAAAATCTAAATGGATCCTGTTATTCTGTAACAGTATTGTTGAATTAATAAGCACATGAGGCATTTGTAAATTTAACTGTATCATAAAATAAAATTTAATGTCAATTTTTTTGTTTTCTTTTTCAGAAACTATTAAAATACAGAAGAATGACAACAATATAAATCTAAATGTAATCATTTGAAGGAATTAAATTCATTTTTAATCTTGAAACTGTCTTTTTTTCTCTAACTCTAATTTTAGATTAACAAGTAGCTGAAAATGCAAAATGAATGGAATGTTTCCAAAGATCCACTGAAGTTACTGAGTAATCAATTGAAATGATTCAAGTAGCAATATGAAGTATATCAAGAATGAACCAAACAATTAAAAATATTCAAGTAATTTAACTTTAAGCAATATACATGTGATACATATGTAATGCATATGAAAAACGTACGTTGGGTCCACATACGTTAAACGTATGGCATGTATCACGTATGTATAACACACGTGTAACATACGTTTCACATATGTTCAATAACGTACGTTAAACACACGTGGTACTTAAATCACGTTAAACGTACGTGAGGTCACATACGTATCACACACGTTTAATGTATGTGAAACATATGTGGCACATTTCAACTGGTACCCTCCCAAACAGGCACTATTTATTTTATTATACTGAATGTCTTAATTTTATAGCAGATTTTACTGCTTTTATATAGAAAAGACGTGAGTTCTACGGCGAACCGTACGCGCATAATTTACGCGCATGTAACAATTTGTTTTATTACATAATCAAAGGGATTTTGTTGTTTTATTACAAATTAAATATTTGCGTCTATTTTGAACCGCCGGTCAATAGACTGCGATTTATTAGGCCCCCGGTCAATAGTCTTCGATCTATTGGACCGGGAACGTATTTCAGAACGCGGGTATGGTTAGGCTTCCCGATTGATTTTACAGCGATGTGTAAGTCACTTGTTTTTACGTCATACAAAATGACGCCATAATTAACTTTGACGTCACGATCTGCATCCTTTCGATAGTTCTATGGGAATGTAACGTAGCGTTATAAGTGCTTGTTTCTTTTACATAGACGCTGTTTTTATTACTAGTGATACCATATTCACTATTAATATTGAGTATCAAATAATCAGCAGCTTTAAGTCTCGTATAAGGTAAATGAATATTTATAAACTAATGGTTTGAAGACTCTCCCTTCTAGGTGTAAACTAATAAGTCTTTAATGAGATGTTTTAATGCATGTAACAGATTTGGCGCATGTGAAAGATCAACCCAATCTTAGTTTATTGCATAATGGCAAGAAAACCTTCTGTAATATACAAATTGTAAACCCTAAAAACTGAAAAAGAAATTAGGTAATAAAACAATTATTCAATGCCTGAACAGTCAGTTGGCCTCGGGCAATAGAACACACTGAGCTGTTCCCTGCACCTCGGGAAAAATATTCTGGTCTATTGACTGTTCAGGCATTAAATAATTGTATGCTATCGGCCCGTTGCCAGGTGTGTTGCTAACGCGGAGGGTATGAGAACGGATTGTCAACTGCGTCTAAACCAATCAGATTTCAGTATTTAACATGAAAGTATAATAAAATATGAATATTGAACGTGTCATGAACAATGAGATACAAGTGATCGAAATGATTTGAATAAGGAGATACATGTAAATGATAAAATTTTAATTTAATTTTAACATATTTTATTGAAATTCAAATGAATTGGGTAACAGGCATACCCTATATAACCCCCTCCAATACAAATAGTATTGGGATTTATTAATAAAAGGTCAAATAAGCTTAACAGAAATGGTATGTGTGTTACAGAAAAATTCAGAGGGATAACACTAACAGAGGAACGTTTCTGACGGTATGACCGAATGGTGTCCATAACATTAAATTGATCACTTGGATTTTAACACTTTAGGTAAGTATTCTGTGTGTGCAAAAATGTTGAAAAAACAAAAATGATAAAATTGTCAATGAATCGAAGAAATAAAGTTTAACATTCTCATATCAAATGTGAATAAAGGTACATGTAACTAAAGCAAAACACACAGATTATACGATGCAATGCATTCAGTCGTATTTCTTTTTTTTTTCTAACACAAGGTTCTACGGAAGTGAAAGGAAACGTATGGGATATTAAGTCATTTGTACAACATCGTCTAATAATATCAATCGCATATTAAATGTCGTATAATCGAAATATTGAGTCACATGTACAAGATGATAAGTCATCATAACGAGATAAAAAGTCGTAAAAACAACGTTAACGTACTCACAACATAACAAGTCGTTCTATAAGTCATTAAAACGAGAATGGTGCTGTCTTGCTAACAACAAAATTAGCCGTTTTAACGCAACGAGGTTATATATATATATATATATAGATGTGTGTGTGTGTGTGTGTGTGTGTGTGTGTGTGTGTGTGTGTGTGGAATGATGAATATTAGTTCATTCGTACGAGATATTTAGTCGTAATTAAGAAATAATTAGTCGTATATACAACATACAACAGTTTCTATAGTCTGTTTCAAGTCCTTGCTTCTTGGACTATTTTTACAAAATGCACATACCTGTGAAAGAAGTACAATTAAATCCAGTAAAAGGTAAGAAATCAAGTTTTCTTAATTGAAACATTATAATTTTTCACTTTGAAAAAATCACAGCAAGGAATACAGATTTTTTACGAATATTTATTATGAGAAAATCTGAAATCTTTAACCATGCAGAAGTCACTCGGAATACCTCGCACAATTTTTAACGTTATCCTCCAGCTAGTTCATGTCTGTTGCGATGTAAAATCCGTTTATTGAAACCTGACAAGCTAAAGGGGGCGTTTTGGAAATGGAATCTTAGAATCTTTTCATACTTTTGAATAAACATCGCTGATAATACCGAGGATATCTTAGAACAGAGTTTAAGTCGTTTGAATGAGATCATGCTATAGGGAGATACCGAGTCCTACCTACGAGATTTACAGGAAATTATATGCCGTATCTACGCATACAAGATATATGTAGTACATTGTATGTTTTACGAACGAGATATTTCAATATAACCGTAACAAGTTACTATATTAGATTCAGATTCTTGCTATAGCTACATACCGGTACTACGTACCTCGTTTTCACGACTTCTTGACTCAGTATCTCATATATATCTTATATCGTTAAAAATCAACTTATGTCGTAAGTATCTCTTAGGTGGCACGAGACAGTTTTTCTTAAAACAAGTCACATTAACCAGGGGATGTGTGTCTTCATAACTCGGTAACTAGAATTTCCTCAGCTCCTGTTCAGTACAAATACCCTTAATTCACTCTTAATAAGGCCCACACCAATTTCTAAGGAAAATTAATAGTCAGATCATTTAAAATTTTACACATAGTGATTTTTCTGAGTTTTTTACCCTTAAATTTTTTACCTAATTTTTCATGATTTTTTAGCTTTTTAGACCTCCACCAGCTAATTCCCTGCAAAGCGTTGACGATCCGTTCCACATGCATGACGCACCAACTTATCGATGTATAGTTGATACTAGTATGTCCTATCCACCTACCTTTTGTGTTATTTTACCCCCCGTCTGTAACTTGCAATTTCAATGTGTAAAAGTCAACCCATAAATCTTGCCCATAACTCAACGACTGGAACTAAAAGTTTTGTTGATCTTTAGAAATGCATTACTAAATCATTGTAGACAATAAAAATTGAAAAATAAAGTTTGACCAAAATTTTGACCATGCATATGCCCCTTTAAACTCGATTCAAATTCATTTGATGTACATGTAATAATTGTGACGATGTGACAATGATGTCCTTGCCAACGTGATAAACTTGAAAAAGCAATAAATTAAATACATTGTCTACCTATTGTAGCAAATAGCACAATCAATGGCATCAGCTTTCCGAACACCCAAACACAAGGAACCCGATTCAAATGACACCAGCTCACCTAACATCCAACCTTTATTCAAGGTGGTATTGGACTCTAGTCAATATTTATGTGGATAAGAGTACATAATAATCAAAATACTCTCATCAGTTTAGAAATTTCAAATTTTACAATAATTGACCTTAAAATATGTTTTAAAAATTTTGGGAAAATAAGAAGAACTAGACATTCTTGAGAAGGTAACCATCTCAAGGGGTTAAGTAATGGCAAAAAGGATAAAAGCAATTTTAAGGATTTTGCTTTGACATTGACCTATGACTTAGAGAAATTTTTAGGTTGGCAAAGAACTTAAAGTGAGACTCATTAATCTTACCAACAGGCTTTTTGGGGGGTTTGATATGAGCAAGATTAAGCCAATGGTAACAATTTATGGTCTAAAACAGAATTTTAAAGAGATCTGCTATGTTCACATTTGACCTTGAAACTTGGTTTAAAATCACTGCACACCCTTTACCCATTAGCCCTGTTTGTGTGAAGTATGAGCCAGATAGGACTAAGGAGAGATAAAATATGCTCTGAAAATTATTTTTTGCATGGTCTGATATGACCTTGACCCTTGATCTACAAATGTAGAAAGATCATTCAAAGTCACTGAACACCCTTTGACCAATAGCACTCTGTGGATGTAGTATGAGCCAGATTAGACTACGGAAGAGAACATATAATCTGGAAAATGATTTTTTTTTTCAGATAATTCTACAAGTCATATACTTCGATTTTAACTTTAGACCTAGAAACCTGGTTCAAGGTCACTGAACACCCATTACCCAAAAACACTCTTTTGGTGAAAAATGAACCAGATTGGACCAAAATGAGAGAAAATATGCTCTGGACAAGTGATCTCTGACCGACAGACGGACGGATTGACCTTGAAACTTGGTTTAAGGTCGTTGCATCCCCTTTACCCTAAAGCTATGTTTATATGAGGTATGTGCCAGATAGGGTTAACTTAAGATAAAATTTGCTCTAAAAATGGTTTTATTGATCTCATTTGACTAAAGGCACTCTGTGGGTGAAGTATGAACCAGATTTGACAAAGGGAGAGAACATGCATGTATGATCGAGACAAGGATTTTTCAGATAATTGTGTTATGACCTTTAAGTTAACCTTGGACCTAGAAACTTTGTTTAAAATTACTGCACATTCTTTACCCAAAGGAATTTTGAAGGTTAAGTATTAGCCAGATTGGGCCAGGGGGGAGAGAAGATTTGCCCCAGATCTCGGACGGAAGAAAGGACGGACAGATGGACGGACGGGCAGACAGACTGATCAATATAGGGTGTCCGCAGAGCGGGGCCCTTATTAAAGCCTCAAAAGGGATTCGAACTCATGACTTACAGATTCGTAGTAAACGCATTGGGCTCCGCTGTTAGGTAATAATTTCGGGAAAGAAAACTATGCTTGATTCCAATGTTTATTTCGATCGGAAGTATGTCACAATATAAAGGGGTCCCATACCATGTTAAGTCCTGACAAAAAAAAACTAGAGATACTGTGAGCAAGTTTACATAATACTCCCGCTAAGAAATATAAAAACTCAAGTATATTTCTGTAGGAAAGTAATAGACGCACTATTTTTCTTCAAGTGACCTTGAACTTGAACAAATGACCACAGCTCAAGGTCAGGACACAGACAATCTTTGTGTCAAATTTAGCTTATAATAATTTTTCTTTACAAGAATACATCCTGGACAAGATTTATGAGTTTTTGACAATGACCTTCAATTTGCACACATGACCTTGGGTCAATTTCATGACACATTTTCGGATCATAAGCAAACTTAATGTGAAGAAAGAACTTACAATGTTTTTTTTCATATGAAAGATATGAACCGGACAGAAACTATGAACTTTTTCTTCAGGTAACCTTGAACTTGTTCAAATGGCCTTGGACCAAAATCATGATACACCTTCAGATCATAAGCAATCTTTGTGTAAAGTAGAACTCTCGAATGTTTCTCCATTAGAAAGATATAAATCAGACAAATATAATGCACTTTTCTTTCCAGTGACCTTGAACTTGCTTAAATGAATTTGGGTCAGATCAATACATACCCTCAGGTCATAAGCGATCTTTGTGTGAAGTAGGAACTTAATACCAATGTTACTCCATAAGAATGATATAGATCGGACACGATTGCAAAAACAGACAGACAAACGGACGGTCAAGCTGATTCATATATACCCCCAAAACTTTTTTGCGGGGGTGATAATTTGGTTAGTATTATATCTATTGCCGTGTAAAGTTTAGTATTATATATTATTCAAGTATCTTGTTACACGTATCTGACTGCAAGAAGTTCTTTTCAACCATTTAAATTTTTCAAAGTATATTCTACTGCAAATATCTTGCACATATCAAAGTATTGGTATTGATCAATTTAAAAATTTTAAGTTGCATTATTGCGTTCAGGACTTGTCATGCTATTTTGTTGTCTATAATTAGATCAAAGTGCATTCCTTCCGCCTCTATTCGTGAGGACAACCTATTGCAAATATATTGAAATATCGACCTCATCTTACTGCATAACTGCATTTGCCAGAATAAAAGTGCTTCGGAATAAAAGGGCAGGAACGATGGAGTTGGAATACCACGGCACAGTTTTGGTTGTACTACTGAGAACTTACTCTTTCTGGCTCATGGCGTCAACCTCCTGGTCTTTAGGTATGTTCTGGGTAAAAAAATATGATTGTTGTAAAAGTTTTATGTGTTTAATCCCTTTTCCCTATCTGCTTTAAAAAAGAAACGAAACCTTTGCAGACAGAAAAATTTCGTTTAAAAGTTTTGTTTACAAGAGTCAATTTTCTATCATTTAAAATCCATTGAAGGTAACTTAGGAAGTATAATATTAGCCCACAGCAAGATCTAGATCTATTTGCGGTATTATGGGTTTTTTTATGTATATAATTTGCATTTTACTCCGATTATAAATGTGAAATTGTAAATATCAACATCATCTGTTCATGAATTTAAAATTGCTTTTGTTAAATGATGTTTATGAAGCATCGTTAAGGAAATTTGGGCATATTTCCTGTTATATTGCTCTTGTTATCGGATTTAAAATTAAGTAGAGTTATAAAAGGGAAAGTGTTAATCATATTTACAGAAAATATACTAATTGACTTAATCTGAAACCTTCCGCATTTACTGCAACAAGGTAATCGGACGGATTTTAATGTATTAGATCTAGCAATTTGTTTGAAGAAAAACCAATTAATATTTTCTCTTTTGCAATTATATTTGATGCAGATATACGTTGTTATAAATGCATTCATATGGAATCCAGCAGTTTCTATGCATCACTGGTGAAATTGCCTACTGATCTGCTTTGCACAAAGGAGAACTATGAAAAATTAGAAAATGCGACGATTGTATCATGCCCAGAAAAGTCCAGTGGTCATGATGAGAAAAGGTTCATGTGTGGGTGTATGAGAGGGAATCTAACGGCAAATATCCAAACAAAACTGTGTGCGTATTTTAAATTTTCCTATCATCTATAATAGCACGCGATATGTTTTAAAACAAACTATTTGAAAAAACAAACAAATGATTTTTAGCAGAATACTGAATTTTGTTTATCGTTTGATGCTGAAATTTGCTTTTCATTATATGCATACGCAGTTGGAAGTGACATAAATGTCAATGTTCAGGGCAGTCTTTTCTATCGAGATTGCATCCTGGTGGACACAAACTTTATTGGGGGGTGTCAGCAGAACGTCACAGGACCGATGGAGAAAGCTGCGCTACAGGAACTAGGTCTTAGTAACGCTAATGTAACGATTCCTAACTTCCAGGGTTCTACCTGTGTGTCAGCACCCCTCGATGATTCACGGGAATTGTCAACAGGTGGGTCGTGTTGATGAATACACAAAGAAATTCACCAGCACAAAAGCGCACTAGACCGAATCCAAATTAAAGATGAATAATTTGAAAGCCAATTTTTTGTTCAATATTTTCAAATGAAGTGTGTTTTTTTTTCTTTTTAAAATTTGAAATCGATATGGACTTGGATAATGTGAGGTTGCTTTGATTGAAATAAGCGCTTGGCTGAATATGTTAGCGTTTTTGCCTGTTTTTTTTGTTGTATTTCATTTGCACATGTATGCAGAAATAAAATATAAGTTGATATTATGAACCGTGATAACTTCCAGCAAAATGTAAATAGCGTATCACTGTATAGTGTTTCTGATGAGATCTGTTTATATTGAGTGTGCTCATACTCAGAGTTAAACAAGAGAATTTGAAGGGAAAGAAACAGCAGATAAGATACATGTAATTGAAACTATTTATTTTTATCATGATTTAAGTAAAAAGAAAAAATATTTACTACATGATGAAATCGATCCAGCGACCGCAAAATCAAAAAGACCTACGCGTTACCACTAAGTCCATCTTCGCTAGCCAAGGCTTTACGATCCACTCTGCTCCTCTACAGGATAGTAAACCCTTGGCTAGCAAAGATGCACTAGGTCACGCATGTAATAACCAAAATGAATTCAATGTTAACGTGTACTAAAATACCCGTAAAACGAAATTCTAATCGAGTTTCTTTGGTTTAAAATGGTTCAAATAGTCAAATATCCAACTTTTTATTACATACTAACTATTTTCTTTTATATATCATTAACAAAATCTGGAGATTTTAATGATGTTTTATTTTCTTTTAAAAGGAGACCCCTTTAACATGTGAATTGTGTAATTTGCGTTTCTTATAATGTACTTTAACTCAATATGTCTGATATTTGAAAACGCGAATGTAAGCTAAATCGTATAGCAAGTGCGCTATACCTCTTTATTAATTTTTAACTCCTCTTCCTATTTTGAACTTATGTATTTTAAATTTCTACCATTGTTGAATCATTTAATTACATTTTAAACTTTATGTTTCCATGTCTTTCATAATCGCTAGACAGGGGTTTTCGGTCCACTCCGCTCCTCATTGGGAGCGGAGTGGACCGAAAACACCTGGCTAGCGAAGATGACGTCTTTTGACTTTGGTTGACATTCATTTCAAAAGGAATAATGTTGGGGGGGTTTTCTGTTGCAGAATATCAGACCGACAATGAAGCGACCCCTCTCAACCGTAATCCAACATCCGGGTCAAACACAGTCAACCTTCAATCAAGACATGTTGTCACAACTCTATTGTTCTATGTTTTTTACGTCATATCAAGATAGGTAGATGGATGGATGGATGGATGGATGGATGGATGTGTAAAAAATCACTGACTTGCACAACTCTCAATATTTAAAAAAAAATGATTACAGTAATTTTAATTCAATTGTTTGAAAGAGATGCAAGTTGAACAAAATGTGTAAAAGAATGCATTGCTTAAATCACCGTTTTTATGTCAATAAAATATTGTGTTTTTTTCTTTGCCAAACTTTACTTTTTTAATGGATATAGCACTTTCATTACTATACACATTAATAAATGTCATTAGATAGACAGTGTCTTTGATTATAATCTCTCGTTTCATTCATTAAATCTACGTAATAACACAATTAATTGTTATCATTTCTGTGCTTCAGTTTTAAAGCAAATCACAAAAACTTAAAATAAAAGGAGTAGATAATGCAGAGAGCTGGGAAAGAAACATTAAAACAAACACGGCATACTATTTTGACTCCACGCAGCTGCTAGCGCTGGAACTAGTTCAAGTACCTGTCGAACGACAAAATGAAGGTTTATCATTAGATTTGATAAATAAGTAAGTAAGTAAGTAAATGATTTATTATAGTGACATGTGTTATACAGATATACAAATATAGATACATGTATATTATATAATAACTTAATGAATAAACACCCGGCCCATCGGACCTATATGTCACTTTATAAACATGAGTATACAAATAATAATAATAAGTTTACGCATTGTTATTTTTATATAGGATAGATTGTCTGCACATAAAAGCTGAATATACGAATTTTGCAGTTTGTCTAGGAAAGTTAGATAAGAGAAAACCAGTGCAGTCTGAGTCTGACATGTTTCGTAATCGATTATTAAAGCCAATACTAGTAAAGAATTCGGTTCTAAGTTTCGAATAGGATGTACAGTGTAATAAAAAATGAAATTCGTCTTCTATTGCTTCTACAGAACATATAATACATAGCCTATCGTTTACTTCCTCCCCCCTAAATCGCCCTGTTTCTATTCTGATAGGAAGAACACCACACCTAAATTGTGCAAGAACGAATCTATGAGGTTTGGGTATGTCCATTGTAACGTATTTTTCTAAATTAAAATCCCTTTTATAAGACCTGTAAGTTCTGAGCTTTGAAACACTTTGTAGTTCATTGTGCCAGTCATTCACAAATTTCTGTTGAAGTTTAATCTCAGCTAAGTTCAAGTTACAGACCTCCCGATTTAAAAAACATGTTGACATATCGATAGATTGGAGTAAAAGTTTAACATGGTGTGACCAGTTTAGGTTATTTGATTTTTCTAACTCCCACATGAAAACTAATTTCGTAAGTCTATCATCACTCATAGTTACAAGATGATTCCACAATCGTAGCATGTTCAGTTGATGGCGATAGAATGAAGGAAGCCAGCCACTATCTCCTTGAATAGCTAAAATCGGAGTAAACCGGTGCACCCCCAGAAAGTATCGCACGCCCGTAGCTGTACGGATTCGATGTTGTAATGTTTTGTGTGCCCCCACACTCCACTGCAGTAGTCAAGAATTGGCACAACTCCGCTTAGAAACATCTTTTCGTACGTGTAAAATCCTATCGATTTGTTTGAATGTATTTTCGAAATAAGGCCTCCTAATGCACGTCCACCGGATTTAGCGAGATTTTCTGTGTTATTTTTAAATGTAGCAAATTAAATAAATAAATAATATTATAATAGCTCCAAATATCTGTTTGGCTTGCAGCAATTATAGTATCCCCTCAGTTCCAACTGTGTGTTATTTAAGCATTGAATGCTTATTTTTGGATGTTGTCGGTCCTATAACACACCAAGGCGGTGCAAACAAATTGAATACCGCGCATAAGCGCGGTATGATAATTTCTCTGCACCGCTTTCCAAAAATAAGCATTTAGTGCTTATATTTATATTCATATTGTTGTTAATTCGTATGAAGTATTTGTGTATCGTCGCTTTAAATCATTATATACGCTCTTAGGGATATGAATCATACATGGAACTGCCATATTAACATGGTAGTTCGCGTCCACGATTAAAAATATAGTGCCAAAAACTTTGTAGAGAAATATCTTTTCTATTAACAAATAGATATGATTTAACGATTATTTTTTATCAGTACATATCAAATTGGCCATGTAAGTTTGAACCTTTCATTTAATCTTACAATAATGAATATATTCAAAACGCGTGATGACGTTTATATTTGTGCTCAAGCGTCTTAGAAGTGTTTTCATAGGAAATTGAACGTCGCATATTTCCAAATTGCAAACAAAAGGAGAAATATACACTGAATATAAATGTATGGTTGCTAATGACGCAGGAGTTTTAACACTCTCTATTCAGCGTGGCTCGGAATTCAGATTCTGTAGCATCATCAACTAAGAGATGCCGATATTGCTTCATTTTTACACAACAACCCAGATTAGGCAACTTTTTTTTAACTAATTTAAGGAAACCATTAAGTCAGTTTCGGAACTTGCATGTAAAAATGAGGTACCTTAATCTTTATAACATTTAAAATACACTCCTTTGGGAAAATGAGTAAATCAAATACTAGTATAACCAAAAAGATTATGTGTGTGTTAAAGATATACACTACCAAGTACTTTGTATTGGATGATTTCAAATATCAACAAGATCATACCGCACTCAACGAAACATTCAATTATTTTTCTTCAAATGCAAAGGATCACTCTCTATGAGGTCGTTCTACGGCCTACGTGTACGACGAAATCAATTTAAAGTGTGATTTTATGTTGCTTTGATCTGTCTATTATATGACTATGTTGAACTTCTTACTTTTTAAACATCCTTTACATATGTCACGTGACACTGGAAACTGTGGTTAGAAACATCATTTTATTAGATGTACCTTCTATTTCAGTGAAACAGACCGCCATAGCCTTCAATGTGATGGGTAAAATTTCGAATACATATAATTATGTTGAATATGAGAATGCTTAACTTTGTCTACGGACTTGCAAATTTCTGCAACTTCCAAGTGACCTTTTGGAATAGCTCTCTTAGCAGCATCTGGTTTCCTAGGCGAGAGCCGCAGTTCTCAAAGTTTGTGCTGCAACCAAAGATATACATGTAAAAACGCAGAAAAAGTTCTACTCGATCAACATCCAGGCAACATACAATACTTCGACGCCGTTTCACTTATACGGAGAGTTCTGGCTGTTTCCGAAATCTTCCTATAAAAGTTATATTTCATGCCAGTAACCTTAAATCACCCTCCTACGCTTGCATACACACAGGCAGACAATGAAGACAGAGAGAAAGATTATTTCGTTCATGAGGATTTATCAATTATGATAATGTCTTTCAATTCTTTAAACTTTAGAATATTTTAAAGGATATAATTTTCCAAACGCTAATTGCTTGGCTTATATTTATCCCAATTATACAAAGATAAACACTAAGTCTTACTGATTGCCAAAATGAGATACATACATCGCCGTAAAGTGATAGCTCCCATTACAAGAAACAGCTTTTCCGACAAATATGATTAAGTATTGCTAGAAGTTTTTTATGTAGATGTCAGCACCGCCTTTACCAAAGTTTATATTTTGACTGTAAGATAATACTGAGTCCCTTAGTTGCTAGTAATTCCTCTATTTGTGACACCATATCATGAAAGATACAACATTAACCAGACAACATTTATCAATAAATCATATATTAGTCCGTCGATTCGTATAGTTTTAACGGGGAAATACTATTTGAAATTTTGAAGGAATTGTAGGCCGCAAAACGATCTTATAGATAGTGTTCCGTTTTTAGGAGCATTAGAAATATTCGGGACATACATTTCAATTTAAAACAAAACCAAAACATAAAAGAAAGATACTAGTATCAGTCTTACAAAGAGGAAAGAAATGTTCGAAGGATCATTCTAACTGCATCAGATTGATATCATAACTCCCGACAAGAGTAAACACCAAACATTGCCGTTACATCAATGACTGTATCTTTGGTCCACAGAGAGAAAAACTAAAACATATTAACAAACTGATATAGATACACAATGCATCATTTTACCCAAAGGACTTCATTGTCTACTAGATAAAGTCATGAGCTTGCGACAAACAATTTGTTTTTTTTAAATGAATGCATTTACATATCATCTTCCCCATACCTCTCCTGCGTCAGAAGATTAGACAATTATGCTATACAAGTACTCTAATGGCATTTGTAGAGAGAAAAGGGGTATGCGTTTCTCAATTCATGAATTCAAGATGGTTGTAACAATGTGTCCCTTTAGTTAATATAAAGAACAGGACGCCCATGGGTCACATCGCCCACCTGAACAACAGTTCCTTGTATCATTTTATTGCAGTTTATAAATATTTTCCCAGTATATTTTCAAATTAAACTTTGACCCCTTTTGGCGCCCAAGTGATAATCTGGTGTCACAATTTAAGCAATTTAGAATCTACCTTTTCTATGAATTCTTGCATCTAACAAACTGTAGCATTGTAGTTGTTGAAAAGAAGATTTTTAAACATTTTCCTCCATATATATCTCAATGTTAAAATTTAAAACCCCTCTTGAGGCCCCAGGATTAGTTAGGGGGTCACGATTTTAACAATTTAGAATCTTCATTAAATGAGGATGCTTGCATAGTAATTTCACAAATTGTGGCGTTGTAGTTCTTGAGAAGAAGATTTTCAAATATCTACCCCATATATTTCTATGTTAAACTTTGAACCCCTCTTTGGGCCCGCCCATTAGTCCGGGGGTCATGATTTTAACAATATAAAATTTACATTATTGGAGGATGTTTGCATAGTAATCTTACAAACTGTAGCATTGCAGTTCTTGAGAAGAAGATTTGTAAACATTTTCCATTTATACTTCAATGTTAAACTTTGAACCCCTCTTTGGGCCTCCGTATTAGTCCGGGGGTCACGATTTTAACAATTAAGAATCTACATTATTTGAGAATGCTTGCATAATTGTAGTAATCTCACAAATTGTAGCATTGTAGTTCTTGAGAGGAAGATTTTTAAACATTTTCCCCACACATTCCTATGTTCAATTTTGAACCCCTCTTGTGGCCCCGGTATTGGTTCGAGGGTTACGATTTTAACAATTTAGAATTTACATTATTTGAGGATGCTTGCAAAGTAATCTCACAAATTGCAGCATTGTAGTTCTTGAAAAGAAGATTTGTAAAAATTTTCCCTATATATTTCTTTGTTAAAATTTTAACCCCTCTTTGGGCCTCTGTATTAGTTTGGGGGTCATAAGTTTAACAATTTAGAATATTCACTATTATACATACAAGCTTCGGTGTAAATATTGGCATTTCTGGTGCAGTGGTACTTTAGAAGAAATTTTTTAAAGAAACACACCCTATTTTCACTGTTTCGCAATTATCTCCCTTTTTAATAAAAGGTTTTGACCTTAATTTCAATAATTTAAAATCCCCTTTCCATAAGGATGCTTCTTTTGCATGTTTGGTTAAATTTGGCCAAGGAGTTATAGAGAAGAAGTAAAAAATGTGAAAAGTTTACAGACGGACAGACGGACAGACTAGTAGTCTATTAAACAGGTGTCACGCGATCATTGACAACATCAAAACAGGGCAATGCAGTATTTTTCAAGAGTTATTTATAATTAACCAGACAAAATTAATAATTTCAAATAAAGATTTAACATATGTACTGATGTATTCACTCCCACAAACCGCTGTACATGTAATGTGAATGCACAAAATTATTAAGACCTTGACCTTAACGCTTACATACATGTATATTATGTAAATGTATTGCAAATACTAGTAACCATGCACCGGTGTTATATAGTACCTAGCTTTTCCCCCTGGCCATCTTTCCCCCCGGAAAAATGGCTATATAGCAGTTTTTCCCCCCGGAAAAATGGCTATATAGCAGTTTTTCCCCCACGGAAAGCTAACTATATAGTGGGTTTCCCCCCTTTTTATAGCCAGATTACCCCCACGGAAAACCTACTACATAGTAGATTTTCCCCCTTTTTTACATTCCGGTCATGTTTATGGCGGACCATTCGTGGCAATAATTTGCAATAACTGATATGATATTAATTTCTCATAATAAAGGATAATTATGGCATTTATTAATATATAGAATAAAATACATGGTTTTTTCACCGCTGATATGAACAAAGTAACGCGCCTTCATAACATTCCTGTGTCATCACCATTTATTTCACCTTTTGTTACACCTTTTTGGAACACCTTTTACACGGATTTCGGAATACCTCGAATATTTTTTCATCTAATCGATGCTTATCTACAGTTTTGACTTCGACGTTATGACATTGACATTTTTCACAGAACACGTCAGAATACATTTGAGTGAAAATACGCCGGTTTGGAACTTTAATTTTCCCATGGATTATCATCTATGTATAAGCTCCTCCAAGGAAACTAACTGACCAATCTTGACTTAATTTTGTAGAGGAAGGGAATAAGAAGTGGAAATGTATTGCTCCCTTCGTCCAAAAGGCTATTAATTCTAAATGAATACCGTTAGAATTTACGATCTTAAATATAATCAAGACATATATTTTCTACTTATAAATATCAAACGAGAGACAGGGTGCAATAATATGATAAGAAACTGAAATGTTTTACTCCGATTGATGGGGTTCTAAATCATGGGTAAGGGGTATTATTATAATTGATTATGTATTAAAGGCATGTGTAAAGTTAGTATTTACAATTTTGTTTTAAAGTCATGCATATTCATATTCATGTTTTTAAGCACAATTTTTACGAAACGCGAGGTTTTATGATGTAAACATTTTTAAAAAAATGAAATGGCTTCACAACCAGAACAAAGTCGGTATCTTTGCTGGTTACTTTGGAAAATCTGAAATGGAGCCTGAACTAACCTTATGTATATATTGTCATTCACTGCGTGCTAATTTTTCCGCTTTTTATTTTGCAACGTGATTTATAAATATACAATTTTGAAAACAATGCCACATAAAACAAGATATACGATTCACTTACCTAAAAATCTTATCAAACTATTTATTTCATATTTTTGCAATAAAGATTTACTTGTGTACCATATTATTTCTTCGAACAATGAAACAAGGGTAATTAGAAATAAAAACTAACACATTTTGTGTGATGAGCTGACTTATTTTTTTTTTAAATATAAGCTTGTTCTTTTAATCAATTGGCAAGTAAAAAAAATCATATATTAAGTGCGCTTTTGTTGGTTATTTTTTTTTTCGGCTGCTCCTTTTATGAATAAAAATTCATTGATTTATTTTTCTAGTTATTTATTATATCATTAGTCATCTTATGAATTGATTTAATGTTTTGAAGAATAATGAATTTACCCGCGTACCTTTTTTTTAAAAATTTTTGTTCGTAAATTTAAAAAGAAAAGCAGAATTAAACGTAATTTTCAACCATTTTGATAAAGAAATATATGAGTGAGTGTGTATTTTTAAATGATGTTTTTACTTTTAAATGACGGTAAAAATATGGTGATTTGGTCATCTCTAGTTTTTGAAATATAGGGCCCTAAAAAATACACTATTCATTATCATTGGATTTCAAACATCGGGCTCGGAAACATCAAGGGCCCCTACCCTGGGGGCTAAAATTTTCAGGGTCATCTACTAGTGGTATACCACTACCACTGTGAAAATATGGTTAAGTGGTCATCTCTAGAATTTGAGATTCGGGCACCCACTTATAGAACACTATTCAATTATTATAATGGGGTTTTAAACATCGGGCCCTGAAACATCGAGGGCCCCTACCCTGAGGGCTGAAACTCTAGTTTATGAGATATGGGACCCTAAAGAATATGCACTTTATTCTGACATTATATTAGGATTTTAAACATCGGGCTCTGAAACATCGGAAACAAAATTTCTCTAAAACCTGGATAATATTTGCACAAACAGACAGACGGATAGATAGACTGATAGATTTATTTAAAAAATTCTCAAAACATTTTTCACTTACAAATTCAGAACACAGAATTATGCATATAAGTGTATATTTTGTAAAACCAAGTACTTTTTTTCAATTAATTACCTAAATTAAGTTCTATGTATAATTCCATTACACACAGGTTCAATTTTCAGCATTGTCTATAAAAAATAATAAATCAGCAAAACGAAACTTAACCTGTACAGATGAATGCAGATATATGCAACCTGGGGGTGTAGAAACATTGATTTTAATCCTTACTGGGTTTCCATAAATATTATTTTTTATAAAATCTGAACCAAAAACGTGAGGGAGAACCCCTACTATGGGGGAAAAGCTACTATATAGTAGTTCCCCCCCCCCCCCCCCCGGGGGGGGGGGGGGGGGAGGCTAGCTACTATATAGTAGGTTTTCCGGGGGGAAAAGCTACTATGGGGAGAAAACTGCTATACAACACCGGATGCGTGAGGTGATGGATCTTCCTTATTAGAGATCGAGTTGAAATCGTTGAAAATTTCTCGCTTTCATCCGGAGCTTGTGAAAAGTTGTAAGTTACATAAACAATTCTGTAATCAACATTTGCTTATAATATATGAAACGAAACTCGTGCATGACTGTATTCTCCAGTTTTCCACACCTATCCCTATGATTGAATTAACATTTCTTTCACCCGGTTTTGAATTTAAATACATAAAGTCGTTTGTATTCAACATCCTGCTACCCAGTAAAATCTATACGGTATACAGTTTCAGTATCATTTAAGGAGGATGGATGTCAAGGTAACTAAGTTACCCATCATGCAGATCTACCTTAAATTTAAGATATGCATGGTTTTTAATAGCCATAAACTGCTGTAATGCGGAGAACGATCAAATATATTTACCTTTGATTTCTACTTTTTTTCTCTTATATATTGTAATACAATTGAAAGAAAATCAAACGTAGTCTTCAAATGGCCACGATCATTCTGCTCTCAGCCAGAGACATATTATTAGCATTATTTGACATCTTTTCAATCCATTAATTTTAAGAATAGACATCTAGAGGTTAGATATGAAATTGTTTTTTAATTAACATATATTTTATTTTGTATGTCTCTGTCTCAGCACATGAAGATTTAAACACTGAAACCTTATTCCATAGATTTTTCTCCGTCACGGGGTGTTGAACTCAAACGGCATTAATGACTGGCATTTTAAAACCAGAACCGTTCAACGCGGTGCATCACATAATTATATATTCATACAGAGTAACACCAGCGCTGGAACCTGCTAAACTCATATCTGAATTCTACTGTGGCATATAAATAGTATATTCAGTCTGAAGGGAACATCAATGAGGTATTTATATCTATAACCTTCAATGTTAAATACACATAATTATGTATGGAGCTCTGTTAGTGCTCATATCAAATCATTGTTTTATTCGCCTCTGGGTAGCTTAAAAAATTATCTTGTCGTAATCGTCAATGAAGCGTGTGTTCAAGTTATGGTTAATATGACTTACTATGTTGTGGTCCTATACCTTTAAGCTTTGCAAAATATGTGTACGATATCTTTAGTTTAAAAGTGCTTTACTTCCATGTTCAGTAAACGCATACACAATATAATTGAGTATGTATCGAATGGTTCTTTTAATGCATGGCGATTCTATTAAACATGTTAAATGTTGACTATTATGTAAACATGTGGTGATATTCTAGAACACAGCTTTATTTATGCTCGCATGATAAATTCCGTTCACGGAAAAAAACATTGTGTGCTGATATCGATAGAGTTTGATTATAAAAGACTATTAGAGTACGTACCATTAAATGTATATTATCATTCATTTTGTCAAAATATCAGAAATAAAACTAAACTTTGAAAGAGAGATTGGATACTGCATTGCGGAGCGTTTAATGTTAAAATGTTACAGAAACTAAATAATTATACCAATGTTCTAGAACTTGACCTGAATAATATATATTTTGTAGTCTTTTTATCATTATTCTTTTAAAGGGGGAAGGGGTGGTCATGTTCTAGAATTTGACCTCAGGCTGTTTTATTGATCATGGTCGCTGTTATAAATGTTCAAGAACTTTTATGATTTTCCAGTGTTGTACAAAGTCTTGCTTGGAATCTTTTACAGCAACTTGTGACAAGCATTTCAGAAACAACCATGGAGAAAGCTGTCCGACCTGAATACGATGGAACCCCGGGAAGAAGCGTTATAGATAAAAAAGGAGCCTTTCAGAGATCCCAGTCGGCCTTCCGAAACTGGGTCTCAGGTATGTACATGTAAAATAACCTAATACTAAAAACAAAGAAACCACTATCAAATATCAATATGATAGTCTTGCGTATATATGTAGATATATAGAGATACCTATTACTAATACTTCTCTGCAAGGGCATTTCAATTTTTGTATGTCCCAAATTAGTATCTGCCTTAAAAGAAATGTGAACTTCTTTTCTTTTAATCAATAGCTGACGGGTCGTCTGGTTTCAAAGCACAGCCTGGTCGCTACCATCTCTACGTTTCTTTGGCCTGTCCATGGGCTCACAGGACGCTGATCCTCCGGAAGTTGAAGGGGTTAGATGATGTCATATCCGTTAACGTAGTTGATTGGCTGTTAAATTTTGAGACTGGATGGGAGTTCAACGAAAAGGTTGACATTTGTGACACTAGATTTCATTTTTAGCTCACCTGAGCTGAAAGCTCAAGTGAGCTATTCTGATTACATTTTGTCTGTCGTCCGTCTGTCCGTCCGTCCGTCCGTCCGTCCGTCCGTCCGTCTGTAAACTTTTCACATTTTCAACATCTTCTCAAGAACCACTGGGCCAATTCCATCCAAATTTGGCAAAAAGCATCCTTAGCCTAAAGGGATTCAAAGTTGTTAAAATTAAGGACCAGACCCTCTTACAAGGGGAGATAATTAGGACTTAATGGAAATTTTTGAGAAATTTTCAAAAATCTTCTTCTCAAGAACCATTTGGCCAGGAAAGCTGAAACTTGTGTGGAAGCATCCTCAGGTAGTGTAGATTCAAAGTTGTAAAAATCAGGACTCCCGGGGGTAGGATGGGGCCACAATGAGGGGGGTCGTCTTTTTAAATAGGAATATATAGAGTAAATCTTTAAAAATCTTCTTCTCAGAAACCGTTAGGCCAGGAAGGCTGAAACTTATGTGGAAGCATCCTAAGGTAGTGTAGATTTAAAGTTGTGAAAATCATGACCGCTGGGGGTAGGGTGGGGCCACAATGGGGGCCGAATTTATACATAGGAATATATAGAGTAAATCTTAAAAAATCTTCTTCTCAAGAACCATTCTGCCAGAAAAGCCGAAACTTATGTGGAAGCATCCTCAGGTAGTGTAGATTCAAAGTTGTGAAAATCATGACGCCGGGGGTAGGATGGGGCCACAGTAGGGGGTCGACTTTTTACATAGGAATATATATAGAGTAAATCTTTAAAAATCTTCTTCTCAGACACCGTTAGGTCAGGAAGAAGGCTGAAACTTACGTGGAAGCATCCTCGGGTAGTGTAGATTCAAAGTTGTGAAAATCATGACCCCCGGGTATAGGATGGGGCCACAATGGGGGGTCGAATTTTTACATAGGAATATATAGAGTAAATCTTCTTCTAAGAAATCATTTGGCCAGGAAAGGTGAAACTTGTGTGGAAGCATCCTTAGGTAGTGAAGATTCAAAGTTATAAAAATCATGATTCCTGGGGGTAGAGTGGGGCCACAATGGGGGTGGAATTTTTACATAGGAATATTAAGAGTAAATCTTTAAAAATCTTCTTCTCAGAAACTAATCAGCCAGGCGATTTTTTAAATTTGTTTAGACTTTGGCCCCTGGATGATTCTTGGGCCTCACAAGGGGTTCAGAGTTTGATGTAGGTTTACATCCTATATATAAACAATTGTTTAGGATCTTTTTGAAAGCTGCAATGTGATATTACTATAAAACCATCCTGTTAGAAAAGGGACTAATGATAATAAACATAAGAAAATCCAGTGGAAAAACTGATTTTTATCTATACAGGATCTACATGTATTATACTACATTGTCCAGATAGTTTGTATTATGACTCCATTAAGCTGATTTTATCATACCTTTTGTTCCTCAGGTGAGCGATGTGGCCCATGGGCCTCTTGTTAAGAAATACACCAGAAGCTTGTTATACATGTACAGTGTATAAATCGTGTATTAATTTGGACTTTTGCAAAATTTAAATTGTTTTCATTTCTTCAGAGAGATGGATGTACTCCAGATACTGTCAATAGCGTCAAATACTTAAAAGAGGTTTACAGGAAAGTCGATCCAGGTGTGACATTAACGATTAAATGTGATTTCTTCGATAGTAAACTTTGTAGTTTTTATTCCAAAAATTTCAATAATCATTATAGTTAATCATGCAATTTCGCATAATTTAATCCTAAGTTTTATGAACTAGATTTAAAATTACAAACAAGTCATACATGATACCCTAATCAATATAATGTTCTAAATGTATTATAATAGGATTTTTTACATATAATGTCTTCTTATAATAATAAATCGGATATCATTCTTAGATTACAATAAAAGTGTAACAGTTCCTGTATTATGGGACAAACAGACGAAGACCATCGTGAACAACGAATCAAGCGAAATCATTAGAATGCTTAACTCAGAATTCAACGACTTCTGTAAAACCGAAGAACAAAAGCAATTGGATTTTTATCCTGAGAATCTGAGAAAATCTATTGATGACATAAATGAGTGGATATACCCGTAAGTTTCAATGCAGCTGTACAATAGGTATCGCTTATTACTTGTTAAGATACTGAACGTTTTGCAAAATTACTAAATTGTAGCAAATCAAGTAAAATTATAATAATAGTCTGCCGTTTTAATTCACAATGCTTCCCATACT
This sequence comes from Magallana hongkongensis, assembly GCA_016163765.1. NCBI lineage: Eukaryota > Metazoa > Mollusca > Bivalvia > Ostreida > Ostreidae > Magallana > Magallana hongkongensis. The sequence continues at coordinate 27,031,680 of WFKH01006014.1, read as the reverse complement.
GTTAGATGTACGTGTGATTACCCAAAGCACATATATACATGGCACGTATACTCTCAAAGGATATTTTAATCGAATTGTGAATGAGTTTTTGTTTGAAATGTGACTGTCGTCTGCTCTTATTTTCAAGGAACATAAACAATGGGGTATACAGGGCTGGATTTGCCAGGTCACAAGAGGCTTACGACGAAGCGGTGATCGACCTGTTTGATGCACTGGATAAGGTAGTATTGCAACATGTAATCAAACAGAAATTCTATGGTAGAAAATCTATATGAATCCATGTGATAATTTTTGTCTACGTTTATAAAACAGGTGGAGTCCATTTTGTCCGAGCAGCGATATCTGGTTGGATCCAGTTTAACAGAGGCCGACATCCGGTTGTTCGTCACCTTGGTCCGCTTTGATGCAGTATATGAGCAACATTTCAAAGTATGCACGGTTTGATACACACATTCACGGAAGCAAAATAAAACATTTTTGAGATTGATGCATATGATTGCTGCAGTCAGTTTAACTACCACGCATGGCCTAGCGTAATAGTTACATATAATACTTATTTTTACAAAAGAAGTTGTTTATTGATTCATTGAACGTTTTTTTTCACTGACCAGTGTAACAAAAAGAGGATACTTGACTATCCTAACATATGGCCGTATGTAAGGGATATTTACCAAATGCCAGGAATCGCAGAAACAGTCAATATGGAACATATAAAGAAGCATTACATGGTAAGGACCTATTGATAAGTATTGCTATATGTATTACATTGTAAGGACCTATTGATAAGTATTGCTGTATGTATTACATGGTAAAGGACCTATTGATAAGTATTGCTGTATGTACCGGTATTACATGGTAAAAACCTATTGATGAGTATTGCTGTATGTATTACATGGTAAAAACCTATTGCATTGCTATATGTTGACACATGGTATATAATGCTACAATGTACGTCAAACTGCATGAATAGTGCGGACGAGTAACTTATTTGCCGAAGTGGCATTTCGGCTGTCTTTTATTCTTGATACCAATAAAACACATGACTCTAATGTCAAGAGATTAATACTGTCATCATGATAACATTTACATGTAACCACCTGTCTGGGAAGGAGTCTAATTTCAATGAATCAGAGGGATTTTTTTTTAGAACAGTCTTTCAAGGTGATAAAAAGGTGATAAAAAAGTCTACATGTATATATTCAAACTTAGTTTTATTTGTTAAATACGGTAGTCTCAAACTGTCTAATTTTCTTTTATGTACATTTCATAAGTTGAATGAAAGTTTGAATCAATCTTTTTTTCTTCTCTCTGAATAACAGAAGATACATATGATTCGTTATGGTTTGGTTTTACAGATGAGTCACCGTTCAATCAACCAGTACGGAATAGTGTGTATAGGACCCGACCTCGACTTCATGGCTCCACATGGGAGGGACAAAAAGTACTGACTCGGAGAAAGACTTAAGATATACCACGTGGAATCATATGAGATTAATGTAGTGACTTGCAAAATGGCTTGTAATGTATACATTTATATTTTCATGATGTTATACATGTATATAAGCAACTATGTTATTCAAATTGATATGATATTACTCCAATACCGGTGTTTCCACTTGTGCCTACATGTGTACACATGTAATTGTGTTTTTTTTAAATTATTATTATTATTACTTCGTCGTTTTGATTTGGACGGCTTTAAAAAAACTTGTTCTTTTTATTTTGTTGTAAAGAAACTGTAAATATTTTGTACTTTAAAGTTTGATTAAAATATTTCACAATTTAATATACTAGTAAGTTTGCGGATATTTTGTATGTTCTCTCTCTCTCTCTTTCTCTCTCTCTCTCTCTCTCTCTCTCTCGCTCGCTCTCTGAATTCACTGTTGTTGAGCTGGTAAAAGCTTACAGTGATAGATGATAATATTCTCTGCATATGACAACAGTAATGCATATATATATAAATCCACATTTTGTCATTCTTTGCAATACAGGAGAAAACCAGATTAAAATTGCCAAATATATATATATCTGAAATCTTTACCAGTTGATGTTTAATACACGTAGAAAGTTAGGTATTTCTGTATATATGTGTCTTAATGTGATCAAAATCTTTGCATCTAATGATTATCAATGTACAAAAATCCAAGATCTGTAATCAGTTTTCTTTCCATTGTGACACCCGTCTAAATATTCTTTCCAGTATTTTGAATTTTTGTCTAAGATCATCTTTAAAGCAATAGAAATTATGCTTTTGAACGATACTATGTCTGAAGTCCTTTTTATCAATAACCTAACATAGCAAATCTCGTACGACGTTTGAGTTCTCGCGAGAGTACAGCTGGATCATCCGTTTCTGGTGCTTCTCCAAACCCTTTCTCCACAAATACCTTCTTTATTGTCTAAAAAAAAACGTGCGGAATTGTCACTTTCTCTGTTAAGCATTGTACATATTTTAAAATGTACAAAGGTTTTCATGGAAAATGTATGTTTAAATAGCGAGACTTACCTGTAGATAATCCCTCGCTCTGTCCTCATTAATAGCCCGGATCCTTGCGTATTCCTCTGAGCTGAAGTCTTCCGGACGAATGTCATCTATGACCAGCTTTCTTTGGTCGGGCGGGAGTCGTTCAAGTTTGTGAAGAATTCTTCTCACTTCATAGTTGTCCGACACAGAAAAACTACATTAACAAGATAATCTTTCAAAATCATTTACTTTTTTTTTTATACACTGTACTTCATGCATGTTCCATGGAGTATGTTTAAAATCAATTATTAATAAGAATTATATAGTCGTACAATCATGCATGATCATCCATTACAAAATTTGCACATGTACATGATTTAAAACCTTCTATTAAACAGCATTTCTTTAACATGACATTATAAACTGCAATCGTACTAACGTCTGTTGAAACATGTAATAGTTAGGTACATGTAATTTACATTAAAAAAAATTAACAATTTATGATAATCATCTATTGTTTCCCCATTTCCCCAAATACCTGGGCTAAATGAATAGTAAACTTACTATGGATCTAGTTGGACTTGGTCTTCTCTCTGTCCACCGCTTAAAGCGCTGTTAGATAAGTTGTCTGTTCGGCGATACTTTCTTCGACGGGATTCTCTGGTACAAGAATTCCACACCTTAATAATAATTAGTCAAAATGCTGAAATCATTTCAACCACCCATTAAAATCATAAAAGAGACTCTAAAAGTGTATATTAGCAGATTACGTTCGTTTGACAGAGAATAGCGGTGTTTCAGCAACAATCCGAAAATGTGCTATAAATAAACTTCTCCATCTGAGCTATATTTCTAAAATATACCGAGAAAGTCAATAAATTACTAATTTTAAAAGAAGTCATTTTATAATTTACTTTGAAAGAGAGAATGGCAAAATGGAGCTGTTCTTGTCTCCATGCGGATTGTCAATACTACCTCGTTAGCACTTGAGTTGATTGTTATAATGGGCGTGTCCTTCGGCGGCCAATGAGATGGCGGTATATTGTGAACTGCTGGATCAGGTTTTGTGCGTTTGTTTTCTCCTTTGAAATGTTAAAAAAAAGCATGTCTAAGTTCTGAACAATTTACCAATTAAAGTTATGAAATGTCAAACACTGATCAGACTGAAAATTATAAAACAGATTCCTTTCATTGACTAAATTGACTTTCCATTGCCCTTTTTCGCGGACGGGTCTTTCTATTTTCATGCAGCCGTAAGTGCAAAGTTATAACTTTCTTTTGTACTGTGTTTTATACAAAATTAATATTATATATATGCAACGTTTATTATTTGAGAAATAGTGATTGTATGACCTTGATAAGGTTAAATGCTAAAATAGCGCTTCCGCGTCATAGTTTCCCGGTATTGTAAACTATGCATAAAGCCGAAGAAAAAAGTATGATTCGATATTTATTCGAGATTGCGATAGATTTTTAAAAATAAGAAATTATTGACATAGCTTTAAAAGAAACATAACGTTATAAGCGTTATAAAATCAATTTTTATAACCGCAATATGCCAATTTCTGGGGGGGGGGGGGGGGTTTTTTATTAATATTCTTTGACCAAACCACGTGGTAAGTTTTTTTTTTAATTTCATTATTTAGTGACTTTTACAATCGATCATTTTCATATATTTGAAAGAAAAAGAAATCCTTAGGACAGAAATACAAAACATATGGGGAAAAAGTGAAAAATTAGCGCTTTTCCAACAAACTCCCATAGGGTCCCATAGTATTTAATGATATTGAAGTAAAACTACATGAAGAAAAGTCATCAAAATATTTAGGATTAGAAATAATTAGACTCGGCCTCGTTGATAAGAAAAGCAATGAATTTTTATTGCAACTTTGAGGCAATAAACTAGGTGAAGCAAAGTTATTCGAAAGTTTCAGCCCATGTTGTATAGTTAAAAATTTGTCATTTCAACAGGTTCCTGATACAGTATATATAAATTATGATAGTCTAGCTATTCTTCTTGCATATTGATACTTTATGTATCATGATTATTAAAGACACACACACACACACACACACACACACACACACACACACACACACATTTATACATGTATTAATTACGTACCTTTCTTCCTGTTTTTCGGAAGCGAATGAGAGTCAATGACGTTGGAATATTTCATTCGTGGCGGGATATCAAGACGACACCCATGGTTGTAAATCGAAGTTAGAAACATGACTTTTTCGTTTCTCGGAACGGACTTAGGCATGGTTTTGAAATCGTTAACGTCAACTGAATTGTGACGTCATTCTCGTTTTAACGTTGGCGGTTTTCTTATACTAGGCTTATAGAAAGAGTTGGGCCTAAATATTTGTTTGAAAGCTCCAAGCTTTTATTATTATTATTGTTATTATTATATTTTTTTTGAAATTCAAACCTGCTTTAGGTTGGAATGGAACGCCTTACTATTTTCGCCAATAATTAATCTAAAATAAATTAGTTTACATTGTTTTGTCTTGGATTAAACTATCTGCCATTTGGATAAAATAATGCGTCCGAGAATGTTATCTAAATCTCGATTTGTATAGACAGCGGGTGGCAAAATTTAAGCGGCAAAATAGCAGACGGAACAACTTTTTCATTACATTTCGTTCATAAGTACATGTTTGTATCTAAATATGCAACGGGGTTCAGTCTTTGTGTCTTGGCGTTAATAACCCGGAAGCAGTCAGTAAAAAAACTTAGTAGTATCATGAAGAAGTTTCATCAAAACATTAATAAATATTTTTTTTTACAGTTCACTACGCCAATGATTTGCAATTCAGTAACGCAACAAAAACTGCTTGGACATTTGCAGAATGTTCGATGACCCACTAAAACAGTTCGGCAATTTTCAAATACAATGACGGATATCACAAAGTGATTTGTTTTTGTTTTTTCTGCTATGGAATATCTTGAAAATCGACCTCAGTTGACCTTTCCATAGAACACCTGTTCAGTAATTCACATCACAGTTTAATTTACAGGTCAGTTAAATATCTTTAAAGGTATGAAATTGTTCAATGCTCCTTTTCTGTTACATAATTGAACACTCTTTAAGACAATTTAAGAAAATTTTATTTCAGTTTATCAAAAATGTTGCAATATTGTTCATTGATTACTCCGTATAATTTTGACAATTGATAATAACAATCACAATTACTTCAAGTGAAAATTTTATAACCTAATTACATGTACATTACATTTTTTAAATCAGATATCACTTAGTTACGGATATACATGTACATGCATGTACAACATTAACATGTATATGCACACTCCAAATAACTCATATGTTAACTCTCTTACATACTTTTAAAAATAAAAAATGTATTTGTTAATTTTACATTAAACGCTCCTGTTCATAAAAACTCATCATTACATGTATCGTCTTGCATGCAAGAAAACTCACTCATCCCAAAACAGTGACACACAGTTTGAGGGATTAACTTCGACATCCCCCCTCCCTTCCGAACACATCCATTTTATTTGCAAGGCAAAATAAATAAACACTATCAAAAGCCATAATATAATCTTATAGTACTGTCTAGTATATGCATAAAAGAAATAAATTGATGTAAATAGTCAACACAAATAATAGGAAGCAAAAGCTTTCATCATTATGCTACATCATGACTAGATCATAAAATAAAGAAGACAGGTTTATGTACATGAGAATCATCATAATAGTAATGATTTTCAAAAAGTGCATAAGCTCATAACCTGTACATTATAATGTCAAATAAATACATATGTAAGTACTGGAGTTGTAAAAAATAGTCCAGATTTATGAATTCTATAAAATAAAAAATAAGGCCTACATGTATAAGAAGGAACACATCAAAGTGCCTCAATTATAAGCCAAAAGTAACATTTACAAATTAACAGAATAATACAAAAAATGGTAAAGATTTAAAATCCAAAGTCTCCATCAATGTCATAGTCATAATCGTAGATGTCGTCATCATATTCATAGCCATTGTCCGAGTCTTGATCAGAGGGGGAGGTTCCGCTTTCCTCTGTGTCCTGGTCCGAGAACCTCAGGGTGACCTGGAGGGCTGAGGTGTAGGAGTCATCATACCGAGAAAAAGACTCCAGTTCCTGGAGGTCGGATCTACTCATCTGTCCAGCAGTCACCAGAGATATGTTGTCAATGGGCGGCGGTTTGTGGATGACTGCCGACGGAAACATCTCGCTGATTTCTGTCATGGAGGTGGTGAAAGGGGCACCGTTACTCAATAGAAATATGCCAGAGTCTGTGGCTGCTTGTATATGAAAGCCATAGGAATCTGTCTGAATGTCCATTTGGAGGCCCATGCTTGGTAGTTTTCTTAGAGAAGTGATCCATTTGCAGCGAACCTCATCCAAAACCAATGCTGGCTTTCCCGGGAGGAATATCAAGAGTGTTTCATCTCTAACACAAAGGGTGTAAGGTTTAGCAAATTCATCATAAAAAATTTCTGGTGGGGAAATTTCCCACGAATTAAAGATTTTTGATCTAGAGTCAAACATTGCAAATCCGACCGATTTTTTAATGCAGAATTCTTCTGATGGCCCTGTTCTGTGTCGAAACCATAGGAAGATATAGCGGTCATTCTTTACAGCCATTCGAGCAAGAGATATAAATCTTGCTCCTGGGATTTGAAAGCACTTGTATTGAGAGTTATTCATGTTGCACAAAAACAAATTTCCAGTGCCTTCCTTGTTTCCAATAATATAGAGATGAGGTCCACAAGCAACAATGGCTGGGGGTACAGATTTGTGATTGGTTAAAGTTGTTCGATAGCATGGATTGTAAAAGTCCCCTGTTTTAAAGGAATAAAGAGTCGGTTGCCCCTTCAGAAGATCCAAAGCAAGAACGTTGACCTTCAACATATCCGTCGGATATGGAAAACTTGAGCATAGATACAAGTACAAGTAATTTCCATGGGCAACCATACTGGAAACATTTTGCCTTGATGGTATAAAATGAATTAGTTTGTCTCCTAACATGTTGAAGTGACACCACTTTTGGTCCAAAATGCTGTATACAAGCATTTTGAAATATTTCATCCCAGGATTACTGACAACTGCATACAGGACAGGGCTAACCCCATCACCATAGTTAATGGAACTGTGCAGGACATTTTCAAATCGATGACTCAGATGGCTACTAGATTCACTGTTTTTCTCACAGAGTGAGGACTGCATATGAGTTTTCTTCTTGATTTCAAAGCTAGCAATGGTGCTGGTAACCTCACATGAATCATAAAGACAGAGCTTGATGCATGATATCAGATCGTCAAAGTAAACATCACGAGATGACTTTTCATGGTCTGTCCATCGTTTAACTAATCGTTTTAAATCATTGTAGTTTGTATTGTGAACAACTCTTGGTGTCTCAAGCAGCCTGAATAAATTTTGTGGAGGTAGATCAATAATTTCATCATGAAAAATTAGATAGTCATGGAATCTTGATTCAATTATATTTCGGCATGCAACAGCAACTTCTGGGAGATTGTGGTTTTCTGCTAGAAAGTTCACCCTCAAACAATTTGAGAGGTCTAGATTTCCCAAATCCAAGTAAAATTGACGACAGAAGTCTTTCACATCGTCCAGCAGGAGAAAATCGGTGATTTTTAAAACATCTTCAACATTGGAAATATTCAACGTTATTGCACCAGTGTAGAGATAATCCAAAACTAAGCCAAATATATCTGGATCTTCTAGAATAAGTGATTCTGAGAGATTGATGAATTCGCATGTTTTTTCTCTCATTTCACACGTAAACATAGATAGGAAATATGGACTCCATAACGCCAGAATCGCTTTATGGGCACGAAACTCCTTCCCGTGTACACAAAGAACAACATCGCAGAGCTCTCCGGTTTCCCTCTGTCTCTGTAATGGTCTGATGATGAAATCCGTAGGATTACGCACAAATTGCTTGCGCTCCGCTCTCATGTAATGAGACATTTTAAATAAAGACACTTATTCTTTACCATGGTTACAAGTACATGCCAGAAAGTTGTTAAGGAATAACATCTTTCTCTGCAAATGATAATGCAAATAAATTATCATTATTATGCAGAAAATCGTTATTGATTGTTTTGACTGGAAATGCTATGAGGGTCCTATACATGTGGTAGAAAACGTATGGCTTTAAAATTCCCGGATATGCACAAACAAAAATAAAGCTCGGTTAAAAAGTATGTAATCTGTGTAAGAAAACTTTCCTAGTTACTTACATTTATACTGTGTGTTTTTTACACTAGTCTGTGAGATCTGATCCCTTTAAAAACTTTTTTTTTATCTGTTGAGTAAACGCTGTTTATTGTAAAAAAAAAAAAAAATAAAAAAAAATAAAAAAATAACCATAAACATGCATTACATTACAAAAATTCAGTTCCCAAAATTCTTCCTGTTGAATGTTAAAAAACATGACAACTACATATAAAACTACATAGCACGTGACATAAAGGTGTAATAATGGAACGTTATCTTCCCTATACAGGATGTAAACCGTGGCCTTCGGCTGGGTAATTGACACAAGATACAGGATATGTAGGACTATAGTGGACTTGGATAGCATGACAGATCGCATTAAGAGGTAAATATCTATTGATCATTCACTCAGTACATTTCAATTCTTAGAATTTACACCCTATAAGAGAACAGGCACATGTTTACTTTTCAGTATATGTTTACAAATTATAATGGTCGTGCATGCAAACGCATTAGGCGTATATATGTAATAGATAAGGTACAAGGTACGAGAGGAGACATGCCCGCTCCCCCCCCCCCCTCCCTTTCACTTAACCGCAAATTTCCAATGCAAGTTGTTTCCAATTTCCTATCAGTTACGGTATTTTAAATGAGCAAACAGTTTGAAAGATGTCAGATATCGAGCTATGGACAAGGAATCTTTAAAATAAAAGTTGAGTAAATATAAGATAGTACATGTATATCCCATATCGCAAGTTCGATATTCAGGTAATTTTCTGCAATTCATGCTTGCTCATTAGGATGTATGCGGATGTTTACGCGCGTGCATGTGGACGGGTGAAGGTCTTATTATTTACAACAGTTCAAATTGGTATATTATTCATCAAAATGCATCTTTTACTTAGAATCGTTGACTACTCGCGTTTGCAACGCCGCGAACCGTCAACAGTACATAGCATTAATGATTAGTATTAATATACATGTATGTAGTACACATTTAATGGAATCCACATGTTACTGCAAAACATGCTCATCAAAACCACTACATGCATTGCCAAAAAGTGTTTTAAAATTCACATTTTATATCAATTAAAAAAATTAAATGCTTATGCATATCTGTACATCAATTCTTAACATATAAAGAAATGTAAGTATGCATCTTAATTCAGCAGTGATACACCTATGTAACTGATACGCCCTGCTTTGACCTCATATAACTTACGAACAATGCTAATTTTGGAAATTTACCCAATGTATGAGTCCATTTTGTAAGCATGATAACTAACAATATTGAATTTTATCTTTAACGACTTTACGTCATTGTTAATTTTTCCATTATCTTATCGTGCATGATTAATATTTGTGTGATAAAAATAAACAATGCACTTAATCAGCCTTAAATTAAGCCTTCGGGATTGCCATTAGTACGCAGTGAGTTCTGTATGGGTGTATCTTAGATGAACCGGGGGGGGGGGGGGGTTCCTCAGTTAAACTATTAATATCTGGGTTTCTGGCAGACCTATCTTTAGTGTTACATACATAATTGTTTTGTCGTTGAGATTTCACAAACTGTATTTTCAACAACAACCATAGCAAAGGAAACTTCAAGATTATGCCCTCTTAAGACAAAAATTAAAGCGTGTATTTGCATACATTAATTTATAGATCTTTAAATATGGATTGTGTCTTTTCATAATTATACATACACTATTTCTAGATCAAGAGGATTAAAGAACGAACTTTTAACAAACATTGATTATAACACGAGGTCCTAAGGACTTCATAAGATAACTTTCAAAGATAAAGTCCTATCAAATCATGGCAATTCAAAAATGTTTTGTAAACTGATAAGGAAATTAAACAATGAACAGATATGATTGTTATTACATAAAAAAGGACATATTAGCAATAGTTTTTAATATTTCTTTACTTGAGATTTTATGTGCATAGTACATAGAATGATTTGCTGGTGAGGCATTGTGCTGCTAGAATGACTCAGATATTTTTTTTTTATCTTGACAGAAAGTCCAAGACAGACATAGGGAATACGGTAATAGTAAGGGATCTATTTAAGTTTCAAAGAATTTGAAACTTTAAGAAACGAATGGTATGATATGACAATTAAGCTCCAATTACAATTGGTCGTAGGTGCTTCTACGGGTGATCTGAGGGCGGATTTTGAATAAAATCTTGCCATACCCGCAAGTGCATCTTACGATTTTAGAAGGACGTACACCTCCCTTAAGAACCCACAGTTGCTTTGGACATGCACAACAATCGCGTGCACAATGGTTTCCTTGCGAGATCTCAACACGTACGCTGCAATTGCGCTTCACTCAAGGAACCCGTAAAATAATCGTACGAATTGACTTGCACAAAATATCGTAAGAAGATCTTACTTGCCCCTTTCGTAACAAGTAATACGTTGACTTCAAGTCGATTGTGCTCACCATCAACATATCTAAATTGAACGCATAGTAAATGTACGTCAAAGTTACGTCACGTACACCTATTGCTTGTGGTGCGTGCGAATCACCCATAAACATATACTAGTATATAAAAAATTGATAATGGAAAAAATTCACATAAGGTAGAGAAAATTGACAGTTTTACCATTCATCAAACTTATAGGAACCCCTCTAAAACAATAGCTAAATAAACAAATACGTTCTTTTAAAAAAAAAAATGGGGGGCAAAGAAGAAAATACTGGGCACCGTTTAAAAAAGGACGAGAAGGAACTAGATATTAAAGTAGATTGTGGAGAAAAAGCTGAGGATTCCCCAAGAACTTCGACTTACAAGCGTGCTAAGATACTGTAGAATCACATACATTTTCGTAGTGAGGAGAAAACAAATGACTTTTACGCACAGAACGACATTGTTTTTGTCAAATAATAGCATCTGCACAATTAGTATACTAACAAAAAAGGTAACAGCATACAAAAATATAACATGACCATGAAAAATTATCAGTTAATAATTAGTTTACAGAAATTAAATTTTTTGCGCAGATTTCCCCTAGATTTCAGAGCAGTTTTCAATCTTTTATGGTATCAGATACGAAAGATAAATTTTGTTTTCAAAGCATTATTCATTTGTGTCTTCTAGTTTAGCTAGTCCTTTCGCCAAAACAGCAACTACAGAATAGAACTTTTCTTTTTCTTCGAGGTCTTTTTACGTTTCGATATTCACTTGCCTACATCCCCTGATTCATAATGACTTTTAATATCAGTACATGTATAACGTTAAAAGAAAAATATTTTTATTTAACGGGCGAACTGATATTTGTCCGTAAAACTGTTGTGAGGCAAAGAGAGACCTCGGGTATGATTGACTTGAAAGTGACTCAAGACGCGAATGTTAGTACTGTCATTCGCAAGGAGAATGTAGTACATGTTCTTCTGTTGCTAAACAACCGTAAGACGCAAGTACAGTTTTAACGGGCATCACAAGCTGCGAGGGACAACCTGTCTCAAAATAAAGCCGTACGTGACACCTACGACTGGCTCGTCAAACGTTTGTTTGTTAGACGTTGTACGTGCAATTACTTCGTACTATTTTGTCGCCGTACGATTAGCCACGGTAGCCAGGATTAACAAAACACGTAGCACATGCACGGTCACTGAACTCGCATGACCAGTTGTGACTGAGAATTTTTAAAACAGATAAATACATAATAATTATTGGCAACGCTTAATTTTTTTTCCAGCCTAATAACGAAGATTTATATATTTTTTAAAACGCTTCTAGTAAAGTTTCAATATAGATATAAAAAACCTTAACTGACTATAGCTGAAATGAGGGTTTGTGAGGAATATATTGAATTTGTTGACGCAGGATGAAATATTTTAAGAATACACATCCATGGAGGCAGTTTGATATCGTCCTTTTTTAAATATATCGATTATTGAGAATCAATATATTGACATGACGTGGTTATGAACAAATTTTGATTTTCAATTATCTAAATCTTTGTAAAGGACCACTAGGAATTGGTGTTCTTTTTTTATAATCTTTAATGCAATCCATTGTAAAGCTCTAACCACAAAAAAACATAATCACTATCAGAAAGTTCAGCGTTTGATAAATAAATGCTGTGTATGATTCCATCTTTTTTCTTTTCTAGACAGCCTGAAAGTAGATAAAGAGACTTAAAAAGAAGAAAATGAAAACATTTAATTTAGTACTTTGGACCCTTCTTGGGAGTGTTGTCCTATCTTTTACAACAGAATGTTTTGTAAGTATATCATAATAGATCCAAAAATATTCATTTGGTAAACTAAGAATGATGTCTGGTCTCTTTGATAATTTCACTTTTACGTTTCAGTTTTTCGAAAAAAAACCTTGAATCATAAGAAACCTTTTATACACACAACTTGAGCACTCTGAAGCTACCATGACAATAACTTACTAATAAGACATTTAATTTCAAAATTCAAACTTACATAACAAATGATTTCTTTTGTAGGCTACACACACCAACTCAACAACACTCGGAGCATCTTCCCCATCAACAATATCATCGTCACGTACATCAACAGCTAGCTCTATTACAGGAACAACCACACAGAAATCAGCAAGCACAAACAGTCCATTAACAAAATCGACGACAACACTGACATTATCAACTTCATCATTATCATCGTCTGCAATACCAACAACAAATACTACTGCTGCAACACCAACAACAAATACTACTACTGCAACACCTAAAACAGGTAATCCAACTACTCACATAACAACAAAATTAAATCCAGCGAATGCACTTAGTTCAATAACACTTTCAACATCGACAACAAAACCAGCTATGGCCTCAACAAAACCTACATCAGCGGTGACAACTAATACTCATACTAGTACAACATCATCAACACCACCAAAAGCTAGTATTTCTACTGAAAACAGCTCTGCAGCAATTACAACTATTAAACCATCAACAACACTGATAACAACAAAGAATATTCCATCAACGACAGAATTACCCACAACACAATCAACAGTTACTGTTATGAATGCAAGCAGAACGACAAAATCAATCATTTCAACGGAATCAGCTACTACAACGACATCTAACTTGACAATAACGACTACAAAGGGACCCACAGTGAAAACCAGCGAAAAAACAATAAGTAACCATGCACCAAAGTCTCCGAGTATTAGGGAATCAACAACTACTTCGTCGACATCTACATCAACAGTATCAAGAACAGATGGACCAACAATTAAAACAAACAATACAATAGAGAAAACAACAACAAAGGGACATGTTCTTCCGTCAACTACTCCATTTGTTTCCTCTACACAACAAATGCTAAATACATCAACCAAACCAAACACACCGGGGAACATTAATAAACCACAAAAAGGTATGTAAACAGAAACATGAACCTACACGGAGAATTGAAAAAACCCATGTATAATTATATGAGTTTAATTTTGTTAAACATATAGAAGCGTTTTAACAAGAGCTTGGACTTTGGGCAGTACGTGACAAACTCCAATTTGATGAAGGCGGAGTCTACTCAAGGTTAACTGTCCAGTCATTGGCTAATAGATATGAATGCATTGAACGCAATGAAACTCGTCCGACTTCATCCAGGGTTGTATATTTCGTTGAAACAGCGTCAATTTCACACAACAGAGCAGATCTTGGCAAACAACTTTCCGGTTTTGACAGTCTATGAATATTAATGAGCTTCTCTTAGCGAATTAGATGAAAGGAGGTCAATATTTGAAAGCTTGTTTTGATAAGCAAACTAGATATTAACATCCCACCGAAAGTCCAAGCTCTTGTTAAAACGGTTCTAATTTGATATAAGACATTACCCTCGACCGAAAAATCAAACCTAGATTTCACCTCTTATTTTACTTACTTGATTTACATGTACTGTTAATAAAAAAATATCAAATGCAGCTTTATTTACACAATGAACAGAATGGGGTAAAGACTGAGACAGGTCTTCATTAATCTATTTCAACTACGATTACTTAGCAGGTCAAGGAGCGCTCACGGCTGCTGTGATATCCGTTTGCATGATCGTGTTTTTTGTACTGTTAGGACTAGCCATACTCCATATAAGAAGGAGGAAAAGCTCAACCATCAGGTAACAAAGCAAAAAAATACTTGTCGAAAGTTTTATACAATAAGTAAACAGTGGCAAATCTTTATCTTTAAGCTTTCAACGTTTTTGTAATCAGAATGAATACGAAATGAGTCTCATAATAGCAAAAGGTAATTATGCATGCATTGATCTAAGATAAACAGGACTTCTTGTTTCTTGACTAGTTTTATGCATATCCGTGTTACAATAAAAAGACTGGTCAACAAGTTATCCATCAGATCTAACTTAAATGTTTATATACATGTAATTATGCCATTAAATGTTCTTTACTAAAACATTCATATATTTTAGCTTTATGTTTTGATGAACTTCCTATACAGTGACTTTTAAACAGAGCTCTTCTCAAGGAGATCAATAGCGTCAAAAATTGCCACGATTATCCAGTTCTATTAACAATACTGTTGATAATTTTTATAGCTAGAACTCGTGACTTTTTCAGGCATCTAAGGTTGACGAACGATGATGATGATGACTTTATCTTAGACATGGAGGACATAAGGACAAACGAACCTACCTTTACCTACAAATAAATCATCAAATCTATGTTTCATATCTTTGTGACAGTATTTAGATCGTTACGTGACTTGTAGGATAGAGTTATGTTTGAAAGCATATAGATCTTTGAAAAAGGATTAAGTGTTTTCTGGCAATGTGAAAGGGTAGAATTCTGTCTGATAGCATTGTATTGGTGCTGTGTGAGAGTGTGATAGGCTACGATTCTTTTTTAAAATAAGAATAGGTGATGTCTGAAAGGATGGAATCTTAATAGGATAGACTGATGTGTGACTGAGATTGACCAGATGTTGTCTGACAGCGTGATAAAAACTGATGTGTGACAGTGTGATGAGGTATACTGTTGTGTGACAGTGTGATAAGGTGTATTGTTGTGTGACAGTGTGATAAAGTATACTGTTGTGTGACAGTGTGATGAGGTAAACTGTTATGTGACAGCGTGATGAGGTAATTTGTTGTGTGACAGTGTGACGAGGTATATTGTTGTTAGACAGTGTGATGAGGTATATTGTTGGGTGACAGTGTGATGAGGTATACTGTTGTGTGACAGTGTGATGAGATATATTGTTGTGTGATGAGGTATATTGCTGTGTGATGAGGTATACTGTTGTGTGACAGTGTGATGAGGTATACTGTTGTGTGACAGTGTGATGAGGTATACTGTTGTGTGATCGAGATTGTGATGAGGTATACTGTTGTGTGACAGTGTAATGAAGTATATTGTTGTGTGACAGTGATGAAGTATATTGTTGTGTGAAAGCGGGATGAGGTATATTGTTGTGTGACAGTGTGATAAGGTATATTGTTGTGTGACATTGTGATAAGGTATACTGTTGTGTGACAGTGATATAGGAGTGCTTTGTAAAGTGTGACTTGTCCTGTATCGTGTCTTTTTGTTTATATCAATATAATTATGACACATTCTTGACTTATTTTCAAATCAATATGAATTGTAATATTTATAATCTGCATGTATATTGATATATAAATATTGCAATCGATTACGAAAATAACTTTCTTTAACAATCAAAACAATATTTTTTATCCCATTGATTTCTTGATTTCGTGGTTATAAAATTGTGTATATATTTATTACTAATTTTATTTTTTTTATTCATTTACTGATATTTTATTTTTGTATAATTTGATTACATCAGAGTCTTACATGTACATGTGACAAATTATTTACAATAAAGATCTCCTCTAAAAGTTCGATTATTTAAAAAGCAGCAAACTTTAATAGATTCCCACTGTGAAATGAAACATTTAATTACGGTTCTGTGATTAAAGTGTTGTTGATATCTGATCGCAATTTATTCTAAAAGAAAAAGTTGGTTTTCTGATTCTCCGCTACTCTGCAGAACGCAAAAATATAAATTATATTGCATAGATGTCGAAACCGGGTGGGGTGGTTTGGACTACCATTGGGACCCATTTTATTTACAAAGATTGACAAAATCATGGCAAATCAACCAACCATTAAATAAAAAATAGAAATAGAAAATAAATCTGCCATATATGCAATCCTTTAAGAGAGCATATTTTGAGCTGAAAATTTTCAAATTTTATTTTTCCCTTTTTGAAATACCTATCTAAACGTAATTCCTATGGTTAGCTTAAACCTGAATTGAATGTTGTAACATTTTTACATGTATCAGCATCACATGGAAATCACATTATATAATTATATTTGCGAAATAAACAAATACCGAGACATATTTATTGAAATTAATAATTAGCATATGCTGTATTCCATCAGTTTTAAACGAATTCATTAAGAAGCTTACAATGATATCGATGTTTGAAAAGAGTGGATCAAATTAAAGCAAAAGTATTGGCAAATTTTATATTTGCATGGTACATGCATGACGCCAACAGTCTATTAAACTTTTTGTTCTTACTTGTCCGGATTAACAATCTAATTAAGCTCCAGTCATACCACAAGGTTAAGGTTAACCTGTCTTATTTTTAAAGAGTTACAAAAATTTACTGGATTGTACTTAATATTTAAAATGAATGCATGGTTTTTCTTGATTTTACTACAGAAAACCTTCCCCATATAAAAAAGAAAAAAAAACCTTATTCGTTGATTAATTTATTCATAAAATTGATTTTCTTGATGAATGTTGTACAATATGAAATACAAATAATAAACTTTCTGTGCCGCACACACACACACACACACACACACACACACACACACACACACACACACACACACACACACACACAAATTTAAAGAAAATAAAAAATAAAAAAATTAACTTATTCGATGATTAATTTATTGATAAGATTAATATTTTTGATGAATGTTGTACATTATGAAATGATAAACTTTATTTGCTGAACAAACTAATACAATTATCATTTTTTTTTCCAATTCAAATAATAATCATGAGCGCTATGAACTTGAATTCGCGACGAAAGTGATGCAATTCAAAATATCTTTTATTAATTCTTTGATGTATTTGCAGAAATCAAACTGATCAGCAGATACATTGTAAATGTTATTCCTAACATA
>WFKH01006014.1:26966575-27002167 GCA_016163765.1 Magallana hongkongensis | reverse complement strand
AAATCAAACTGATCAGCAGATACATTGTAAATGTTATTCCTAACATACATGTATTTCATTATTTCTCATGCCCCAATTGAATCATCTTTAAAATATGAGCAAAGTGGAAATAAAGGGTGGGGGGGGGGGGGGGTGAGTTTATTGAGCGGCGAGAGTTTGTGGTTAGGTTGTCAAGTTGGTGAAAAGCTATAGTTGTTAAAATCATTGAGCTCTAGTACAATTTTGTATGAAGTCTTAATAAATAAAACAATCAGTTTTGTCATATTACCCCAAAATTTATCAGTTTGCTCTGCAGTGCCTCAGTTTATGCTTCAGTTCGTTCTTCCGCGGATCCAAAGATGGCAGCAAACGTTCTTCAGAAAATATTTATGGTCATTGGATTTTTCTTATGGCTTCCTGAATTCAGTGGTAAGCAGCAATCCGTCATTTTCAACATCAGTCTGTTTTTGAATAACTTTAAAAACTAAAATGTAGCTCTACAATATGCAGTACCAGTGTACAAAATTGATATGCTTAGTGACAATGTTACATGCTGCATTGCAGAAAAGTTAAATACCATTATGCTAATTTCTCTACATAGCTTGCCGTTAAAATGTTAATAATATAGCTTCTCATTTGAAACACAATAGCAATGTTTAACTGATGATCGATGCGTCGTATAAATTTAACGGGTCTACTACATGTATTTGTCAAATTTCCCGAAGAAAACCTACAGTGTAATAACATCAGGGTAAATATCCAGGGACTTGAAATTTTGAACAAAATACTAATTTAGGTTTTTGCCGTCGCCCTGAATGAACATGTTAAAAAGTAGTTGTCCTCAAGCTCCTGTGGATTATATGTAAGCTAATTTGCTTTTAAATGCAGCTGGAAAATATTGCAGAAACAGTAGGTTTTGTCCAAACCTACACTATTGCTGCAGCGACCTCACCACTTGTTGTCCAAACGGCTACGTCTGTGCTGGAGCACTCTGCATCAGCATTGTGTAAGTTAAGTTCGCCTTGTTTCATAATTAATCTAGCGTACATGTACATGTCATTCTTTAAACTAGAAGGTAAAAATTCAATTCAGAAATAACAGCAAGTTAAAAAGTTCACCGGGATATGAACTTGGTTGGTCACGTGATCAAATCCTGTGAAGCCCGAAGGGCTTCTCAGAAGATTTGATCACGTACCAACCAAGCTCATATCCCGATGAACTTTTTAACATTGCTGTTTATTACTTGTATTTACATTATTTTAAAAAAGGCAAATCGTTTAGAATTGTTAAAATTACCTAGATTTCATGTTTACAATAATCTAACCAACAAGCGATAGGCACGTGCTATGATCATTGTGACGTCATGAAAAAGTTCACACAGAATTGAACGTTTTCGCTATTCTATAGGTTCATATAAGGAAACATATTTGCAAATGTAAATATTTAAGAAATAAACAGCAATTTAAAAAGTTCACTGGGATATGAACTTGGTTGGTCACGTGATCAAATCCTGTGAAGCTCGAAGGGCTTCTCTGAAAATTTGATCACGTACCAACCAATTTCATATCCCGGTGAACTTTTTAACATTGCTGATTATTACTTACATTTACGTTTGAGAATGGCAAATCGTTGAGAATCATTAATATAACGGTGTTTTTACGTTTACAATATTGCAACCGTCAAGCGATAAGCGCATGCGGTTATCATTGTGACGTCACGAAAAAGTTCACACATAATTGAACGTTTTCGCTATTCTATAGGTTCACATACAAGGAAGCATATTTGCAAATGTAAATATTCATTTTTAAGGAACTGTTCATTTTCCGCGTAAGTTGAATCTTCGAAATGTGTTGTCAAAACAATATGGTGTAGGTAACCTTTAATTGTAGTTATAAACATTAATTTGATTTGAAGTACCAAATTATAATTTTTCCTCAAAACTACGTTTAATCGTCTTGGACAAGAAATCAAATGAAACATGTCTGAGCAGCAAAACAGGCGTGCGCTCATAAATCACATTTTGGAAATTATTTTTGTAACGTATCAGGGTCTTTTTTAAAATTAAATTATAGATTTTTTTTATAGAGCTATTGCCATTCCTCGCGTCATCATCGTCCCGAACATCATCATTGCAATTGTGGTTAACCTCGTCAAAAAAAGTAAGTCTTTGCGTGGTAAGCGCATATCATATACGGCTGCAGTCATTGCGCACAGACGTGATTCGAAATACTCGAGATTACAGGGGGTTGGCAGTGCAGTCATGGGCGTTCAAAAATATTACAATGCTTGAAAACTGTTAAAACTGCCAATTCATCAATGTACAGGTTGTTATGTTCGTCGGTCAAAGCTAAAACACAGATGAGAAATATTGAACAACATTTTCAACATGCAAATTTCCTCCATAAAGGAAAGCGAGTGCATTTATTAACTTACAAATTAAAATTTTCTAATGTTTCATAAATCCTGTTTAAATTTTGTATTATTATAGATAATTTGTATATTGCTGATGATGACTGCGTAGTTTCCATTGTTGATGTTTCGTATACATTGCATAGCGATACTTCAAACTTCCGAAAACACGAAAAGTGGGTGATTCGAAATGCCCCAAAAGACTGTACATTTCCTTTTATAACAGTGTCAACTCCTTGTAAAATCACCCATTTTGTGATTTTGCGTGATGGAAAATTTTGTATGTGTCCCTTTTGTTTCAGTTATTTTACACAGAGCCATTGTAATCAGACCGAACCAGCCCTCAGTGTCCATTATCCCACCCCCGGGTCAGAGGAAAGGGCGGTCCGTCTGCTAAGATTCAGAGGGAAAACCCCTCCACCTATTTAAATGAAGAGGAACCGCCATAGACATTCGTGTTAAATTATCTTCACCGAGGAAAGCAAATTACTTATGTTCATGTAAACATGAGTTATATACGTTTATATATTTAAATAGTTGTTTTAGTTTTTATTTTGTTAGTTCAGTTTGAATAAATATCATAACATGCTATGCATTCACTAATAAGGTGTGTAATCACCCCTTTAAAATGGAGCTAATTTAATATATCATAATTAAAATAAGATCCTTTGAAAAAAGGAATCTCTATCGCAACACCCTTTTACCATTGAATCTTATTGTACCTCAATTCATAATTCAAAAGGTTTTATTAATAATTTATAATAATTTCGGAATAAGAACAAAATTATTAAAAACTTTTTGGTTAAAATGAGGAAAAATCCGGTTTATTTGGTTTTTAAATCCCGTTATTATCATTTATTTTCCATATATATTCGGGTTTAGAGTCGTTTTAACAAGACCTTGGATGTTACTATCAAGTTTGCTAATCAAAATAAGCTGTCAAATATGGACATTCTTTCTTCTTTTTTGTTTTGGAAATCGAATTTCTTTAGAAAGTCTTTTTCGGTTCTTTTTTCTGACCAAACATTATGAGAGCTCATTAACATTCATAAACTATAATTGAAATCGGAAAACTTTTTGCCAAGATCTGCTCTGTTGTTTGAAATTGACGCTGTTTCAACTGAATGTACATCCCTGTACTGGATGAAGTTGGACAAGTGTCACGGTTGTAAGATGACATTTGTTACCCAGTCATCAGTTTACCAAGTGACAAAATAGGGTTGCTGTTCTTTTCATGATCACAGCTTCCTCTGTGTGTGTGTGTGTGTGTGTGTGTGTGTGTGAGAGAGAGAGAGAGAGAGAGAGAGAGAGAGAGAGAGCCTCTTTGTCATCATTGTACTTAAGTTAGGGAATGGAATAGGTAATTTGTAAATAAACGCTTTAAAATTTCAAAACGTATTGCAAATCAAAAAAATCTATCTCCAGCAGACCAAAATTTTGAATGAATTCTGAAAATAAAAAAAATACACGGTTATTGCATTCTATTCAATGTGCTGATTTACGTACATCCATCATCCTATGATCCGATCGATTGATCCTAATCGTTGGTCAGTAGGTGGAAATAATTTATATAACATTTTTGAATAAGTTTTCTCGTTATGTCACAAATGAGATAATTTTATTCCTATGCCCTGAAAATTGCTGAATCCCACCGGAAATAGTAATATTGCCCTCCCGGAACAGTTATATTTCACAGGAAATAGTTATATTGCCCTCCCGAAATTGTTATATTTCCCTCGCGTGCAATAATTCTGCATATTAATTACGTCGGGTTCGAAATTTAGCTAAGCAAATGTAAACAGTTCCTCGAAAATCAAAATGTCAGGACAGCGTCTGCTATTCAGACGAACCAACCTTAAATGGTTTAATTTGAAAAATTATCAGTTTTATTGAAAGTACCGATCGACATTTTACAAAACATCTTACATTGATTTGTAATTAAGATATGAAGATTTGTTAATTAAAGACAATTGTTTAATGAGGTAAATAAACTGATTTTTATTTTTTAAAAATGTTACATAACATATATTACATGTCTTCTCGGGCGACAATACCAGAATATTTGTCCCTCGGTGACAGGAAAGCCCTGAAATGTTATGTCGCTCTCTGCCTTCGGCATCGGGCAACATAACACTTCAACGCTTTCCTGTCACCTCGGGGCATATATTCTGGTATGTCGCCCTCGAAGCCATGTAATATATGTATAATATCTAACAGCCAAAAGACACGTCGAATATATGTAGTTTGTGATTGATTAATTTGGTCGTTAAGTCGTAAGCTATTTTGTAAAAAGCAGCCCAGGATCCCATAATTTGACCTTCATATTTGGTCAGAAAATAGAATTGAAGCAGACTTTCAAAAGAAATTGGTTTTCGAAAAAAAGCATAACTACCTACTGTAGCCTGGTATTAGAAGGTTCAAATAATACGGTTATAACAATGATTTGAAGGTGCTGATTAACATCCAAAATCCCATTTTTTGACCTCCTTGATTGAAGAACGGTGTTATTTTACTTCCTTTTAGCTTGAAAATATACGCGTGTCTGTGGGCTAAGGGAATCCAGTAAAGAAACAGTTCATGATCACAAGCTTACACTGGTCTCCGAATGAATCCAGTGGTGCTAGCTGAAAATTATATACATTAGGGTAATATTTATTTCCATAATCTTTAAAATACTGTTCTTAAATGAATTGATTTAATTGTGCTATTTGAGTGATAACATATCATTTGACTGTAGATGGCACTGCTGGCAGTTTAACATAAGTAGTTGCAAAATACTTTAAATACCGGGAAGTTCAATTTTAAAAGAACAATTTATGTTCACAATGTAATCTACCTTATCACATATCTAGTTGTGCCCATTAAGGCACTAATAAAATATATTTTCCTGTTACGGATCTGTTGCTTAAGATAAGCAGTTGCCAACATAGTTTTACACAATTTGGTCTGCACTTCATAACTCTTTACCTCCAGCAAGAGCTGAACAGAAGACATAGTCGAAGAATAGCTCATTGGTATCATATAGTTACATTTGATACTGTGGTTTCATTAGTATTTGTGGGTATCAGTTTACGTTGATTTAGTAGAAATTACAGTTTCAAGGATAGATGAATTCGTGGTCAATGATCCGGTCATTAAGATATTGCACCTCCATGAACAATTAATTTCATGTATCAACTTATAATTAACAACGAAATCCACGAAAATTGGTATTCAACAAATATGGATGAAATTACAGTTACAGTCTGGAGCCAACTTGCAATTGTGAACTGTTTTTTTTTTAAACATCTTTGACCTGATGTTGTGATAACTGACAGATGTCATCTATCCAGGAATTTTGTTATAATCTATAATTGTTAACCTCCTACGGGGTCTTATCGAACAGTAGTGGTGTTGTTAGCCTTATTGACATAACTTACCTTCCTTAGTAATACATGTATCTTAATAGTACCACATTCGCTAAAAAATCACTCTGAAGTTATCTTATACATTAATCGGGACCAAATTTAAAGCTCTTAAATATCCCTTTCGCAGTCATGACAATTTTCCCAAAGAAATAAAAAAAAAACATATAAAATAATCAAAAGCCGATATGGGCTTCTTATTTGTTTCTGTAAAGATACGTCATCAAGTTATATCTTGGTGTGTCGAACCACCTTATTAATTAAAGGGACCTAGACACGAATTGAGATCATTTTTTTTATTTTTTATGTATAAAATGGTTTACTAGTGCATTTTGAATAGTTGACCAAAATTTGAATGTTAGAAGTCAATTAGTAAGAGAGATACAGAGGAAAGAATTCATTGTTATGTAAACAAAGCTCGAGTCTTACATTTGTTTACAAATAATGTAATGTAAGGAATTACCCTTTTTTTGACAAAAAAAGTCGTGGTAAACAAGATAAACTGATTCAATGTGTTCATAAATAATAATATCAACAGAAAAAACATTTGATTGAAACTATACCAATAAAACACATATGTAAATAATAATAAGATTCGAGCTTTGTTTACTAAACAAAGAACTTCAAACTCTGTATCTTTCTTGTAACTCAATACTTGACTTTCAAATTTTGATGAGGCATTAAAATAAACCTACTTTAACCATTCTAAACATTAAAAACGGAAAAATAAAATTTAAAAAATTTGAGTTCAAATCGTGTCTAAGTCCTTTAAAATTAATCTTTCCTTCCTTTGGTACATTTATTTAACGTGCGAATTAGGCAGATAAAAGGGACACAGTTTTAAAAGATAGGGGTAAATTTGATGATATTCGTGAAATTCATAACCCAAATGAGAATTAATTTGTGATATCAGCGACGTTACAACAACGTTTCATCCGCGGTTTATGAATCTTGTGTATAATTACTTTTTAGATAAAAACTGAGTCACTGAATTTAAAAGAAAAAAGGAAACAAACAACTCGACGCAGATTTACCCTATCTTTTTATTCAGATTAGGGAAATCAGAAGGGAAGAAAACCTCCAGAACTGCATCCGCTGTATGTACGAACTACATGTATGTGATAAAACGTTTCATGTACAAGTGCTTCTCTCAAATGGTTTCCTTCGACCTACTTCTATTTAAACTCATCTTGGCGGTTAAGTATATGACCTTCTCCGCATTTAACTATCTATTTCCGCTAGATGCGGATGCTGCAGTACTTGGATTACCAAGCGGGGTTATTCTCGTTAAAATTGTCACTCTCGTCAGCGCTTGTAAAGATGTTGAAATTTTACGAACTTCCGCAGAATCTGGAAATCAGACAGATGTATCAGTCCTACTAATAAACTGTTATAAGAAAAAGGTCCATTAAATGACAACACTTTTCATCTTTAGAAATAAACTGACTACATTTACAGTAATTAACTTATACTGGCAAAAATCAGACAGCTTCAACCCATTTGGAACTCTTTGTAACTTTTCGGAACACCTTAAATTATAGATTTTTAAACCGATTTCATAATATTTTCAGTGCAAATATTATGCAGTTTTCTTAGCTTTAGCAGTACTTACCGATACTTTCAATAAAGAAATTTCAGACGTTTTTTCATTGTTATAAATGGTTTTAAATTAGTCACAACATAATTAATGTTCATCGAAAAACAAAACCCACATACCCCCCCCCCCCCCCAAATCATAAAGAAATTTAGAAATAGATCTGCCAAAAAACCCCACAACAACTAAAAAAGCTTCCGCAAGTCTAAATGTATACCACATCGTAGTGGCAGCGGAATTTTTCATTTATTGAGGGTGCCCACCCTGAAACCAGCCATTAAAGAATAAAAGAAATGGAAGAAGTGTCTAAAATGTAAATTTTTATCATAGCTACCAAATTTTTCTTAGAGAAATGAAAGAATTTGTTTGATTCAAGAAAATGTAATAACTCTACTTTGATAGAACAATCATTGTCTTATCTTTCTTTATTTTGTCCCAAGATATATGGTGACCCGATAGAGCCATTGCAAAAGTGTATTAGCGCGTTAGAAACAACACGCTAGCGCGTTAAAGACAACGCGCTTGCGAACTAATAACAACGCAATAGAGCGTAAATAGAAACACTCTGGCGCGTTAATTACTTCGCGCTAGCACATTTGTCACTTCGCGCTAACGCGTTGTTCATAACGAGCTGTTACAATTTTGCAAATGCTCCTAATGGGACACCATAAAGATATGTTCTCGCACCAAGTTTTCCTTTTTAAATATTTACAAATACCCGAAGGTTCAGACTTTATTTTTTTCACTACTATGAAAAAGGATTTGCATTGCAAATATCCTAAGCTTAAAGTATTGTGTAATTGTATTGTGTATTAAAGTATTGTATTACTTATTAAGTAAAGTTATTTCTTATAGTATAAGAAAAATTGTGCACGGTACCGGTATTCCGATAATCAAAATATCTAATTAGATAAAAATATGCCAGATTTTCCTATCAGAAATTTCTTAATAATTCTATCTTCGTCCTTTTAAATATCTCTTGGGAAAACAGGTGACATATCAATAAAGAAATCATAGAATTTTATTTAGTAAATCTTTTTATAATGATCGATTGTACTTAACTGATAGGTATAGATTATTATGTGTACAAATGGTCAAAAACTGTCAAAAAAAACCCAACAAAAACTAGGAAGAGTATAAAAGGTTTGCAACGCGGGAAAAGATTGCTATTGTGTTAAGTATAATAAAATCAGAAACGCTTTGACCTTCACATTGACTTGGTTCAAGGTCACTGCACGCCATTAACCAAAAAGTTCTGTTTAAGTAAATTAGCCAAAAAGGGCTAGGTGGAGAGTAAATATACGCTCTTAAAAAAGGATTTTTGTGTGTGATCCGTTATGACCTTGACACTTGACCTAAAAACATCATTCAACGTCACTGCATACCCTTTGATCAAAGGCACCATGTGGGTGAAGTATAAGCCAGATTGGAGCATATGGGAAAGAAGATATGCTCCTGACAAGGATTTTTCATATAATTCTGCTATGACCTTAACATTTGATCTTGAAAATTGGTTCAAGATCACTACACACCCTTTACTCAAAAGCTCTGTTTATGTGAAGTATGAGCCAAATAGGGCTAAGTGGAAAGTATATATGCTCTGAAAAAAGGATTTTTGCATGGTCCGATATGACCTTGCCCCTTGACCTACAAACTTCTCATTCAAGGTCACTGCACATCCTTTAACCATATACACTCTGTGAGTAAAGTATGAGTCAGATTGGACCAAGGGGAGAGAAGATATGCCCCGGACCTGATACCTGATAATCACTACATGAGGTCACATGACTCATTGTGAATACACACCAGAAACTCGCTTTAGTGTATTAATCTTCCTAATTTACCTGAAAGTCAATACATTTAGTCATGTGATAGATTGTGGATGCACAAAGTAAATTTAATAAATAAACCATTTATTACTGAACACACACACACACACACACACACACACACACACACACAGAGAGAGAGAGAGAGTTTGGTTGTCAAACACGGCCAGTTTACATGAAAAATAGATTATCCAATTAGGTCATCTTTTTCGAAGTATAAACCACTTAGGTAATCTTTTATCGTCAGACAATCTTTGTATTCTATCCATTTCCTGAAATCATTTTACACTGAATTACTTGAGTACTTGAGCAATGCAGGCTCAGCCATGGCTCTGATCGTTTGGTTGTTCGCTCTGCTGCGTGTTGTGTCGTCTGCTTGCGGTAAGTTTATTTCTATTAATTTTCTGTTTTCAAAACCCATCCCCTCGTGTTGTATGAGTTCTTCGTATATAATTTATGTAGGAATTATACATGTTAAAATCATTCAAGGTCTGAAATCAATATTAAATATACATTATAAGACTCGTCTTTTTAAGCAGTGTTTTTACTGTTTACATACTAGTACAGTCATGTAGCATTGATTGAGGTTGGTGGTAACCAGATAAGGGGGCGATTGGCGCTTCAAATTGGATGGGCAAACGAAAAAATTTAGCGCCATGAACGTTTTTTCAACAAAATTCAAGACAATATTGAGTATATCGAATGAACAAATAATTATTAATAAAGTAACATCAAAACAAAAATGCCTTTCAGGGGTTTGAGCAATTTCTCTTGCACATAATTATAATTCAATTCTATTTTATTCTATTCTATTCTACTTTATTCTATTCTATTCAATTTAATTTGTTTTTCTTAAGTTCTACAACTCATTGAAATACAAATAACATAATATACAATATATAAACATTCTCTTAAAAGCAATCGGTAAGTGAAGATACATGTCATACTATGAACATTACCACAATGTATGTTTTACAAAATATTATACAAGTGCATAGCAGTTTGACATAATGATACTGCTATACTGCTAGTATAATGAAAAAACTTTTTAATTTAACGTTACAGCTCTTAACAGGAATTTGCCTTTATTAAGTTTTTACGAATCGTCCATACAAAATAGCTAAACTAATTCATTAACATTAGGTTTGCATAATAAAACGCAAAATATATTTCTTTTTAAATCCTCATAAAATGGACATTTCAAAATAAAACGGAATTCATCCTCTACATAATCTTGATCACACAAGTAACAAAACCTCTGACTTCTCAAAAATAATTATGTCTGCCTTTGTCAATGTTCAAAGAGTTAGAAGGGGTCTTAATTTTTTTATACTTGTTTTACCATTGTTTTATCGAAGACTGCACAATTTTCAGTCTGAATGGTTTCAAGTGATAATGTAAAATGTGGGCAACCTGTGTGCTTTCCAATATTGTTTCAATAGATTGCAGTTTCCTGGGTGTTTTTTTTTCAAATTTCCACGAACTATAATTTTTATGCATACCCTTATATTAGCATTTTAGTTTCAAACTTTATATGTATAATAAAATTACTCTTTTTACGGGATTATCCAGTGCAATGGACATAAATATAATTCATACAATTCTGATGTATTCCGTATCATAGCGATTTTTAGTTTCAAACGTATATGTATAACATTATATTTACATTTTCCAGTGTCTTTGCCTGTGATAACAGTACGAATCGATATTGTACTATACAGTCCAATAAATTCAAATGACGTATTGTTGGGGCGCAACTAGGGTTTGCATACTTAATATTCTAATTTTAATCGTACAACTGCTGAAAATTATATAAATATAAGTAATAAGGAATCATTCCTTGAGTATTATAAGGTGATGATTTCGGTCGTGCCGTGAAATCTATCATAAAGGTAAGCTAAGAGGTACTTGTAACTTCCATTTACATTGTTTTTTTTACATTTCTTAGAAATGATTAGCTTTCATGTTGACCTATTTCGAGTAATGCATCCGGGGTTTAATGACGTACAAACGTTTGTTGTTTTTTTTTTTTGTTTTTTTTTTCTCAATAGATAGCATTGTTGTTGTTTTGTTGTAGACACCCCAGTGATGTTCAGTGAAAATTCCACAAAATTCCCATTCAGCCAGGAGTCGCTTACATTAGATTGCAACGCTTCTTCTTATGATCAAATAAACTGGTACCACGTACCTGATGGAACAACGGACCTTAATCCTTTCCAATTTAGTTGGTGTACACCCAAGACATGCAAGCTATATGAAGACTCCACGATACTCAACATTAGAAAAGTCAGCATGGAGCTAATCTTTAGCAAAATTATCTGTGTAGCATCCTGCTCTGTGACCGGGAAAAATGCTACAGCCTATGTCACGGTTTGGGTTCAAGGTACCTATAAATCCTCTATGGGCTTTTAAGTGTTTGCAATTGGGTATTGAGTTATGAAATAAATGTATACCTATATTTTTTCTCCGGAATTATATATATGCCTGCTGATTATTAAATTATTTCATTTAGAATGTGTTCCTAAAATACCAGTCCTCGTACAAGTACAAAACAGTACCGTCAGCCTCGGAGAAACAGCAACTCTCACGTGCAAGGCAAACATGGGGACCTGTTATAAACTGACTTTTCCAAATTATATATGGAATGGAAATGGCAAGAACATTTCAGAACTGAACACTACCA
This sequence comes from Magallana hongkongensis, assembly GCA_016163765.1. Taxonomy (NCBI): domain Eukaryota; kingdom Metazoa; phylum Mollusca; class Bivalvia; order Ostreida; family Ostreidae; genus Magallana; species Magallana hongkongensis. The sequence goes on along the minus strand of WFKH01006014.1, from coordinate 26,990,269 downwards.
GCAGATACTCCACTGATGTGGAATTGTAACTACATGTATTTAAATGATCACTTTCTTGAATTATAAGATATAAATTATAAGCAGCATATCATGGCTACTAAATTTGTAGATAAATAATTGAGGTGGAATACTAGTATTCTTTAACACAAATACCCATTGATGATCGTTCCAAATTGCATTAGTGCTTTATAGATAATGAAAGCATTCAAAAGCAAAATTTTCAACTATAGTAGGACTTGTTTTGAATACACACAAAAATATTCGAAAAAAATAATTGGAATCAAATACCTGATACAAACCAAGAAATTAAGCTCAGTTCTTTACACAAACGACGTTTTATCCTACAACTATAGATACTTTCAGGTCACAATAAATGGCGGTATTTAAATGTTAATAATATATGAATTTTACCGCATTTATTTTTCCTGAAAATTTTGATTGATCTGTCACAAAATGTTATTTTAAATGCACATTTTGGTCATCGCTTCCAGCTTTTGTATATTGAAATAAGTTCTTTCTTCATTACATCTAATACATGTATAAATCTTAACCCTAAAGTGTAGTGAAGACACACACTTAATAACCATTAAAGTTATGAAGATACGCTATTTGGAGATTTATGTATCAATGTTTCTAGTATGGAAATTATTAAATAATTATAAATCAATATTTTGAAAATTTACATCTTTATTTAAAACGGATTTTGGAAAAATGTACAGCATATTGGATTTCTATTTGAAGTTTCTCCTCCGTCTAATTACATATATTAGGCATTTACTTGCCTAACTTGCCCATTTAGAATACCAAGGAGCTTAATTGTCGTATATAACATTACTACTTGGATAAACATAAAGGTGTCCCAGAGCGGAGAATTTGAAGAACGATATACTGAATGTTAATAATTATGACAATGTAATCCATGATCTTAATTAATTTCAGAGATGATGCCGGGAAACTAGTGACAACGTTAACGATACGTGACGTCACAGAAGAAGACTTGCAGTCATTTGACTGTATCTTGATTGATAACCATTTTAGGAATGGCTCTGATCAGAGGACTGTCTTCCTCTCCCTATCAGGTAGCAAACAAATCAAAGTACGAAAGTTTTTTGAGCGGAAGCGCTAAGCTACATGAACATGTAACGTTTTTGCTATTATCTGGTATCTTTCTCATTATTTAATTAAAAAAAGATGATAGGCGACAGTGTATACATAAAATGACAAGATGTGGTTTTCATGTAAATTTTGTCAGATTAATCAAACTGCACACGATGGTTTTTTTTTATTATTTCCTAACCATCAGGATTTTTCCCGACTTTTTCCTGTCCGATGCAAGGAAGAATAATCCTGAGTGCTAAATTGCCTTCGGTATCGGCTGACATAACAATCCAGGACCGGGTTGCTCAAAACACTGGTTAACTTAATTCAATGATTAAATCGCTTATACAGTGGTTAAATTTTGACCAGTGGTTAAACTCTGTTGCTCAAAAGTTAACCACTGGTTAAATTGCTTAACCAGTGGTTAACTTTTGGCTAAAGTTAACCATTACCCAGAGCTGGGTTAAGTCTTTAAACCAGTGGTTAAACATATTTAAATTCTCGCTTGTTGTTGATGTCAATTTTGGTAGACTATACACAAGAACCATTGAGTAAATAGATATTTTTGTCATAATTTCGACACAACATATACAATTAATAAATGAGACATATTTTTAAAATTTTAATTGTAATATATATTACTTTTATGCATGCATATCCAAATACAGTGGGGCTTCAGATATCCGGACGCTTCAGTTTACAGACTTTTTTATTTGGGAACAGATTTTTATACGTTATTTTGTTGCAATTCACATTCCGGATCAGGACAGTCTGTTTTTACCAAAAACAAATCTGTTTAACTATAAATTTTGCTTCATTTAACTGGACGGTAAAATCTAAATGATACTCCACTTAATATATTAGAAAGATTACGCCTGTCAGTTGAGTTCCACACCTTTTTCACCTGCTAGACCCCCATGAGAAGCTCCTATAAACACTCTGACTTCCCAAATCACTTTCAAATATTACCGACAGTACTGGTTAGACAGGATTAGTCACGCCTCACTGCACCTGGCTTGGCTATCTTTACTAACACTGTTCACCTGTCAAGTCCAATCACTTTTTAAAACACCCCTCTATTTCAAAGGAAGAATGTGCTTAATAAATCAAGAAATTTTTACATAGCTTTGTGTTATATATATTCAAAACAGTTATTATAAATGAAGTGTCTTGTGAAATTCTTGTTAGAATAAGTCAAAACCGGAAGTACAGTATAGGAAGAAAACAAAAAGGAATGCATGTCAACTGATCGAAGTGCATTGGTGGAAAAATGACGTGTCTAGAAATAGAGTGAACATAATAAATAGGCACATTTCACAGTTGGACACGATATATTTAGCTAGATTTGGCTACTATTATATTTTGGTGAATATTTCCTTACTAAATAACAATATAAAGCAGGGTTTCTTGCATTAAAAACAGGTGTATTTCAAAGGACAACTCTAATTTGTTGCTGTTTCGTATGAAAGGCAAAGAAAACAGCAACACCCATTATAAACAAATAAATTATCATTTATGACTACAATAGACACATTTAAGATATCTGGACGCCTCACCTATCCGGACGACTGGACTTGGGAACGAAATCGTCCGGATAACTGAGGCTCAACTGTATATTGCATCTGACAAATAATGGAATGCGAAATACAAATTATATCTGAACTCTATCAGATACATTATTTACTAGCTTGAGCATGCAAGTTAAATATTCCTATTAGTGTCTATCATAGCAATGCAAAAATATGTATACTCTAATAGATGATACATACTAGTAATTTATGAAACAGTGCAGTTTTATACTATTTTTAAGGGGGTGCTCTGAAAAAAGGGGAAAGGGGAACAAAAATATATTGTAACATACTATTATTTCCAAAATCGAAATTATTTTAAGTAAGTTGGGTGGGGTTGTTAAAGGTAAGAATTAATGCTAACAGAGAATTGCTCAGCGACAGCAGTAAGGGTTGTGGAAAATTACTGTTACTCCTTTTTTTGTGATCCGATTTGTTTGTTTGATTGAATAATACTAGACATTAACCGGTGCTTGTACAGGTTGAGTAAAATAGACATGATTTGAGAAAATGAGTTACGAAACTATTATCAAAACCATGCGATCTTGAATCAGAAGTATATTTATGATATGCATAGTTAATAGGAAATATATATAAATGAAAAGTGTTATACGTGTATAATATTTATTTTTATTTTACTTTCATGTTAAATACTGAAATCTGATTGGTTTAGACGCAGTTTATAATCCGTTCTATTACCCCCAGCGTTAGCAACACAATTGGCAAACGGGTAACACAATAAAAATTATTACAGGCGCGTAAATTATGCGCGTACGGTTCGCCGTAGAATCCACGTCAGCAGTAAAGTTTTCTTTAAATTAAGACATTCAGTATAATAAAATAATTAGTGCCTGTTTGGGAGGGTAACAGTTGAACTAGAGCTATGCCATTCAGTCACCTTTCCAGACCTTTCAGTTAACATTCAGTTCACTGAATGGCAATGCTTCATTCTGTGGGGGTCTTCGAGTCCTCAATGCCCGTCACCCCAGGTATGATACAATGTGGGTTTTTTCACAGATCAATCAATAAATTAATCCAAGTCCTTGAAATAAAACAATTATTAATTTTACTTGAACATTCAACCAATCATGGAGAATCTATGGTTTGTTTATATTGTCGTCTGACCACCACACGAATAGATGACGTGAATTTTGGGTACACATTGAAATTACAGGGCATCCCCCATATTTTTTTTTCAGACAATTAGGCTTAATACTTCAAAATAGTGTTGTGATTTATACATACAACATAACTTACCTGGTATAAAGTATTGGCACAAGGATGATATTAATACACTGTAACATATTCCTTTCACCACAATATTATTTCAAAGATATCGTGTCCATATTCGATTGTCTGTGCAAAACAGTTTAACAAACAACAGCATAACTTATGACTTGTAATTGATAAAGCTTGGCTTTAACAGTCTAACATATCGTTAATTAAATCACATAGTACATGTAAGCTTCCATACATAGGAAAGTTGATACTCACATCACGGATCATTCGATCTCATTTAAAACCATCAGAGTTAGCCCCCTTCTTCATTTAAAAAAGTGACGTCAATATTGTGATACAAAATGGGTTTTCTAAATCACAACAACAATTCAAAAACACAAACACGACGAGCCAGTATATCTCGAATGTAGGTATATATTAGAAATATATTGGAAAGTTTTTGAATTTCTGAAAATAACTTCATTTGATTCAGGGGAATTAGTTGTTACACGGTCCAGACAAACCGAGACATACAGCAGAGATACCCCCCCCCCCCCCCCCCCCCAATATGAACAGTGCCTAAAATCTGATGTGTTGTATCCGATTTCATCATTTTATACTTTATTTGCAACCCTCATTTAAACACATGTGCATAATCTTTTATCAGTTTTTTCAACGATTTATAAGAATAAGATTAATCAATAATTATCAATGATAATCAATAATTTATCAATCAATAATTCTTATGTGAACATTAATCACTTACAGGCTCGTACACTAAAATTGAAAATAAAGTGTTTCAAATTTTGTAAAATTAAGGGTTTTGTCTGAATATATTATTTTCAGTTTTTTTCTTTGAGATCATAAAAAGAGCGTTAAGGCCGGGAAATTAAGTGTGCGTCTGTGGGATAAGGAGGGAGGTGGGGGTCATCTTAAAAATATATGTAAGTAAGCAAGTAATTTGTGTATTATAGTGACACGTGCATATTATGTACAATTGTGCCGTATCATACATATTTTAATCAATTAGTCGTACATTAATGTTAGGCACACGGCCCAATGAACCTCATCATAGGTCACCTTTGATTATATTAACGATTATAGTTCATCACGGATTAAACAAGTGTATAAATTATTTTGGGGTTGTGATACATATCAAATTATAATGTTATATCAAGGCGAATATCAGCAACTGAAGGTTAATCTCAATTAGCAGGGGAATATCACTTAAGACTGTTCCATAAAAAGGACACGGCCGATCTGAGATTATTGTCTTGAGTTTTTTCATCATATAACAAAACATTATTGACTGTTTCCGGAAAACACGGATCATGAAAGCCCTCCTTGTGACAAATATATTGCACGACGCGAAGTCCCTTAGGGGCTTACATAATCAATGTTGCCATCAACCTCAGTCAACATTTATATACATGTGGTTATTATATTATAATATGATTGATTAATTCCAAGCTCTCTGATTGGCTGATATCCAACAATCTAGAAAAATTAAAACGTTATACGGTGTATTCACCTGCACGTGACCTAGGAGGTCAATATAACATTTGATTTTCTCTACATTTGGACTAAATATAGATCGTCCAATGAAATATTGCGTTTCTCAATTTGTTCGGCTATGGCTTTAAACAAAAATCTTCGCGTGATAACACTAAATTTGATATGTCTATATCATTTCTTCGCTGAATCATATAATTAAACAATTATTGCTGTTTCTTTCGATCAGTGCGATCAATTGACTACCCGAGAAGTACAATACGATGATTTAGCTACCCGATAAGTACAATCAACACTGTGCCGGATAATTATGCCAGTGCCAAGGTGGCATTTTTGCACCCGTCTAAAAATTCAAATATGCCATATGATAAACCATTGCTTAAAGAGTTTACAACCACCTTTGTTATCATTGTATCTCACATATCAGGTGAGATATTTACCTTTCAAAACTAACTTCCTACAGGAAAATAATTTTTCCCATAGGAAAAACAGTATTCCTATAGGAAATTAGAAATTTCCTATCGGAATACAAGAACTTCCTATAGGAATTTTAATTCCGATAGGATTTGATGAAATCCGATAGGAGATTTTAATTTCCTATAGGAAAACTACCTGTCTGAGTCAAATTCCTACAGGAAATAGCTTTCTCCTATAGGAAATATAATTCCTTTAGGATTTTTAGAAAATCCTATAGGATTGTCAATATTTCCTGTAGGAGAATCGTTTCCCCTATGGGAATTATCATTTTCCTATGGGATATTAATTTTTAAAGGTAAATATCTCACCTGTCAGGTGAAACACACAAAAAAACAAAAGTGGTTTTATACTCTCTAGACAATGGTCTATCATTTGATATATATATGGATTTTTCCGAAACTGCATCTTACGCGGGTGCAAAAATGCCACCTTGGCACTGACATAATTATCCGGCACAGTGTTAATCGTACTTAGCTACCCGAGAAGTACAATATTGTACTTTTCGGGTAGCTAAATCATCGTATTGACCTCAATAACAGCAATAATTGTATATTATAGCTTGAAAATTTACCCTCTTCCACCCCAATCTTACCTCCATGTATTTTTCATTTATGTAAAACTTGTCATGTTTTTGTTACATATATAAATATTAGGATGCCCCCTTTGCTTCTATTGTAAAAACATTTCTTAGCTGTGTGACTGTAAAAACTGTTCCATGGGAATAAAATTAATATGTTCTTATAATTTTAAAAATGGAGAACAATAACGGTTTAATACGAATTCCATAAAGTTAGCTTTAAAACCTTGTATCTCTTCATTATTCTTTATTTTTTCAGATAAAATTTCGGCAACAAAAAGATATAGAATGGCTGATATTGGACAGCCCTGTCTAATTCCTATTTTCATTTCGCATGTTTTTGAAATCCATCCGTTAATTCTTTAATCTTAATATTCGACCTTGATATAAAATTTTTATCCAATTTAAAAAGTTATCCCCGAAGTCGAATTTTTCTAGTGTTTTAAATAAAAAATTCCATTCTACTGAATCAAAAGCTTTTTCAAAGTCGAATAATAACAAAATGCATTTTGGATTAACATATTCATTCAATATAATAGCTAAGCTGGACCGCCATGTATTTCTTCTTGAGTTTTGTATTCATCGAATGGATGTTGATATGTTTTATAGCTAGAAATTAGGGATGACAACTTCTACATTTTGAATATTTGCAGTACTGAGATCTGTCTATAAAAGTCAAGAATCCACCAGCTAATTTTGTAAGACGACGTATCGAAGTTGTTTCTCTTCGCCGCCGTCTTGATCAAACTTGGAAAATTTCCTCTATAAAAGCAACCAAAAACATAATCTCAAAATGACTTTATTTGAAACATTGAAAGCTATGAATTCGAAATCAATATAAGTTAATTTAACTTTTTATATAGATTCATTACAAGCTAGCAACTCTTTTCTCATGTCAATATATAAATTGTATGAAATGTATATTTTTTTATATGAATATTAACAATCCAACATATTGCATCTCCAAATTGGTTGTGCAAAAAGAAATAATGGATAAAAAAAAAAACCAAATATACATTGTCAAGTAATTTATGTAGAAATATGTCATCCTGTTTTTTAGCAGGGGGGGGGGGGGTTAACTTGGTTTACAACTCATTGACCTTATGTCTGACACTTTAAAAAAAAAATTAATGTATAATTATCGTATCTTGAGTGCATGCATTTTCTGCACCTCCACAAAAAGATATTGCGTTGAATTCATTATAGAAGCTTCATTTTCACCTGAAAGATATTTTGGAATTGTATCCATAATTTGACTCACTTTATACACAATAAGTTTAATGAACAAATGGTTGAAATAATATTTAAACATTTAGCTGGTTACTTTTGTTTCATTCAAACTATTCTTGTTGCCCTAATGTTCTTTGTATTAACATTCAAAGTACATTAAATTGATTAAATTGCATTCATCAAATATATCCGAATACTAATAAAACAATATAATCAATGGTTAATATTAAAATTGTTTTAACTTAAATTGAAATGACCAACATAAACAAATAATTTGTTTTTTTTTATTATTTTGTAGAGTCCAGTTGGCATGTCCCTTCTAACAATAACTATATTGCTGCTGTTGTCATAGTTCCTATCATTGTATTTGCTATCCTCTGCTATTGCTGTTGCCGCTGGCGCATTCAATACTTTTGGAAGAAGAAAAACCTGAAAGAAAGAGGTATTTCCTTTTTGAGATCCCCTGAGACAAGTGATTGAGCTAACTTTTAGTCTTATCACTTATCTGGAGTCTATCATTATCGTTGGGGTTCTTTTTCTTCATATATAAGTTTTTTAGAAAAGAATACATGGAAGTTAAGAATTTATATATCATTTAAATACCGTATTAGGTATTGAAAAGGGTAATTGTTGTTTTATAAGCAATTCATTTTACCGAATTTTTAAAAATAAGCAGAAGACACAGGTATTTTTCCAGTAAATTTTCGAATAGGAACTTGAATACATATCCATTGCCAACAGTCAAAATCACATTATGGTTTTATTATGTGATTCCACATTCAAATATGTTATTTTTGTACTTAACAAGGGTATAGCTATGAACACATTTTCTTTCTCGAGCAAAAACGATTAAATGTGCTTTTTTTGTCATTGTCACTACATCTTTCGAAACTAAGCCGTCGTTAAATTCATCTTTTCAACTCAAAACATGATAAAACAAATAACTTTGTATTTTTACTTTACACAGGGGATTTCGCCACATATAATTCTCATATCAAAATGATATGATTCTTATATCATTGCGCTGATATGAGATGATAAAAAAAGGGCATCATATCAGAATCATATCATAGGTATCATATGAGAATCATATAATTCTGATGTGAGAATTATATATTAAGGGCATCATATCAGAATTATATGATCGTTCATATAATAACTATATAATTCTTATATGATAATCATGTAATATTGACATCATATGAGAATCATATGAATAGAATATATGTGCATACTTTGGCTTTGCAGCGCAAAATATTCCCCCTATTTGACACATGTTAAACATTAGAAGTAGATAAGATACATGTAGAATGTGTGCTATCCATATGTTTCACATGCAAATACTTGCAAAATAAATGCCTCTAAATGTTTTCAGTCTTCAAAATCATTTGCTGATACTTATCAACTTGCTGCTCTAACCTCCTTTACTTATTATCCAATTTTCACATCAATGGATCTTGAGGAAAATTTCATTCGTTTTGCTTTCCAAGCCACTAAAATTATAGCTAGAGAAAAAACAAAACAATTTTCAGAATTAAAATAAATTTAATTCCTGCAAATCATAACATATAGATGTTTATTCTTCTTGTTCTTTGGTACTTCAATAGTTTTCTGAAAAAGAAACATATTTTGACACTTAGAAATTTAAATATCAGTTTTTATGATTTGTAAATTAACACAATGCTATAGTAGCTCCTATATTCTACAATATAGAGGAGAGAGAGAGAGAGAGAGAGAATTTTCAACATCAGTATTAATTTGACACAGTAAAGTATTACCCAAAGTTCATTTAGCCCTTCAAGTCTGTCCGTCCACTTCTCCCTTTCTGATGTGTAAACCATAACACAAGACAAGTTTGGATTTTATCCTGAAATGTTAATGCAAACTTCAATATAACCATGCTTAAGACAAAGAGCATAACGGTTTTCAGAATCAATATTTTAAAGAGCAAAATCGTTCGTGTGTTGTCAACTCTTAAGTGAGTTTTCAAAAGGTTTAAACAAAATTTGAAGGAATCTGGGAATTTTTAATATAGGTGTTAACAATACAGTCAGATTTCTATTCAAATTAATTTTCACGATTTGTCGTATCATACCAGATTCAGAACAGGACACAGCCTTTCTATGAACTCGAAAAGAATGTCTGGATCTTGGAATTATAATCATAAAGTGTTCAGACTACATCCAACGAAGTTTGTGTACTATAATAGCCATTTGCTGAAAAATATAAAACAAACATTAAAATGATTAATATAAACATAGTTTAAATACATTCATACATGTATTAAAAATAATACTTACTTTTATACTACAATATTACTGAAGGTTTAGTAGAAATATATGTCATGCTACTGTATTGAAGATGTGAACAAATTGTGAATGACCTGTTTTAATTAACATGTAATAAAATAACACTACATTCATATGACTGACTGGTCATTTCCAGCAAATACCTGTCTTGAGCTAACTCGTTAAAGAAGAAAAATACAATAAACTCATTAATACATATGTGAAATTTACTAATCTGTTTGTAAAGTAAATTAAGTTTTTAAATAAAATAAATTACATAAATAATTTCAATAAATAGATATATACAAAATTTTATGCTTGATATGCGATATCAGATATTCAGTCATTCCCTGTTGATTTCCAACAGCTGCGAGAAAGACCTACTCGTTGCTTTACGTCGAGCTTTGCTCTAGTTTCCGGCTACTTTCACTTTTAACGTTTTTAGTGATCAAAATGCGCCTTATCTTGCATAAATTGCAATATATTTCAAGTTGGTGATTATTATACAAAAGTGTTGTTCTGTCTAAATCAAATTTAGCCATGCATAGTTGCACAGATCTGTATCTCTGCGGGAAATTTGTTTTAACAGACAGGTCTAGACTACCGTTTGAAATTGTAAAATTGTAATATTATTGTTTCACACCATATTAAGCTACTGTATTTCCTCATACATTTATATAAAACACTCTGATCCTCACCAGGAATGAATAGAGTGGTTTTTGTAAAGAAAAATGATGAATGATCTCGATCGTCGGTCAACTCGAATTTTCTTAGAAAAACTCAGCAACAGCTCTGTAGCATGTGTAGATTAACTCGCTAGCTACCGTCAGTTGAGTAATTTTAATTGCTAATAAATGAAAAAACCAGGACTGGTAGAATTCTTACCTTTCATCTGAAATCATCCTGCAGTTTCTGATTTCTTCTGCTTTCGTGACGTAAAAGTATGACGTATACATGTGAACGACAAAATCGAAGCCGATTCAGGCTTTATTCCGGAAATGTTTACACCTGGCTTAAGTTGATTTGCTGATATGTTTTAAAAAATATATTTATATATTTAGTGATTTTATTCATAAAACCAGAATATAGGAAGTAATTAAAATGTATACACTGTTTACTCACTTTACTTGAAAGCAATTATAGAAAAAACACTGGCTCATTGAATATTCTCTTATAAATTCAAACAAATTTTCTATCAAACCAATAATCATCATGATGCAAGGTATCTAAAATGATTTTCACACATTCCCTTTGGAAACATTTTGATATAAATCACAATCATCTAATTATCATATGATTCTTATATAATTTTGATATGATTATATTATGATATGATTCTCATATGAAGTAATTATCATATAATTTAAATCATATCAGAATCATGTGATAGGGATTATATAATTCTTATATGAATCAATTTTTATATCATTCTTATGTGATTTCAATATCATTCTGATATGAAAAGCACTTCATATCAGCATCATATGTGGCGAAATTGCCTATGTTATGGTTCTTATTGTTAAATATATCATTTTAAAAATTCTAAACAGCTTTTAATTTTTGGAGCATTTTTAAAAGAAACTTTATCTCTTTCTTTATTTTGGAAATTATAACTTATTTATACTTTCTGAAACTTTTTATAAAATACATTTCATGATGAAAATCTTGAAAAAATTTTTATTGTCTGTAAATGTGAAAAAATGAGTTAGTTCATAGTAGTTTCAATTATCATGAAATAAAATCATATATGACATCTTCTCGTAGTGGACATTTTTGCAAACATACTTAAAAGTATTGTCCGTCGAAGACTGACTAAGTCCCTTTATGATAATCAATTTGACAAGCAGAAGTAGGTTACAATGTACTTCTGTACAGGCCTAATACACCATCAGAATACACGCAATTATATAGGTACATATTTACCAAATACTTGATTGTTTCAATGCCCGCATTGTAGGCATAGATGCGGCGCTTTAAGAGTGGTCTAATAAATACTGTTCCTCTTGTTTATGCGAACAAGTCCTTCATGAATTTCAAAAGTTATGAATAAATGCTTAAAAAAGAAGCGAAAATCCCTATGAGTTGTACAAAGTCCAATCACTGTCATATGAAGTAAATTCAATGGTTATGTCAAAAAAGAAAGTATTTTTCATACGATATACATGTATGAAAGTTATGATTGTACATTTAAGGGGTAAACAAGGAGTGGGACGCCCTACTTTGGCATGATGAAGAACACGCCGAAGATGCCAGTACTCTGCTAGCGGCACTAGAGGGCATGAGCTACCGAGTTTGCACCAAGGAAGACAGAATTTGCGGTAAGCAAAAGAAGAGATGTTATTAGTGCTCAGTATAGAGGCAGAGGATTAGTTGTAAGAACAGAGTGAGAAAAGAGTCGCATCATTATTACAAAGGGGGTTAGGACTAGCAGCTAGTTCAAAGGCGAAAATTACTATCAGTTAATAAAGACTGTGATAATACAATCACTGTTAATAAACGAGATATTTTAATTGCAAGGTATTTTTAATTAAAACCTAGTTTTATTGAATTAATTCAATAAGGATTGGAAAACAGGCACAGTCTACGTATATCCCCTCCATATAACAGCAAGGGATAGAACAGTCAAATGAATACAGAACTAGATTTTTTTTCTATAGGTGGGAGAAAAAGAATTCTTTATATGTCCATTAATGAATCCAGTTTTCATATTGCCACAATTAAATCTATCTTATGGTGTTATATCCCTCTCCTATTGATTTTATCATATATTTTTCAAAAAAAAATTATATTGATTTTCATCAAAGTCAATATCAATAGATTCAAATGAAACAAAGTTAAAGTGGTGAAGCGCTACTATATTTTTTCAAAATTTGATAATATGTCTAATCATTATAGTAAAAAAAATAGATATAGTGATAAAAAAGCAAAATTTTACCATCGCAACATACAATCAAAAATATTAAATGTATATGAAAATAATATATAGTTTTATACATTGTCAACTTATATTACAAGACATAATGAAGCTCTGCTTTTTAGTTCAGAATAACACTTTGTTTTATAGGTTTGTAACAATCAAAGTACTGAAGTACTGACGGGAGTTGATTTATTGATTATTATTTATTTAAAAATCAACGATATGTAATTTCACATGACGAGTAGTTTCTTAGCTGTATTTGAATAAGTAGGCACATTTTTTTCTAATATGAATTCTCGGGCTTTTCCGACAAGAAATCCAAGCTATAGACGATGAACCTCGTATGAATCATGTTGTATAACATTTAAAGATAGAATTAACGCCATCAAACTCCACGATGCATTATGTTTCATTGATCAAAATATTTCTGGAAAATTGGATTCCAGCATTTTTTGCACGAACAAAAAATAGTTAAGTAGTCTACGCGAGTATTGGTTCTATCTTTAGATTGGATAGTCTGCCCTTGATTCCAAACGCTACCGCTGTAAAAATGGCGCTTTGGTAAACCAGTTTTATTGATCTCTGGAGTAGGAATACATACAACTACAAAAAATATTTAAATTGATCGTACCTTTTAAAATCTGGCTATTTTCAAAGTATTTATAAATAAGTTTTCTTAAAAAACAATGTTTCTAAATACATAACATCGAATTTATCGATTATATTCAAGTATTAAGTCTTGTCAGCGGTGATGATTTGTGCTAAGGTCCAAACACTGTTTCACTTCCGTTTTGCTAGGAGAATTTATTAAAATCAGGGTGCAAAACACAGTTTTATATGTTACGTTATAAAGACGTTTTCAGAGGAGGGACAAGCAAAACTGACCCCTATAAAAATAAATTGTAAAAACAGGTTACATATATATCTATATATCAATAGAAAGATAAAACTGTGAATTTTTTAAATATTAAAGAATAATGCACACGTAACTTAATGCTAGAATTTATTTGGCACTCAAAACATGCGGAAAATAGACAAAAGGATGCCTCTAAATGCAGTACACCCATGTATTTTACGCTCCCCCTAAAAGCAGAATGCAACCAAATCAGCCATTTTAAATTCTGTACGTTTTCAAGAGCAAATCCTAAGGCATCGTTTTATAGTATTTTCAAGGTACATTCGCCAGCTTTTTCAAGAGATATGTTACCCGCTAAAAAATTCATGAAATTCTGCACGTGTAAAATCCGGATGTTTTTGGAGTTACCTCCCTTTATTTTAGAGTCTCACAAAATTTAATTTTTAAAATTTTTCTACATACTTTTTTCATGTATTCGAAAGATAAACCACTAAATTATGCAATTGAGAATTAAAAAAATTAATTTTCATGTATACCGCATAAAAATAGCAGGAAAATCCCCACACATCATGCTTTTTCCTCAGAGAAAAACCCCCCTGGATTTTATACGAAACTGTGTTTAGCTACCTTAAAGGAAATAAAATATTTTTGTATGCCACCTTTTAATGCTTTGATGCAAAGAGGAGAATATTACAAACATTTTGGTGTACACAAAGTTGATTTTAGTGAAAAAATGGCCGAGAAATTGTCATTTAGGTAGGATATGTGTCAAATACAAAGATAGATCTTTCGAACACGACTGTGCAGTTCAAAACTCAAAACTGACTTTCCACTTACTAATTCTACTTTATTTAATGAATTGAACATAACCAATGTTACTGCGCATTTGAAACTGATGACACAGAAATTAAAAAAATAATTAACCCAACCCCCCCCCCCCCCCCCCCCCCCCCCCCCCTGTCAAATACAATTTCGGATACTTTACACAATTGTCTGTTTGAATTATGCACACATGTGTAATAATTTCATATGAAATTTTGTTGAATTAATAGAGCGGCTCAAAAGTCCATAACCGGATACTCATTTTAACACATAATTAAATACACATACACATAACATTGGTGTATCATATTCTCTCTATTCTATCGATGAAACTAAAAGTTATGAACTCATGATCGGAGCGTTTTTGTTGACATGACGTCACACTTAAAACTGTCACAATGCTAATGCATCACAATGTAAAACAAGACGTCACAATACACAATCATATACCCAACGTCATAAAGTGAGAAATGAAACATGCACAAAGCATGTAATACATTTATTTAATGCTTGAGGGTCAAAATAAAACTCTACTGACTGAACAAAAATGCTAACGCAGCAATTCTGTAAGATAAAGACAGATCAACGTTATATTATGTGTTCCCTAAAATTGCTTCAATCAGCAAGAGTTGTCTTTCTTTATCATAAACTATTGAAGGTTTTACATACATGTTTTACATACAGTACATGATAAATTGTCATAGTTTCTAATTTTTCCGAAAGGTTTTCTGTTTTTAAACTTGGATAAGATAATAGTTAATGTATCCATATGTTTTTGAAATGCTAAAAATGTAAATCAGAGCAATTTGTTATAACACAAAAAGGGGATCAAATGAATGATATTCCAGTAATTGGTATGATTTCAATATAGGGATGTATTAACGTGAATACAATGTGATATCCATTGGGTTTTTTTTAAATTTTGTTTTCCCATACTCTACTCTTTGAAATGTTATAAGTTTCAAATGATAATAACTAAGTCTAGAGTTTGCAATTGTCTTAGTCACGTTTTTCCCAATTATAGTTCATTTACCTCTGTGAACGAACTATAAAGAGAGAAGTATAAAAAAGAATTCATCCAAAGATTTTCTGGCCTAAAACACGTTTTGTTTGTGTACTTTATTAGTACATACAATTAAGTTCTATTTGAAAAAAAAATAATCCAGGGGGGGGGGGGGGGGCGGATTATAGATATTGCCTCCTAAAAATTTGATCGATTTGATTAACTTCTGGTAATTTTTTGTAAAAGTTTTGAATACTTTTTTGCCCCTGCTTAAAGTTGGAATTCAGTTCGTTCCGTTCAAATTTCCTTTCGCTACATGTATATTTGAAAAAAAAATAAATGTTGCCTTCGAACATAAATTGGGGCCCAGCACCGCCTCCCTTGTTGCTACATGCCTTAATAATTGTGAGTTAACAGAGAGTGATTTATTTTCTACAGAAGTTATCTCTCTTATCAGAGGGACATTCCACCTTAAACCAGTCAGAAAAAGATGTTTCATAGGATTTTACGATTGTGAACTGTGTATTGAATGGTTGCCTCGTGGACCATGAAATGAAATCTTATTATTACTTTTTTAAAAATAAATTACAGGTCCTAAACTGCATGGTTTGGAGGCACTGATCGATTCAAGCGCATGCGTAATTATCCTCCGAAAGGATGACGGGAAGATGATGACGATTCTGGATAAAGCTCAGGAAAATCAGTCAGTTATCCTAATTCAGACCAAGGCACAGAGATTTAAGGAAAAAGTATTAAATAATTTAAACTGTAAGTTTCTGTGTCTTACAAGTAGAGACAACCCTCCACAGAGTAAAGGGGAGCTGAATAAATCCATGGCCGGCTTCCTGAAACTCTACTGGCCGTCACACGATACTGCAAATGTTAATTGTAGTGCAAAACTTTCCCGAGCCGAATTTTATTACAGGTTAAGATTGAAACTGCCGAAATCAAGCACTAACGTCGAGTCGGGAAACATACAAATGCAGTGATGAACTGCATTGTCATTGGTGGGTGAATTACAGACGCGCGGTTATGTAGAAATTCCAAATTTTCGACATACCAATCACTATACATGAGTGTACTAATTGCCGGTATAATATAGTGATCTTTATGAATTACAGACGTTTAGGCCCCAAGATGTTTAGGGCCCGACTTCCGGTTCTCGTGCGAGAGATGTAGGACGCGCCAAAGTAGGGGGTAACATTTTTTTGCTTTTGCTAGGCTCTTTTTGGTTTAAACCCCACTTTAATTTTTTTAGTCACAATAAGATTTAAACTGCTAACATGCCCAAGAACAAGGGTAAAAAGGCTGACGGACCCCTAGATGAATTTGTGAAAAGCAGAGACCAGTCGGCATCAAGAGAATCGAGAACATAGGAAATTCGGCCAGAAGAAACAAGCGACTGTTCTGATATTACAAACAAGGAACTGAAAGATTTGTTATCTACACTAATTACTAATGTTGAGGTAAACCTGGGTGGTTGGCTTACTTCGCTGGAAACAGTGTTCAATGAAAAAATGGCCGTAGTCGAGGCACGTGTCATTGATATAGAAGATAGGGTCTCAGAAATAGAGAAAGTCGATACCGAGAAAATCGCTCATTTGGAGGCCAAATTGAATGAGCCGAAAGAATACATTACGCAACAAGAAGCGAGATCTAGAAAATACAATCTTTTGGTCTATGGTATCCCAAAACAGGAGAAATAAAACCCCCTGCAGGTGCTAAACAAGTTCCTATTGAATGAACTTCAGATGGAGAAAGCAGAGGTCGACTCTCTCATTATCCAAAACGCCCACCGCATTCCAAGGAATCCGGACAACAGATACAAGGAGACGGCACCAGAAGCCATTATCGTTAAATTTGCCTGTTTAAAGGACCGTAACACTATTCTAGCCCGCGTCCATGAAGTTAAACTGCCAAAGGGAAAGTCGGTCCGCACGGATTTACCTGGCCCAATGAAGAAAAAGCGTGCACAGTTGGCTCAAAAGGCCTATCAGCTACGCAAGGAAGGACTAATAACCCAAATCTTGAAAAACCTACATCGGTGGAACTTCAAGTCCGACGTACAAGAGAGTACAGATGGTCCAGGTATGACATGTGATAGTGTATTCCAGTGTCGTATAATTGGTATTGAAAAACCATAACGTGTGTTAGCCTACGTTTATTATTGTTCACTGTTGTGACTGGAACATGTTGCCTATAAGATTCATTATGTATAATTTTGAATGCTTTTTTGTCATCCCCCTCAATGTCCGGTTATCTTACCTTATATTGTTCCGCACAATGCTGGAAGGAATTTTTTCCTTTACGATTGACTTTCAGTATGCTAGATTGTATGAATGTGTTTTCGCTTATGGTCTTGTACTAATTACTTTAATTGATAATGAGTGAATTTAAGATTATATCCCTAAATTGTAGAGGGTTCCATGATGTTAACAAACGAAAAGATGTATTCAAATACTTGCGAGAACAAAAAGCATCCATGTACTGTTTACAAGATACTCACTGTACTGAAAATGATAAAAGTGTTGTATATGCACAATGGGGCCTAGATTTGTTAATGAGCCCTGGTAATTCAGATTCAATAGGAACATTGACACTTACTAAATAATAATTTTGAATATACTGTTTCAAAAGTTAAGTCAGATCCTAATGGAAACTATATTATCTCTAGTATACTTGTTGATAACAAATACTCTTTAACTATTGTAAACTTGTATGGTCCAAATAGAGACTCTCCAGATTTTTACAGAGAACTCTCTAATATTGTTGAAGAATTCAGTGACGATTTTATAATTATGTGTGGAGATTGGAACCTGGTTCAAAACTTCAACCTAGACTGTCACAATTATGTTAAAGAAAATAATTTAAAAAATAAATTAGAAGTCATTAAGCTACAAGAAAAAATTAATTTGGTGGACCCATGGAGAATAAATAATCCTGATGCAAGAACATATACCTGGAGTAAAAAAACACCTATCAAACAAGCTAGACTAGATTTTTTCTTAATATCTGAAGAGTTAATGTCACTTTTACATAGCGTATCAATATTACCCGGTTACAGGACAGATCACTCTATTATTGAATTACAATTAAAATTTAACAATTTTACAAAAGGTAAAGGCTTTTGGAGATTCAATAATTCTTTATTAAGAGATCCCACCTATGTCCAGAAAGTTAAGGACAATAGCAGAAACTGAATTAGAATATAGAGAACAAGGTAATCCAGTGGAACCCGAGACATCTTTATGTATTGATGATGACTTATTTTTAGAGATTTTATTAATGAAGATAAGACAAATTACTATCTATTATGCTAGCAAAATGTCTAAGGAACGGAAAAAACAAAAGGAGTTCCTTGAAAAACAAATTAAATTTACACAAGATCTATTTAATACATATCACTTAATTTCTTATGCCAAAGCACTTTCCGATTTTCAGGATGAATTAGAAAGGATTAGAAAATATGAATTAGATGGACTTTTACTACGTACTCATTGCAAATGGATTGAGAATGGCGAAAAGCCATCAAAATACTTTTGTGCCCTTGAAAAAAGAAATTATGTTAATAAAAATGTTACAAAATTAATCAATAGTAAGGGAAAGTGTATTGTTGAGCAAAATGAAATCTTGACTAAAATTACAATGTTTTATCAAGTTCTATATAAAAACTATGATGACCAAATAGAAAACATAGATCTTAATGATCTTTTTGCGCAATATAAAATACATATACCAAAAGTTAATGAAATGGAACAACAACTCCTTGATAATAATATTACCTTATCTGAAATATTGTGTTCTCTTAAGAATATGAAAAATGATAAAACCCCTGGAACCGATGGTTTCACAACTGAATTTTTTAAATTCTTCTGGATAGACCTGAATAAATTTATATTAAAATCCTATCAATGCAGTTTTAAGAAAGGATATTTATCAATTAGTTAAACCCGAGGAATTATTTCTATTATTCCAAAAGGAAATAAACCAAGAGAACAATTAAAAAATTGGCAACCAATTTCACTACTAAATACTACATATAAAATTTTATCTGCTGTTCTAGCTAATCGTATGAAACCTCTCCTTTCTTCTCTTATACATGAAAATTAAAAGGGTTTTTTGCAAGGGAGATACAATGGTGAAAACTCAAGACTCTTATATGATGTTATTCATCATTGCAACAAGAACAAAATCCCAGGACTTGTCCTTCTTATAGATTTTGAAAAAGATTTTGATTCAGTTTCATGGAGTTTTATGTTTAAAGTATTAAATTTCTTTCATTTTGGGGAAATTTTTATAAAATGGGTCAAAATATTATTTTCAAAAGCAAGTCTTTGTGTTATTCAAAATGGATTTCTTTCTGAATTTTTTTTAGATTGGAAGGGGATGTAGGCAGGGGGATCCAATTTCACCATATTTGTTTATCTTAGGTGCCGAAATAATGAGTATATTAATCCGAAATAATATTAATATTTAAGGTATAGTTATTGAAGGGAAGGAATATAAACTACTACACTATGCAGATGATACTGTTTTACTATTAGATGGCTCAAAAAAATCACTAAAAAATGCCTTATCTCTTATTGATCAGTTTGCAAAATACTCGGGTTTAAAACCCAA
The DNA here is from genome assembly GCA_016163765.1 of Magallana hongkongensis. Lineage (NCBI taxonomy): Eukaryota > Metazoa > Mollusca > Bivalvia > Ostreida > Ostreidae > Magallana > Magallana hongkongensis. Next base: position 26,970,083 of record WFKH01006014.1, on the reverse strand, counting down.
TTATGATAAAACATTATGTGTTAAAATTGGTTCACTATCAAATTGCAAGCAAAATATACTTTCAGAGGTTAACATAAAATGGTCCCAGGAGCCATTTACAGTTCTTGGTATATCCTACTGTATAGACCTAAATAGCCATGCATGAATTGAATTTTTTACCTAAATTATGTGAAATGAAAAAACTTGTTGCTTCCTGGCCGAAACGTCAGTTGAGTCCAGCGGGAAAAATAACTGTTATAAAATCTATTATTTTGCCAAAAAATATCCACTTAATTATTGCTCTTCCAAATCCTCCTTCTTCTTGTATGAAGGAGTTAGAACAACTTTTTTTTCAATTTTTTATGGAATAATAAACCTCCAAGAGTGGCCAAAAAATGTATTACACTAAACTATGAGGATGGTACAAACTTGTTTTGGAAAGATGTATTTGATGCTTTATTTATATTTAGGAAAATTGTTGAAACCGAAGTGTCTGAATCTGTTGTTCAGCCAATCTGGTATAATGAAAATTTTAAAATTAACAACAAATGTATTTTTTATGAATGCTTGGCTCTAAAAGGTGTTCAGTATGTATATAATTTCTTTAGTACTAATGGCCAAATATTGCAACATGAAGATTTTTGTAACAAATTTGATGTTCTGATTCCGTTTACAACCTATTATGGTATTGTTAACAATATTAAAATGTTAAAACTTCCTTATGATGTAAATACAATTATGTTCAATAATCCATATTATCCTGCTTTCTTAAGGTGGCTCGACACACCAATGCATTATTTGATGGATCGATGAAGAATCATTTTTGAGAAATGATTATACAAAAATGACACCTATATCGGCTTCTGATTATTTTATATGAATTTTTTTGTATTTTTTGATAGAAACCGGAAACATCGTTTTAGCTGCGAACAAGATATATTAGAGCTAAAAATTTGTTATCAATTAATGCACAATACAATAATCTATAAATACATATCAAAAACGGCCAGATAAACTTTGAAATATTTTTGTAAAAAAAATATTTATGAAAATGAAAAACAAGAATTGTAGATATTTTTAAATCTATGGATAAAAACTGCAGATAAACTGTTACTCGCATTAAACAATTGCTGTAAAATCATATTTCAACAAGAAATTGAAACGAAATAGTGAAATTAAAGAAAAAATGGAAAATTTTAAAATCGAACCGATCCCGATTGTAATTAAACTGATCCCGAACGAAATCACATAAAGTTAGAATGAATCAGAATTTTGCAAAAATTTCAGGTTGTTTAGCTGTAACATGGTTTCGTCATTTACTAACTTTATAATTTATATCAATTACTTAGAAAAAACTGCAGTTTATTTGTAAAATTTCAATTTTAAAATAATTCTGATCGGGATCAGTTTTTTTTTCAATTGGGATCGGTTCAAATTTGATAAATAGCAATTTTCCCAAAATTTCGCATTTTCATTTCAATTTCTTTGTAAAATATCATTGTTTAGTAAATAGTTTATGTGACTATATGTTATTCTTTAAATTTTATCCATAGATTAAAAAGATATCAAAGAATTACAATTTTGATTTTCAGAAAATTTTTTTTAATTAAAAAATCAAACACTTGACCAAACGATCTTTGGCATGAATTTATTCATAATTATATTACACATTAATTGACACCAAGTTTTAAGCTCTAATATATTCTGTTTGTCTGCAAAACAGTTTTTCCTATTTCACTGAAAAAATACAAAAAAAATCATATAAAATAACTGAAAGCCGATATTGATCTCTGTTTTGTGGAATCATGTTTCAAAAAAGATTCTCTATCGATCCATAAAATAAAATTTTGGTGTGTTGAGGAACCTTAAAGCCAATTCTAAAAAATAAAAAGGGATAAAAAGAGATATATGATATAATCACAGCTACATCCTGCGAAAAACCAAAATATGAAACAAAATGGGAAAATGAACTTAACCTTGATGTAGACAGATTCTGGTGGAAATTACATAATCGTGCACTTTTTAAGATATCTACAGATGTACAAATTCAATGGTTTCAATACAGAATTGTTCACAGAATTTTAACTACAAATGTATTTTTGAAAAGAAATGGAATCTTACAATCTGATTTATGCTCTTTTTGTGAACTATATTCTGAAACCTTGTCCCATTTATTTTGGGAGTGTACATATGTTGAACTATGGAATTCTTTTTTTGACTGGATTAATGACCATACTAATACTTTGATTGATGCTAATATTGTTGACATTTTTTTTGGTAAACTGTCAAAACACAAAAATATAATCAATCTAATGATCATTTTAGTAAAACGCCATGTTTATAAGAAAAGAAATAACAAAATGTTACCTTCTTTCGAAGGCTTAAAGAGAGAAATACTGTATTATAGAAACTTAGAACATTATATGTATAAAAAAATAACAATGAAGACAACTTTTATAAACGATGGGATATTTTCTGTTCCCTTCAATAAGTGTCCTTTGTTTTTCTAAATCTAGACTTGGGATATTTTACATTTTTCAACTTCTGTATCTTTTCTTTGACTTTGTTTTTAATTTCAAACAATCTTAGTATATAAATTTACTCTTTGTACACAACCATAAACAATGGATGAATGTGTGTGTATATGCAAAAAATGTCCTATGTACAGTTTTTTTCACAATAATATTGTAAATTTGATTATTTCAGGGCCTCCCAACCCTTAAATTTAATAATTTTTTTATATGTTTGGGAAAAAAAAAAAATAAAAAAAAAAAAAAAAAAAAAGATGTTTAGGCCCCTGCCAAGATGTTTAGGCCCCAAGTTGTTTAGGCCTCAAGATGTTTAGGCACCTATTTTAAGATGTTTAGGCACCTTTTGTTTATATGTACGTATATCTCAACCCAATGCATTGATAGTTGAAACATCACTGCTTTTGAGCACTTTTAAGCTATATATATTATTTAAACAATAAAATGCTTTCTTTGGTGATTCATGCGGGATATGAAGGTGGCGACATTGCAGAAAAAATACACAACCCGCGTTAGCGGGTTATGTAAATTTTTTCTACAACGATCGCTATCTCCATAACCCGCATGAATCATCAAAGAAAGCATTTTATTGTTTATATTTACATCTTTCTTTTATCAAATTAATAAATTGATTGTAAAAAGTAAGTAAAATTCACTAAATTTCTGTTAATGTACATCAGTACGTTAGCTTAAAGAACAGCCAAATCGTCTTTTGTGGGAATTTGAGTCTGACTTCATCATGATTATTTCGTGCAGTCCGTGATTTTTCTTAGGTCGCTGTAGGTTTCGACCAATCGATAAACGGGGCGTGTAGATTTCAGTCCTGTCAGTTTCAGCCGCTGTAGGTTTTGACCAATCGATAAACGGGGCGTGTAGATTTCAGTCTGGCTGTTTCTATGGAGCTATGAATTAACTATAAGTTTCCTAGCTGCAGGTCTGTAGCTCCCGGTCTGAAAAAATTCGGATGGCCGACCTGGGAGCTACAGTGCCTCCCATAGTAA
>WFKH01006014.1:26942518-26956856 GCA_016163765.1 Magallana hongkongensis | reverse complement strand
AGAGAGAGAGATTGCATTTATTGCAAACAAGACAAGTTAACAGTGGGCCAGTGAAGAGGGACAAATCGGTCAACACAATGTGAGAAATATAAACAAGCTTGGTTAAAGGTCTAACATAGTTGTTTAAGGGATATATTAGTATTAATAGTTGTCTGTATTAAGGAGATATTGTAATAGCTGTCAGTAAAAAGAAAGGGACTAGCAGTCAGTATTAAAGGGATGGTGACGTACAATTTGTATAGAGAAAGACATGCCTAGCAGGAAATTCAAAGGGTGATAAAGACTAACCATTCATATATGTACATGTAGCTATGACAGTCTTTATTTTTGATTATACAGTTTGCTAATACACGTGTATGTTTGTTTATTATTATAGATTATATTTTTGATCAGTACCAACTTTCTTTTTCCAGAAGGCACTACAATTGAACAAAAAATATTATATTTGGTGCCCTTTATCTTGATTCATTTTTCACTACAATAATTGAATGAAAGTAAAGTTAGAAGAAATAATCCAAAGGTAATGGCTTAGGACATATATAAAACAAAAGTACACAATAAACCAAAATAAACTCTAATTGTATTTTGTTGAAAATGAATTGCAGGTCCAAATCTACAGGGTTTGGAGGCATTGATCGATTCCAGTGCATGCGTTATCATTCTCCGAAAGGATGACGGGATGATGATGACGGTCCTGGATAAAGCTCAGGAGAACCAATCAGTGGTCTTAATTCAGACCAAGGCAGACCTTCCACCCGTGAGTCGTGTGGAAAAGATTATGAATAAATATAAGCTTCGATACCAGACCAAGAGGTACCATCCCCCACAGAGTGATGGGGAGATAAATAAATCTATGGCCGGTTTCCTGAAACTCTATTGGCCGTCACACGATACGGCTAGTGTTAATTGTTGTGAAAAAATTCTCCGAGCCGAGTTTTACTACAGACTGAGATTAAAACTGCCGAAACAAAGTTTACACGTTGAGACAGAACACATCCGTATGCAGTAACAGATATGGACATATTAATTGTATATGTAAATATATCAAAATACATCATGATTAGAACCTGCATTTAACAGCATTATCATCGTGTTTTTATCACAAACTCATTTTTTTTGGTTATCAAAGACTATAATTATTCGACTCATTTAGATGCCAATCTCAGATAATAAACTTAAGAGAATTTTTACCGGTACATTGTACCAATGTTAACAAAAAGAAGGAACGATCTTTGTTTGGTAAGAACATGTCAAAGTGAATTTCAAAATTAGTTAAAGTAGAATTAATGTATCAAGGAAGAGACTTTACCAAATACGAAAAGGTCTACGGAACAATGCCTTTAGAAAAAGTTTCAATTTAATATTTTATACAAAATAACCCTTTTTTTTCTAAAGTACATACTGTACATAACTTGTAGAATCACGTAGAACACAGAAGTAAAATTATGTAGCTTCTTTTATTCGGAAATTTATAGCAATAAACGACAATAAAATTTTTGTTCAACTATTGCACGCACGTGTCTATGTTATGAAATGAATATTCTGTTACCTGACAATAAAAACTATTTTTGAAAATATCCGTCTGTATCTTTGTTCACAATAGTAGGATAATGCAGGGGATTAAACAATGAATTCCCATTTTTGAGGCGAAAGTCGATTACTATTATTTCAATTTCAGAACTAACACAAATCACAAATCATCACCAAATAGCAACTAAATTTTCATCACTGAGCTTAGCGAACTATACTGTGGCTTTATCAATATTCGTTGAATACCAGTTTTCTTTGATTTCATTGTTGAATTGATCGAAATTATAAATGTCCATTGAAATGCATTTTCAAATAACATTATTATAGTATCGTTTAGATCATTGTCCATCAATTTTCGTATCTTCAACACTTTTTTAATTTAATTCAATTAATCCAAGAAAATACATGCCCACGGATATTAATAAACTGCAAAAGAATTTTTAGCAAAATTGACAAAATGGCATTGAAGCTTCTTAAGCAGCTAACATTAGTTCAGAAGTAGTCATCAAAATAACAAAATTGCTGTTTAAATACTGACATGGTGATTAATTAGATAAATAACATATACTTGTAACTAAAAAAAAATTATGATGTACAAGAAAAACACAGACATTAATCATATATGCATGAAGCATATTAAAATTGAAAAAAAGACGCATATAAATGACTAGAACTAAATAGTATCATCCACTATTAATAATACTCAGGGAGATGAAATTTATATCGTTCCCAATTTCTCACAAATCCTAACAAAAGATATATTGAAAATCTAAACAAGAGGCATAATAAAATCTCTCCATAACTTTTTCAACTTTCAAGCAACGGTTTACAAAGTCAAGTAAAATGATGCCCGAGATAATTTCAAATCATTAAACAACGATATTGTACGTCCCACCATCCATACATGCTACATGTATACATGTATAATATCACAGTCAACATTTATCAGAGATTCACGTACACATAATGCACTATTTCTAACAAGGGACATTTATTTCCGAGACGGTTTGAAATAAATGATTAAAAATTTGCTATTCCGATGACCACGTTTTCAAAATATAAATGTGCACATTATTTCTTGTACCCCCAAGCCTCATAGGGAGGAGGTGGACCGCTGGGAGTCAATGTGTTTGGATTTACCCTAGATATACTTCTCTCTGTGTTGATCTTCGACTGGGATCTGCAGTTAAAGAAATAATATTGTCACAAAAAAATGCTAAATAGTGAAAGAAATCAAAATCATTATGATACAATGGAATATTCAATTTTATTTCACATTTTAATTTTCAATAACCTGAGTTAAATTTAAGGATTCTTTCATGTTATGAAATAATGAAAGTACAAGAAGGCATCTGGAAACATTGTGAGTCTAGAACATATTGCTAGTATGCATTAACCTTTGGCTAATATATTACATAATTATCAACAGATACAAGGAAATAGCCAGCAACACCTTTCGATAGTTACTGTTCATTATAATCAAAACTTAATAGAGATTTTTGTTGAACTGATATTTTCTTTGTTCTAAGTGTTGAATCAAACTGAATACTAGTACGTGTACTGCATAATTGAATGATTTGTGCATACAAGTCTCTAAGCAAGTAGTAGACGATCATATGATATATGATGTCTCCTAAAATATTAATAAGATCTTGATATCCTGCTATATCTATTTAATATATGTACTCCCGAAAACCAAGTACATATGGAGAAGGCTTACATAGGCATTGCCTGCTGCCTTATTTATTCCTAAGCCATTAATGTAATATATTTACATATTAATAAAATATGTCAAAATCAAATCTACTTCATCTATTTGCATCCCTGTTCTATAGCCAATCATACATCAGTGTTGTTATCAACGCTTTAAATACATGTGTGAATAGTATAAACTCTTTACCTTTTTGTACAGCGGTATATGCAAAGAGAAACAATAGCCACAACTGCTATAATCACGATCAAGGATCCACTGGCGCTGATTATGAGAAGAAACTTATTTTCCAGCCCTAAAACTGAAAAATAATTATAATCAAAATAAACTTTAAGAGCAATTCCATCAATCAAACTATGGTGTTAAAAGAATAAAAACATCTCACGAGAACGCTAAATAAATCTACTTACATTGTTTTACATTATTTTCTGTAGTGCTTACAGAACTAGTCACTGCAAAGAAAAAAAAATAATAATTTACATATTTTAGTTTTTGAAATAACATTCGGAAATAAATGATTGCTGTTATATAAGTCTAATTTTTTATGCTTAAAACCAAAGGGGCGTTTTCATTGCCAACAATGTTTAATTTAAGGATTAATGTTGTAAGGGCTTCGCAACATTGGACAATCGTTGGGAACAAAACCGAAAACCAGGTTAATCAAAGTGTTTAAAGATTTTTGAATTACTTTAATATCTTAACATCGATATTAAAACATCAAAGGAGTCTTTTCATTTAAATAACTGGTTAAAAAATTAAAACTGACCATCGTAAATTTAATCATCAATCACGTCGAACATCCCATTACCTGAACAAGCCGTAGAACTTTGACTGGCGACAAACTGTGTGGTATATCCACTAGGACATGTTTTACAGTACGCTTTACCCATCTCGTTTTGGTAGGTCCCGATGGGACAAACCTCACACAGACCTTGAAGATAGTATGTTCCACTAGGGCATTCCACTGCAATCAAATTTACAATCCCATCAAATCAATTGCAACCATTTCACATGTAGTTTATATGAATGTAAATTTACTATTTAATATTTCTACAATAAGAGAGATACATGTATATCTATATGATTTTTTTTTCAGACAAGAGAAATATTTCTGTATGCATGTAATGATTATTCGGTAAAATAGAATGTTTGGGTTAGATATGAGTCTTATTCAGTCTTATATAATTAATATTAAGATCAAATACAGTTCAATTGCCTTCGGAAAATTGACGATTAATAGGGCTGGATGGTTGTGGCCAATTTTGAACGATATTTATCTCCTTGAAAAGAAGAGCTATGTATAGATATATAGAAAAAAATTCAATTTTAACGATGAGATTTTTGAATTTTTTCTTTAATAAATAATAGTTTGAAAATTTAAAGCAGATCTGATGGTTTATTTGCCGACCATCGAGCCTCCTTAAGCATCTTGTTTAATAAAATCCAATACCAATATATAGAGAAGTCATATGCATAAATTAACTGATGTAAAACACATCGCGTTGGGGGATCAAGAGAAAAACTTATAAATTTACCACAAAGAACATCTGTGGTTCCAAAAGTAGATTCACACTGTACGGAGTCCGTAAGAGATACATCTGACGATGTGTAAGTGATTCCGTCCACAACAAAACTTAACAGACTGTACGTAGAGTTCAGTTGATCGGCAGATGCTAACAACTCGTCTATTGCCGTGAAGAGCTCTGCCAGAGGCTGACTCACTGTCGAGTAAAGATTTATGATAAACAATGATTTACCTACTGTGTTTTCATTTACTAAAGAGAATCTTTCCCATGCGTACAATAACATATACACATAAGTGTTAAATGATAATAATGTTGTCTTTTATGTATTTTTATAAAATACCGGTACATAAAATTCCTTTAATCATGATATATATTATAAGTTCACATACATTATAACATATTTCTATAAGGTTTGCTCATCCTCTGACAAAAAACCAACAAGATTTACCAAATAATATATGTAGTAAGCAATACTATACACCTATTTAAAAGCTGCTTGATCCAAGCATTGGTCATTGCAGTATTAAATTTGAACACAATGCCATCAGAGAAAGTTATAAACTTTCACACAATTACCCCCTCCAAAAACCGGTCTTTTTTTCAGTGATTAGAAATACATCAATACATTGATATAAAAATTTGGTTTAATTGCAGGGAGTACAAATCGCATGCGTCATACACATCAGAAACCAATTTTATCTGTTGATTCGACTTGATTTTTTTCCATCTTTTACACATCCGAACTTTGAAAATGGCTATTGAAAATATTAATCAAGCTTTATTTTCTTAAGTTTTAAGTCTATTTTTATTTGGCAAAACACTTAATAAAATCTATTTAAAGAAACAAAAATGCAAAACTCCTTTTAAAAGTTTCCTCCATAATATGGGACAAATCTTTTTAAGGGAATATTAACGAAGTCTGAGTAAGAGTAAGTAAGTCGTTAATATGTTTGGGGGATGTGAAGGGGGGTTGCAAACATACTTTTCCACCATTTTCTCCTTAAATTTATCGATTTCTATCAAATTTGAAAAACAAATTTGAAAACGTCCATTAAATTTGAAAAACAGTTTGACCAAGCAGCTTGAAGATTAAATGTAGGCAGTGTACTGTTTCCTAAAAAATAGCTGACTTACTGTTTTCATACAAGTCATAAGATGTTAAGTCAATGTCGGTACTAGTAAACGTGACTGATAAGGTAACAGCGATGATGCTGGTAGTGGATCTTCGCTTTCTTCCATATAATGCACAATCTTAAAATAGGAATTGCAACATGTCGTTTATTAATTAAAAAACATAATATATACGTACAAGATGCTTACAACATAACAATGATTTTTTTCATTCGTCAATTTTTGTACTTTATTAATGAAATATGAAACATAGTAGGTCTTTGTACTTAAACGAATTGGAAAAAAATGTTAGTGGTTTACCGGAAATTTCCACCTGAACATCGCAAATGTTGTTGTATCTGCACTGCAGCCCTCCCTGCATGTTGTTTTTTAAGGACTGGACAACAGAAGCAGCTTTTGTACAGGGAATGAGGCGACCATAGCCGACATTGGCTTTAATCTGGACATTTCTTGGCCCATGTCCTCCTACAACATGCAATCCCGCCATATAGTGCAAACTTCTTTCATTCATGAAATCAATGATGTCATTTGAGATGTTGGTAAACTTCATTAATCTCTATATTTTGACAAATATGACCGAAAAGCTCCGAATTTGTATACAAATTGTTAAGTGTGCATGTATTTTTACGAAGCAAATGCTATGGAGAACTTATTATGCCTGATAATCGAAAAAAATGTTTTATTTTGATTACACAAACATTACATGTAATTAAAAACAACTGATAAACATTGAATAATATTCATTAATCATTTCATAGAAGCAGAATGAAATCAACACTATGAAGTTGATCAGATCATTCTACTTACGTCCACAAGCCGGCGGAATCCCGTTCCATTCGTAGGCAGTACCTGGACCACATATATATTCATCTAAAGGTGGATTTGTGATTGAGAAAATCAATCCTGGGCGACAAGAGAGCGAACAAGCAATGTTTCCATCTTGATTTGTTGAACAATTGGATTTGGTCCCAAATGATTTTGGTAATTCGGAACATGCTGAAAAATATTTCATTTAAAATATATAGTGTTTTTTAAATGTTATTTTCCGACGCAATGTATATTATACTTACATGGACATGGGTCGGTATTGTGTTTTTTTTAAATATTACTTTTAGACACAATGTATATTATACTTACATGGACATGGGTCGGTATTGCATGTTACAGATTCCGAGGAAAACTGAGAGTCACATGGTATGCCGTCAGAATCCGGCGGAGGACTTTTGCATTCTCGGTTTCTTGTTTTCATTCCACCATTGCACGTTGTAGAACATGAAGCCCAAGTGTTCCATTCGCTCCAACCACCATTCACTTTTTAAATTGACAAAACATAGACAGTCAATAGAATTATCTTGTGCTTATTAGTTCTGGTTTTGTAATAATTGTTATAACAATTTGATATTTTGATAATGACATAAACCTATTTGTATTTCACATCGTTTCCCTCGATATCCCGTGGGGCAGATACAGGTGAAGTTTACCCGGTTGTTCATACAGGTGCCTGCGTTATCGCAAGTGGACTCGGAACAAAGCCTTGGTGCGTTTTGGCAATTATCTCCAGTAAAGCCATTTTCACACTGACACACAAAGCTCTGTGCTTCAGACACACATATATGGCCGTTACAAGGATTAGGGTTGCAGTGGTTTGTGCCTAAAATTAGGTATACAAATGTTGATTGGTAAAAATTTACTTTGGAATACTAAATTTTGTGAAAAACATGTACTTAGTATATTTATCACACTATGGTTTTCACCGTTGTGATGTTTGGGTAATTGCTCGGTTGATTTGTGGCTATGTGAGATACATGTACTCACGTTCACAATACCTGAAGAATCAAGATCAAAATCCGTAGAAATTAATTAAAAGATGTTTATTTCGATGAGCCGCAAGTTGGAAAGTGATTTCGTAAAAATCACTTACCAACGCGGTCACTCTACGGACTTGAAATTGACCAATCAAGTAACTCATTTTAAAAAGGTTAACGCCCAATTTCGGCAAAATTTCTTTGATGCTTGACACTGTTAGCTAAGCCAAAAAGGTGTTACAACAATTACTCGCATTTCCGCAAAGAAGACCTGTAACAAAGACAGGATTAAGTCGAAGCCGAAATAAAATAAGTTTATCTACGTGGAATTTCAAAGTGTCAAACTAATGCTCCGAAGAATTTATTTCCAAAGAAACCGAAAAACGAAATGTTTACATTACTACCTAACAGCCTGTCAAAAATTCTTTGATGTAAAATGACATTCTTAAACTGTTATAGTTAAGTTTAAATTGACAAATTTTAAAATTTTTAATGTAACATATTTGATAAGCCACATTGTAAATCTCATAGGGGAGAAAACTTATGTCGAGATTTAAATCACATCTTGTAAAACAATGTGTCTAATTAATATTTCTTTTGCCTAAAAGAATAGACATTTAATAATCTAAGTCAAATAAAAAATGATGCAACAAGAAACTCTACAGAAACCACTTACTATAACAGACGCTTGGCACAGCCACTGATGCTCCATTCAGATCTTCTATCGTTAGATCAATAAGGGATGACGATGAAGCATTACACATTGAGGCAAGCTGTGCAACGTCAGAATCGCTTGAAACACCGGTTATAAGTCTATAGCCAGACACTGCAACACCTGCAGACAATATCAAAGGAGAACGTACAGTATTTGGTTGTCTTGGGGTTTTTTCCCTTTAAATAATATGCATTATGCCAGTTAAAAGATGGAACAATTTTACCATTCATGTTTTCCTGGTTATTTTGAACAGTGATAGAGGAGAAAGAATCTATCACGGATATTCCAGATGCTAGTGGAATTGACGTAGAGAATGTCTTGGTACCGTCTATGAATACATGCGCTAACTGGTTTGTAGTGTCCAGGATGAAAGCTACATGAGTCCATTTTTCAGTTATCAGTGTTATATTCGAAGATATTTCGTTGCTAAAAAATACCCCGGTAATCAATATTAATAAGTCTTTTAGTATAAAGTTTATATCGCTTTGGCTTCAATTTCAATGCATTAAATGGAGTAATAGTTGCACACTTGATAATTCACATTTGATATTAGTTTAAAAATCATGTTAATTATTATCTTATATTTTATTCATTTCTTATGTTTACCAAAATTAAAACAATATTTCGGATAAAGAGCAAACGTTGAAATGAATGCAAAACATAAATACCCATTTATTATAAAGTATAGCATGTTGGTATACACAATCTCGATGTCACACGATGCCGTGCCTGCTTTATAAAGTGCAATGTTGTTAAGGGCTGTTGGAATCCTAATCCACATTGATATTGTGAGCTGTGTTTCTCCCGATGTTAAATTGGCAGAAAACGAAAGGCTGTCTCCGGAATGTTTAAAAGCAATATCAAAATCTACAAAAAAGGCTCAACTCATCAACGACAACAGAAACTAGTATTTACATACCTTCACACCTTATACTGGTATATCTTAAATATAATCCATATATTTCAAGACCAAAAATGTCCTGCAAAGCAAATCTTTTGATTTTTACCTTTACATTCAGACAGCATTGTACTTCCAGGCTTTGAGGTTTTCCCTTGAGGACAGGCTAAGCACGTGGAAGACACACTTTGCGGCTGATAAGTGGACCTTGGACACGGGGTGCAGGAAACGAGACCAGAAACGGAGTACTCCCCGGGTTTGCACTGGGCTGTAAGGTAAACGTGCAGTCGTGAAACTACCTCCAGATATGTACATGTACATTAAATAGGGTTTATTTTGTAAATAAAGCAATTTATGTTAATCCTTGATTTGTTAATTGTTATATCTTATGTTTTTAATTACATACCATGTTATTATACTTGTGTAACATTTATGGGGACTTGCATAATATTTATTGTTGTACATCACCGTTTTTATCCGGTCTTAAAGATTTTCCATTACCGTATGCAAATTCTATAACCGATCAGCCAATCAGAAAGCCGCACACTCTTGGGCTATTTTTACATTCTTTGTCTATGCTAGGGGAAGCTGCACAGATATTGTTGATCGTTCAAGACACCTCCAACCTCCCCATCCAGCCACCATTTTTATACACCACTTTTGTTTCCATTGTATTTCATTACTGGTAGTTTTTTAGCATGTGAACTAGTTTTAGCAAATGGCCTTTTTTATGCACCACTTTTGTTTCCATTGTATTTCATTAATGGTAGTTTTTTAGCATGTGAACTAGTTTTAGCAATTTTGCGGCTGGAAGACCCCTTTTGTTCTATACTCTCCAATTTGTTTTCTAGTCAAATGTTTGTGGATCTTCCAGCCACTTTTGTTTATGTTTTTATCTTCTATAATTTTTGCGTCATTTTTAAATAAATGACAGTATTTTAACAATCAAGAGGTGTTTACTTACTGTCTTTATTCAAATGGAAACAAACAAGCGTCAATGTTGCCTTGAAAAGTTAAGAAGGGGTTTTAACATAAAATTGTATATAAAATTTACGCAAGTTGAGAATTGCTTTTGGGAAAATTACAAAAAGACAGTTGAGTAGACAGGTGAATAAATTATATGCGTCTAAGATAATGAGTAATTTCAGACCTATGCATTCGCTCTCGCTCATGGACGCCTGGTTTAAGGTTGAAGTGCCGACGGGACACGATGTACACGAGAGGGCGTCTTCTGTATCCTTGTAGGTTCCTTTGGGGCAATCATAGCATTTTGGATTCATTGGGTCTGTATTGTCTAGGTACGTACCAACAGAACAGGGAACTACAAGCAGAGTCACATGTCTTAAATTTTAACTTTTGACCACCGCCTTTTTCTACTCGATTTATTTCAAATAAACTTACCACAAGTTAAGGTACTCCACCTGACTGCAAGACCCTCATCACAGAAAGGATCACTATAGCCAAGTTGAAAGCTGTTGTTATCTGGGGACAAAGCTCTTACTGTTAGACTTCCATTTCTACCTAGATCTTTTATAACGTCGAAAAGTTTAGTTTGCAGACTTTCAAGGAAATAAAACGTTTCTCCATTGGAAGAGTTAAAATTGTACCAAGAGGTTGTCAGTAATGTTTCAACACGTATTTCATGTGTATTCCTTTTGCTTCTATCCGTTGGCATAGTCTTATATCCACTGTATGTTCCTATTTCATGAGTGTGTCTTTTTTTTCTACGTCCCGAAACAGGTCCACAAGCAACTACTGTATTGTTTACGTTACACTCAGTTTTATCAGGACAAACACCAGCAAAGCCTGTTTTCTCTTGATCTTGCATGTGTTTTACGAAGTTTATTTTAATATCTGTCAGAACGGTAGCGTCATTACAGTCCCCTGTGTAATAGAAAAACTCCCCCAAAATACCTGTTCTCCGTGGATTTTTCTTTACTGTTAATGAAAAAGTAAAATAATTATGTTCTTTTATCTTGACATTAAAGTTTGAAACAATTTTGGAAGAATTTTACTTTAATCAAAGTTATTCCTCGCAGAAAAGAACTTCGTTAAATTAATTACCTGTACAATTAGCCACAACACTGGATGGCATGAAAGTTCCTTGAAGATCACTGCATGTATAGGCGCCAGTAAAGCTTCCACCATTTGTTCCAGCTACGCCGTATGGAATATCAAATTTGTCTGTGCATTGCATTTGGCAAAATCGTCCATACAACCAAGTATCGCACACCATTGCTCCATTCAATGGCGATGTAAGTGGATTGCAGGGGTTTTCTGAAGATTGCAAAAAAATCATAGTATAAAGAAGTTTGCAACTTTGTATATTTATTTATAAATGGAGAGAGAGAGAGAGAGAGAGAGAGAGAGAGAGAGAGAGAGAGAGAGGGGGAGATTGCTTTCGTACTTTGGCAATAAGGTTCCGTGCCACCTGCATTCCAATATCCTTTTAAAGGATATGCAGTGTTGTTTTTCTCACATGTAATATTGCTTTGTCCAATAAGAGGAAATACGCTTTTGCAGCCAAGTTTACATGTAGATCCATAGGTATATCCGTCCGGACATTCGATAGTCATATACGAATCAAGTATGAGAGGCGGTTCACAAATTATTTCTGAAATTATTTGAACACATAATGCTTTACATTTCAGTCATGTGGTTTAAATATAATCCACAGAAAAAAAAGTTCATATTCATTTAATGTTATTGCATTTAAGTTTTTATTTAAATCAAAGTTCATTACCTTCAACGATGACAAAGAAAACACATTCAGGGGAAACATTTCCATCAAGATCTAATGCAATGTATCGAATTTCAGTTTGTCCAACTGGAAAACTAGATCCGCTAATTGGACCTAGGGTTTGATTGACAAATGATATTCCAGAGTTGTCCTCTGATAACGGTGGTGCCCAAATTACAGGATCAGACGAACCTGTTTTGCTGGCATAATTATAAATATTTTCTGGACAACGTTTCAGTAAAGGAGGTTGACTATCTGTAAATGCAATTCCATAGATATATTAAACATATATATCATTATGTAAATACAATGCCGTAGATATATTTAACATATATATAAGTAAAACAAATAAATATTGAATTCATTCCTTAAATAAATATTTTAATTGTTCTGTAAAGTAATTGTGACCATATATTATACAGTTTTTTTAAACCCTTATATTTCATTTACCTTTGCAATCTGGCGTTTTTTTCGACCATGTTTTGTCCTCACCACATACAGTTTCTGTTTCCATTTTGCGAGTATAACCTTCCTTGCATTTAGTTGTACATAAACTGTTGTAGTAGTTAGAATTCGTACAAGAAACAGTTCCATGTTCTGGATTCAATTTTGAATCGTTTAAAGGGCATTCTATAACTAATACAAGATATCAAGACAAACATGAGTTTTGTATATGGTAACATTTTCAAAATGTATACTAGAGTAAATAATCATTCTAGTGGTGTAAATTGTTAATATTGGTATATACTGGTACGTTGAAGCAACGATGATATCGCTGATAAAGATGATTACTTACGTTGGCAGATATTCGGCGGGGAATCTATTTGGCCATTCGCATTACAGGTTATCGATTGGATTCCATCGTTGGTCATTGGGACCATTTCATAACCTTTCTGACATGTCACATTACAAGTAGTACCATAAATAAATTCTCCAGGAGGGCAATTCACATTTCCATTCACCGGCCATTCAATGGGAGAACACGATGTCACTGTTAAACAAAAAAGTTTTAATGATTTAATTATCTTGTGTATTATTCACTCATATAAACTGTTTATTCAACTCTTGTTGAAATTCACTTGATGGCAATATTGTCATTGGATAGTCAATTGTTTCATTTGCGTGTACCTTTTACAGTAAAACTAAATGAACAAACAGCTCTCTGTCCGGCATTGTCTACAGATTCGTATGTAATCGAATGAAAGCCCCTGTCAAATTCTGATCCGGATTTCTTTCCAAAAGACAGTGTAACCCTGTACATAAGCAAATGCAAAATGATTACGCGCATTTTTTATTAAGATGTAAAAGGAGAGCGAAATTTAAGTTTTTAAGGCGGATCAAGGTCGAATGTTAACTGTTAAATCATGTAAAAATACATATTTATTTTTTTTATTACGGTAAAATTCCTTGTTCGGGATCTGTCGCTGTAGGTTGAGTCCAACTATGATTTGCGGCAGTCTTTAGCTTGTCGGCAAAAATGACAACTCCACTGGATGGACAGCTGGTGAACTTTGGTGGACGGTTAGTCTTTCCTTAAAGGTCATATACTTCATTCAGAAAATGGTCAATAACGTATCTGTGATATTAAGCTTTACTAGTAAATTTTCAGTATCTGTCAAATAACATACAAAAAATTAAATCAACTCCTTATGATTTAGTTTTCGACAATAAGATTCACAAACTACGACATTCTCTTACCGCTACAACGACTACGACTATGAAACAAGTTGCAAGTAAATCTACTCCATCCTCTTTTTTTCCTCCTCCGTGTGGAAGTTGTGTCAGAGGCTTTAAGAAAGTTGAATATTATGAAATAAAAGTAATATATGTCGATCTTTAATACTTTGAGCCATATTAACGTTGGTAAATCAATAACAAACAATGGAAAATGATACTCAGAGGGTACCATTTCAGTTTAAGTTTAATTAAATCAGTTAAAGTATTACAAATTTTAGTAACGTGAAAAAGTCATACAATTAATGCTGGGTACACACCAATACATTATACAACATAGCTAACATGTGTGAGAACACATACCTCTATTTACCCATCGTCCATCAACACACGTATAAATTGTATCTCCAAATAGATAAGGGTCTCCATTTTGAACAAGTCGGTCATCATTCACTGTTTCAAATACATCTAACTCACTAACTCGACAGGTTTGCTGTAAAAAAAAAAAAAATACCACGGATATGGTTAATAGAAGACACTCTCACATACTGCTAACTCCAAAATCAGTAAAGTACAGGGTCATTGCAAAATGAGAAAAAAACATTGTT
>WFKH01006014.1:26928329-26942118 GCA_016163765.1 Magallana hongkongensis | reverse complement strand
CTGATATCGATTGACTGATATTTATACCCATGAAAAAACTTCCCGTTTTCTATTTAAATCTCTAATTTCTGGAACGTCTTTATAAAAAAAGATTCCCCAAACAAAAAATCGTTGACCTCTTTACTATGATTGGTAATTATGAGGGAATATTAAGTACATTTACTAAAAGTTCAATTTCATTTTGTCGCGGTTCATTTGTTAATACCTTTTTGATTTTCGCAGAACTGGTATTAACTGCTGACATCAACAGTTTTTTAAACTTCCTGGCAATTTTCGGTCCCTGCATTATCATTAATACGCTCATAATAGTTTTAAGATAAAATAATAATATGTAAGGATTTTTGTCTATTAATGCTTCAGAAAAATCTTTTAATAAGGATTTAGCGAAAGGTATCACGATTAAAATTTATCATAAAGAGAAAAAATTTATTATCTTTTTTTATGTTCCTCTAATTTATAATACATTTTCATTTTCATTGAAAAGTGT
Source organism: Magallana hongkongensis (assembly GCA_016163765.1). Classification (NCBI taxonomy): domain Eukaryota; kingdom Metazoa; phylum Mollusca; class Bivalvia; order Ostreida; family Ostreidae; genus Magallana; species Magallana hongkongensis. The sequence continues at coordinate 26,941,631 of WFKH01006014.1, read as the reverse complement.
TTAGTTTAATATGGTAAATATTCATAATAAAAGATGGAGTCTGATTGTGTATAATTCCTACACGAGAAGGGTAATTTAAAGGATAAAGAGATTAGATTTCGGGAAGTAAGAAAGTCTGACATCATTTATTAAACAAAACTTTCTTATCGTAGTTCATAAAGCTCTGAAAATGCACCGCGATGTTTAATAAGGTTATCTTCAAAAAAATATATATAGTAGTTAATACTACTTTAATTAGGTAAGAATCTCCGTTCTGTTTGGATTTTAAAGTTGAGGATCAACGTTCCTCAAACAAAGTTGTCAAGTTGCAAATTTTGTATTTACTGCCACCCGGAAAATTCAAAATTTAAAACATGACACTTCGATCGTACACCATCGATTATTCATAATCGACTTAGGTAAGACTTTTGTTATTCGGTTTTAATTCTTTGTTTACCGTTCAACAAGACGTGCATTATCAATGCCGTATTTAAAGGTCTTCGTTTAATTTAAAGATTTTAAGTAAGGGCTTTGCCCCTTTCGGAAATTCTGAAAACTCAAAAAAGCATGCAATGTTTACATATGTTTGCCTTTCTTTGATTGGTTGACTATCAAAACACCATTATCGGTATAATGCACATGTCAGTTTCCAGTTCTGAGAAATCAATGTCCTTGTTTTCATGAAGGTGTTCCTTTACTGGAATTATTTTTACATGCTTGTTTTTGTATATATGTTCTAAACATTTCTTTCAAATTAGAATGAAAGCTGTCTTTACACTTAAAGAATTAAAAAAAATGATTAAAAAAAAATTCTTATTTTCATATCTCATGTTGCATACCTTTGATTTAACAGGTAAATATTTGTGGTAAAACAGACGATAATTACTATAAATAACAATTTTTACCTTCCATTTTTTAAAGAAATAAATTTGGTATAAAAAAAGGAAGAACCTGCACTCCCTGGTTTTTTTTTACCCCTCCTTTTTCTTTTTCAAAAATGTTTTACCACAATTAAATATTAAAGCACTTCATGCACAAGGCATTTAAAAAGTAAAATTCAAATATATAAAGAATGCAATAGAGAAATTTACAAAACACATGGATTATTGAATTTAAATTAAAACCATAATTTGGAATCCAAAATAATACCTAAAGTAGTAACTCATTTCCACTTCAAAATATGAATTATTTTGTTGGTTTTTTTTAAAATTACAAATCACTAAATAAAAAAGCATTATTCATTGATAATAGAATCAAAGTACTGAAAGTACTGAGAAGCGCTAAGCTGTCCCGACATGAGCAAAAAATAATTGCATTATATATGTATCATTATGAATGAATTTGACTTCGCCGACATGATTTGGTAATTTCATGCAGAAATATATGTATTAAAATTTATATAGCTTATCTAACGAACAAAATATCATTAAATAATATAAATTTTGTATTTGTTGCAACTATGTAACTAAGACAGCCATCTTAAATTTGATGCTTAGTCATGAAATTTTAGGGTAGGTATGTCTACATGTACCTATCAGCTAGCTAGCTAATCGTTAAACAACCTAGTTGCTACCTAGCCACTACAATCATGAACGCAGATTAAATCGAAATTCAATCTCTAGGATCTGTGTTTCACAACCTTATAGCCACTCGACTAAAGCGTTAATTGAAGAAGTTGGTTGAAAAGATGATTTTAACAAAATTAAATGGCGTTTCGAGCTGAGTTCCAAAATATTGGTGTCGGTGTAGCTTTCTCCTACATAAAATTTTTGAATACATATATTAAAATTAGAAATAAATGAATCATATTTGGGAACACATAAGCAATTTTATGTTTTTATTTCAGGAAAAAAAAATTAAATCTGTAAGTCTGAACAAGTTTTAACGAAATACCTGTAGAAAAGTGCCAATAAAAACAAATATTCTGAATTATAGAATTGTACTTTATAATATGTAGGGATTTTTCAATGAAATAAATGTTTGAATAGAAATAAACAGAATTTCCCTTTAATAGGGGAGATTGTGAACACCCTAATGAATTTTGAAAGAAAATGGTGAAGTATATAAGACTTATAACAACATTGTATGATTTGAGAATGTACATTTCAAAATCTTAATGAGAAAAAAGGTTTAATTTTTTAACGTTATTACATATATGAAGCCTTGCTTTCCAACAGAACTATGCAAAAAGAAACATTTACGTGACTTCATTTAAAGTATGAAATGAAGGCAAACACAATCTTCAAGTACAAATTACACTCTGTACGACTTATTGTAATTTGAAAACATTTAAAATTTTCCACTGTTTTGAAAAAAATTATTACAAAACACAATAACCATGTGTTGATATGCAACAACAGGATAGTGAATACATGAATTAAATAACAATAAAAAGACAAGCGAATTTAGTAAAATTACAACTGAAATGAAAAGTCATTTCCCATTTATAACACATTTGTATGGATCATTATGCCTTTTTTTCTAAAAATGTCAAAAGATACAGTAGATGATCATTAAAGTATTCATTTTTCTTTAAATAGTCAACAAATGGGAAACTGATGAATACCTATATATAAACCGGTAATATTAAGTCGAAAATAAAGATCATTTTCAAATTAACTCGGAGAAAACCACATATCCCTTTCAAAATGAGAAATAAATTACTATAAGGGGAGAGGAGATAAAAGTACATTTACACATTGACCAGTGAAGGGAATGTGAACAATATTTTTTACAAAACAGCATTACATGTACTATTACTACTACTGCAATAACATACAGAAGTTCTAATGCTAGCTATTTAAAAAAAAGCAATTTTACAAAAGCACTATTACTACTTCAGCAAAAACATACAAAAGTATGTATGCTAGTTTTATAAAACAGAAAACACTTTAACAAAAGCACTACTACTTCTGTAATAACCTACAAAAGTTCTAATAATAGTTTTATAATACAGAAAACAGTTAACTGCTAGTGCAATAACCGAAGAAACAATCCAATTTTATATGAAATAAAAGACTGACTAGTGTAAAATTGCATGCAACAGAATTTGTCATTGTCATATGCAAGGAGTAGCTTCAGAATTTGCGTTAAAACACTATAGTCTTTCCACATGTGCAATGTAAACAAATAACAGAAATGTTTTATGCCTATATCATACACTTGAAACATTTTTTTTCTTCCGACACTAAGTTGCAGTTTGATTCCTTATGTAATGCTTTACTGTTGATCGACTTTATATTCTAAATATTGAAAGTCTTAAATTATGTTCATATTTCCCAATAGTACTTGTACTACTTTTGAAATACATAAAACACTATGCTATCCATCTTGTATTGTCAGTTCTGTTTTAGAAATTATTTTGCCTTTTTACCGACATCACAGCCCTTGTATTTATGTATGAAACCCCATTGCAACATGCTGTTTACAAAACTACGTATGCTCTTTGACCTTTTAAATGCACTGACAAATATTCTTTTATTTTGAATCTTTGATATTTACGAAAATAAATATTGTGATAATTTGTGTGCTGCTGCAAATAATTAGAAATTATTTGCCTTTATACCGATACCGCAGCCGAGTACTTCTCTGCATTCTATTATTAGACATCGAGTCATCAGATTATTTTAGATGATTATAGGTGGCACTTATTCGGAAGTGGCATCCCCGAAAAGCATTGCCAATAAGCGCTTTGCATACTGCGCAAGCTTAGCGCTTAAAAATGATGTTAATGTTCATTCATATGTAATTAGTTATCAGTTTTTTTTTCTTGTACACATAAATGGTCGTGAAATGTATGGGACAGTTAACAAAAAACAAGAACAAAAAAAAAGACTGCATAAATTGTTATTGAAAAAGATATACTGGCACATCTAATTGAAAAAGAATTAATATTCATAAGGAAGGATGGTGGGCCAACTCACTCCCCTCTCCCAGTTTTTTATCAAAAGCTTTTGATAAAATCGCCAATATAAAGTCTTATATTATTAAATAAGTAAGACTCAAAACATACATTAAAACCTAAAGGTCAGCAGCAGTGATTTGCAGAACATTCTGTTTTCAATGGTTTGATATGGGAGAGTACGTATCTTTAACATGAATGAAATATGAATGATTTTCAAAAGGTGAACACCTATTTTGTTTTACCTATTAAATCAAACAATCAGATACATCTTTAGACAACAAAGTAGGCTCGAAACAGCTTTATAAAATACCATTTGCAATTTCTGTTACTGTTTGATTGCTCAATTTGATAAAATAGAGCGAGAGATGAATATCCAAAATATATGTTAACAATTGCATTTTAAACAAAAGTACTCATTATCAAAATAGAGAGTGTGGTAGTTGTTGAATATTAGGAGTCATTATTTATATTTGTGTTCAGGCCCTTAGATAATCAGAGTCTAAAATTGTAATTTACTGATTATTGTAGTCTTTTCAGAGAAAAAAAGTTTCCCATTTCTTATCGAAATCATAATCAAGGTGAAAAAAAGTTAAATTAATTTGCTTGTCATCACGAAATGACATTCGTCTTAGAATGAGAAATCACTGCAATTGATTTATAAATTAGATGTTTGTATTTTAAAATTCAAAACCACTGCAAAACAAGGTAAACTTCCAGGTTTAATATATTCATTCCGCAAAATTGTTGAGCCTCCGCAAGCATAATTTAAACCCGTTTAAAAACCCGTATTATCTTCTAGTATTTGATCTAGATCTGCTATGAATAAAATTATTGAACATTAAGATTAAAAGTTAAATTTCTCCAATTCAGCGATATAACATATGAATGAAAGTTCACCACTCAATTAATGTAACTGGGATTTAAAAATACGTTTTCCTTAAAAAGGTCTTTATGTTGCTTAATAGAATCTCTCTCTCTCTCTCTCTCTCTCTCTCTCTCTCATAGAAACAATTGACATCTAGATACGTTAAATAACTTGCATTCATTCTGTTTAACGATAACTGCCTATTTTTAACATAATACCATCATACGTGTATTAAAAGGAATTCTTCCTTGTTCGAATGATGAAAAAGAAACGTGAGTAATACTTGGATTTTCCAGATTAGACCCTATATATTTCGGTGTGATAAACTCTGTTTACAATCTGCAGACTGATGCTGATGCTGGCGATCGTTCCTCTTTACCTTATTCATTTCGTTTATGAAAACATACTCGGTTTTCTCCTAATTGTTTTCTCCTTTGGTTAGAGAATAGCCAGAAACCCAATATTTCTGTAAATAAAGGTTTTCAATTTAAAAATATTATGTTTTTATTATGTTTTGTTCTTATTAGCGAAAGGTTCCTCAATAAACATATTAGAAAGGGGAATTTTATTTACTTTGCGTCATTATGAGATTTTAAACTGCTTGAAATGTGGAAAGGTTGAACAAGATGATGGGATTCGGTAGCGCATACATGTAATTCCAACTCAGTCATTTTAAGGATGATTTTGAATTAGAAAATACGTAACTGTGCACATATCTGAATCTCATTGATCTCGTAAATATTTCAATCAAATTAAAAAAGGTATAGCCGTTTAATACGTATTTTACTTTGTATTGTACTGTACCTCTTATTTAAAACTTAAAACAGAATTCTTTACCAGCAATGGCTGACTTTTTATTACCTTGGATGCCACATTCAAAATGCTCTAATTTATGTAACTTCCCAAGAAAAACTGCATTTTTTATATTCAGCAATATACATGTACATATATGTAAAGACAATCAATATTGAACAAAAAAGCAATGTGTTTGATATGTAGAAAGTGTCATACATAGTCCCGGGTTTGCATTTACCGTTATTATGAAATATTTGATTTTAAATCTATCACATATACAGCAAAAAATATTTTCTTATAATAAGTAGTTTCCATAAAGGAAGTGACGGCGAAATAAAGAAGGCCGGACAATATTAAACAAGAATATTTATGATAGTCAATAATGTTTTGATACATGTAATGCATCGATATTTGATCCAATTTCTTTAATAAGATTTAAAGTAATATATAAAACTTATATTAGATAAAACCATTCTGTTTGGATTTTTTATAGTTCATAACGGACTTGCATCTTACGCCAGGCCCCGGGATCATGAAGCAGTCTTAGACTTTAGTCAAAATTTGTATACTGTCTTATTGTCTTGTGACAACATCGAAAAAAAAATAAATGATTTTAAAATGTGTCTCTATATTACGTTGATAGTTACACATTTTTTACGTTTATGGTATATCATTAATAAATGATTGAAATTTCGACTTAAGTCTTATAATGCTTCATGATCCCGAGGCCTGGCCCCGGGGCCATAAAACTTAGACGAGCTCACTTTCGATCTCAGTCTCACTTTTCCACTATAAATGTACATTCCTTTTGTAAAAGTGGGACTGAGATCAAAAGTGACATTGTCTAAGTTTTATGGCCCCCATGCCTGGTCTTATATATTGTACATTGGACTGAAGTGAGACTTTAGTTATTCGAGTTTTAATCATTTCTTTTTATCGTTCAACACAGCACGCATTATCACTGATGTATTTAAAGGGCTTCGTTTCAATTAAGACTTTAAGAACAGTCGGTAAGAGCTTGCACCTTAAGAAATTCTAAACACTGCAAAAAGGCACGATGTGTTAAGTAAACATGTTTTCACCTTTTTTTTATTGGTTGACTATCAAAACAACATTATCGGTATATTGTTCATGTTATTTTGCAGTTCTAAGAACGTCATCGTTTACATGTGTTCCTTTACTGGAATTATTTTACATACATGTTAATGTAGATGTATACTGAATTTTTTTTTTTCAAAATCAAGATGAAAGCTGTCTTTTACATAAATATAATTTGAGAATTAAAGTAAATTAAGTAAGAATTTTAATAATATTGACGTCATTTTTCGTGTCGTATCTTTTCGATTAAACAGGTAGATATTTTTCAGGTAATGTTTTATTTCCGCTTCAAACACATAGGATTAGTATAAAAAAAGTATAATCCGTTCATTAATATCTAATTTATAAATTCTATTTCAAGAATTGGAAAACCCTACGTGTTAGCTTTTCTTATTTTTAGAATTGACATTTAAATGTGGTATGTCAATATTTTTTATAAGCTGTGAGTTTCCTTGATATGAATTGCATTGATGGCAAATAAATAAGGTAAAAATTTTAATTACGGTATAACTTTGGTCTCCATTTTTGTTACCCCATATTTTTTTTCTTTAATCTGAACCACTGATATTTATTTGATTTTAGATTTGAAATGTAGGGATTGAAATGAAAAATGAGCATTTTTGCTCATAATATACAGTACTAGTTTACAATAACATTCCTTGCAGAAACATTCTTAAAGAGGATAGGGGATAAGCTTTGAAACTGTCTTGATTGGTTTAACAATGTATATCATTTTCCAAGTTAGTGAAACATTTGAAACTGGATGGATGAATTTTTGATTTTTACAAAATATGACAATTTTTAAAAATTAAAGAGGGGATTAGAAAATTAATAACTTTCATTAATTTTCTTTTTCCAAAGGTGAGGATTATATGGAAAGTGGAAGCTTAGTAAAAATATAAATTTCATCAATTTCCAATGTGATTTGTATATTGTTTAACTATATATAACCTAAATACAAATTGTCATAATATATTTAAATTGTAAAAATACAGGGCTAAGCAATGTTAATACTAAAATTAAGTACCGTACTGTATACTAGTAACACAATATACATGTAAAACGAAACCAACTTCTATAGACAATGCCAAACATTGGCGTACAAAATCTGACTTGTATTCTTTAAATAACCAGGACCTATTCGCTTGCAGGTTTGTGACAGAAATATTAGTAGAATAAATAATCATAGAAATTAAGAACATTGAATGATTTATCTCTAAATGAATATAAATAATAAATGAAAAGTATTACTATGTCATAATGAAAATGACGTTAAGATAAATTCAAGTCTCAAACGCGGAAATATAAACATTGACATTATTCCACATGTAAAACGAAACCAACTTCTATAGACAATGCCAAACATTGGCGTACAAAACCTGACTTGTATTCTTTAAAAACCAGGACCTATTCGCTTGCAGGTTTGTGACAGAAATTTTAGTAGAATAAATAATCATAGAAATTAAGAACATTGAATGATTTATCTCTAAATGAATATAAATAATTATAAATGAAAAGTACTACTATGTCATAATGAAAATGACGTTAAGATAAATTCAAGTCTCAAACGCGGAAGAATAAATATTGACATTATTTCACATATCCGTAATCTTTAAATCTTGAATATTTTAGACAAAACATTCCATGTAGAGACGTCTTAATGGCCGCCCTCAGACATATTTTACTGTTGATGTGCCTAGCGCTCACACAGGACGCTGTTTTTTGCGGGATTGCTTCCACGTGGGATTACTGTGGTTGTAGATGGAACGATTGGATGGCTTGGTCGGATTGTTCTCGATCTTGTGGTGGGGGCAGAAGATACAGGACTAGAGAGGTGTGGATTCGAACGGACAAATGTTCACTTGACTTCAATAACTGCGCTACTGACGATATGGGTTCCGAGTATAGCGACTGTAACACATTCTGCTATAATGGAGGAACGTTTTCTAGTTATTGCGCATGCGTGACAGGGTGGTACGGAAGCTGTTGCTCTAGCGGTAGATATAAAATACTATACTCTAAGTGTTATCAAACAAAAAACAGTGTATAGAGTTATAGCGCATATTTAGATTTATCTTTAGATTATATATATGGTATTATGTAAAAAATAAAATGCTTTCTTTAGTCATCCATGTAGGAAAATACATAACCCGCGTTAGCGGTTTATGTAAATAATTTCTGCAATGATCAACACCCTTATAGCCCGCATGAATCATCAAAGAAAGCATTTTATTTTTAATATTTAGATCTTTCTTTTAACAAATTAATTTATTGATCGTTAAAAGAGTATGTAAAATTAACAAAATTTTTGTAAATGTATATCAGTATGTTAGACAAAAAAAAATAGCCAATTCGTCTTCTATGGGAATTGGAGTCTGACATCTTCATAATTATTTCGTACAGTCCGTGATTTTTCTTGGGTTGCTGATGGTTTTCGGCGATTGATAAATTGGTTACATGTAGAACATGTAAGATGTACAACAGTTTTCATCAGTTAACGAAAACCGCTGGTTGTTCCAACGATTTTATGCTTTCTTTAAAATTGCTTAATTTTCAAATGTTATTATTTTGTTTTAGAGGTTTCATGTGGCGATCCTGGTTCTATATCTAATGGTTTAGTGTCGGGCTCGTTGTACACTTACGGTAAAATAGTGACGTATTCCTGTAACACGCACTATAATTTGACTGGCGGATCGGTAGCAAGGACATGTCAATCAAACTGGTTATGGAATGGGACGCAACCAAGATGTGCATGTAAGATTCTGCGATAATTTCAGTGAAAAAAAAGAAATGTATTCTAAGCAATTTTTAAAAAACTTTTGAAAATCAATATAACAGATCTTCAAATTTGGTTGCAATTTACATGGTACATTTATTATAAAAAAAAATTTAAAAATTTGTTGCAATGAAATCACGAACTTTACAATATGAAACTTGAACAAAAGGACAAGTCGAAAATGAGAATTCCAAACAATTTACATGTAATGAGTTTGTCATTTCGATGAAATTTCTATTTTGAAAATCATAGAAACATCATAAGGCAGATTAACAAATTCAGAAATAGTAGCATATACAAATCAAAGTTATCGGATTGTTAAATAAAGGAATACGTTAAACAATAAAAACATTATGTAAATGAATGTTATTGACTTATGTTGAAGTTGTTAACTCATGCGCAAGCAATCCCTGTCTGAATGGTGGAACGTGTGTGAATGGATTAGAAAGGTACGACTGTATATGTACATCCAGTTTCAATGGCGTCAATTGTGAAAACGGTAAGAGAATGTCAAACATCTAATTAAGCCTATGCATAATTATTGAGAATGTTTGTCAATTATCTGCTGTCATTTATATTTTATAATAATTATTACCCTTGATCAATAGACATTCAGCCACCAGTCATGGCAGATTGCCCGAGTGACATCGCTGTATTTTCTAACGAACCAACGGTGTTTGTCAACTGGACAGCACCATCTTTCCACGACCCTTTAGGTACAAACATACAAGTGACGACGAATTATCCTGCCGGCAGCGGGACGTTTCCTTGGGGAGATTTCATCGCCCAGTACGTCGCACTGAAACCGTCCAATGGTCTTCGAACGGAATGCACATTCAATATTACAATCAGACGTAAGGTTTTAAACATTGTATACTTAATCTTTCGGCCTCAACAATTCAAGTGAAAACTGACCGATCATGATTCATGGTTTTTTTTTTATTTTACATTTTGATTATTTAAGCACATCCGTGTCCAGAATTGAATGTACCCGTCAATGGAGCCCGCGTTTGTAACGGGTGGAATACTGATTTTGGTCAGTTCTGTCAGGTATATTGTGGCGGGAATTACAGCCTCGGTTTACAGTATGATCACAGTCAGTGGTACGTCTGCGGAGCTAGCGGGAACTGGATTGCTGGCGGTCCTCTCCCAAACTGCACAGGTACATGGATATACAATGTAACCTATCAGAACTTGGTTCATTTATAATTGGTCAAAATAACTTGCACTTTTGTTTTGTTTTTTTTTGGGGGGGGGGGGGTTGGGTTTTTTTGGGTTTTTGGGGGGGCTTTTTGTTTTTTGTATTTGTTTTTTTTTTATGGATTGTTTTTTGTTTTTTGTGGGGGGTTAAGCACATTTTTTAATACTATACAATTATACTAGTTCACGTATCAAATGCTTTTAAAACTGATATGCCATTATTGTGTCATGAGAAATGGTCGGCAATCAGATTTTTTTCTTATGCTGTTTCAGATCTGATTCTGACGTCACAGGTTTTGGGGTCTCATGCAAGTTATCGATTCAATGATTGCGCAGACTCCGATGAAATCGAAAAGATCCAAGGGAACTATATAGAGAAACTACGGACATCCAACTATAATTACTTCTGTGGCACGTATGGTGGTCTTTGTACTGAGAAAAACGTAGAAGTCACCTGCTGACTAGATTTCAATGGCAACAAAGAAGGACATATGGACATAAATGCCCCAAATGATCGGTTATACGCTGTAGAAGGAGTGAATTACTTATAACTATTATAAATAACATAGCATCTTAAGATGTGTCATGAAATATTGGTGTATCTTGGGGTGTTTTTTTTTTTACTTGGAAATTTATACAGTGCTCATTTGCAAAAGATGTTTGGGGGGATTTTTTCATAGCCATTGTATTTCATATGCATACTTATACTAATGAAATTAATGCGACAATTAACAAATAAATACAGGTTAATACAAAGAATACAGTAAAATAATACTAGAAGTTTATTCAGAGAAAAGCTTTTTCACAGAGGAAAGTTGACCACCACCACCCCTCCTCCCAAACAAAAATTTAAAAATTTTAATACATATTTTAAAAAAAGAGTCGATTTCAAATATCAATATTTTCAAACAAGTAACACAGAAAGGAACCCTACACGTTTTATAACCTATATCATAAACCTTTAAGTCATATCAGCAGGGATTTAAAGAACGGTACAATTCGTTTTCAGTTATTTCTGATTAATGAGTTTTATGTGTATAATGAATAAATTTTGAAAACACGACTTCATTTTTAAAGTGAACAAACTTTAATAAAGATTGGCTTTGACCTCTCTCTCTCTCTCGACTTCTCTCTCTCTCTCTCTCTCTCTCTCTCTCTCTCTGAAATGGTAAATCGATGGCAATGATTATTTGCACTTTAACCATTGCAACACAGTTTAACATCAATTCTCTGTAAAGACCAAAAATACCTGGCCACGCACTATCATGGAATTGAATTTTATCTCTCTGACTTGAAAGAGTGTTCCATATGAAGACTCTCTGTGGGTACATTTTTGACAGTACATACTCAGTTTCCATAGCAACGACATTGAAACATTTTGCTTATGGCCAAAATGACATATAGAGTACCATCATATAAATAACTGGTATGCTCCCTAAATGCATGAAGGTTTGATCATGACATTGGTTTAATTTTATAAACAAGTAATCAATGTACATGTACACATAAATTGATTTAAGTGAAATATACATATAACAATCCCGTCGGTTTGTGTTTCAAAGATTTAGCTTATAAAATAGTGAAAAACATGCACACTAAATGATATCAATTTAATTCTAAGCAGGCAATTGAAAGCTGGAATAAACATTTTTTTAACAAGATGAGACCTTGGTCTAATAAATACAACCAAAATTGGCTTGGGTATATTCACTGGCTTTCACATACAATTATTTGAAGTTATCGCTTTTCCACAAAATTCAATTTAAAGTTACTTCCCTTTGTTGACTCTTCTGTATTGAAGTACAAAAAAGACGTCACAACAACATGGCAAAAGCAGACGTTGCAAAAACATAGATCAAATGGGGTGGAGAAAGCATGGGATTTAAGTTTAAGTGTATTTAGAGTAAGTCTCAAATGAATTGCTGAATATGAAATGAACAATGTTCTATCGGAATTTAGCTTAATTACCGACCTGGGCTGTATTTAAACCTTTTGTAAACATGTGACTGTCTTGTACAATTAAAACAATTGTGATCAAATGAAACAGACAGATATTTCCTCTACTTGAGTTTCGGTAATCTGACTTACGAATCCAGCACTCAACCAAGGAAGCTAATGAGCTACCAACCTACAACACTTGTATAGGAATGCAATATGACTAACACCCCCACCCCGTACTGATGGTGTGGAAGATGGAAAGAATCGCAGTGTGTAAAAAGTGTGTAAAATACCAGACCTGTATCCCGATTATGTGGGATTTACTCGTTTTGAGAACCCTCATGAACAAGTGAAAAAACAGGATCATAAAAAGGCAGTTTATGGAGATAACATGCAGTCCATAGCAGTCCTTATTCCAATTGGTCAAGGTATGTATATTCACATCCAAATCAAATAAGCTTCAACCAATCTATAGCCTGTTCCAGCTTCCATCGCTTTTAGTTGATTTTCTCAATGAATACACCTCAGGTCTAAATGTAAAAAGTAAATTTACAAAATCAGGCATCAGATTCCCCTGGCAAACAAAATTATCCCCCTAAACACCACTCTCCAATCATTTACAGAATCACCCAGGCACTTTCATGTTATTCGCAATGCAAAATCTCAGTGGTTATTTTTTTTAATTGATAATTTTAGGTTAGCTGTATATTGATACTAAAAGTAATAGAAAATACCCCCCCCCCCCCC
>WFKH01006014.1:26901021-26919695 GCA_016163765.1 Magallana hongkongensis | reverse complement strand
CATCCTAATGCCTATTTTTAAGTTTATAATAATTCAATGTTTGTCAATGTATTTTTTTTTTAATAATGAAGTGATTTATTTGAGCAATTAGAATTTGAAAAGAGGGTTTATGTTAAAACTCTTACAGATTTTTTAGCATACCATTTGAGGAATTTGTCCTGTTGTAAATTTTGAATTTACTGGGTGGGTGTAAATGCAAAATTTGTAAATTTTGTATTTACACCCACCCAGTAAATTCAAAATTTACAACATAACAAATTACTGTTTGGCCAGTTCTTTTTTTTTTTTCATATCACTACTTAATTTGCATAAAAGCATATTTCTTTTTCCAATCTTAAACGTTTAATCCAAGTTGCTGAATAACATGTTTTAGAAGGAAAAATTAGGGGTAGTGGACCTTCTTCCTATAATCAATTAAAAAATGTACTGGTAATTGACCTGCATCTTTGGTTAACCCCCACCCCAGTCCCCACCCTCGTTCTTAGAGACGGTAAATTCGATTTACTAGTGTAAGCAAATCATCATACTATAAACAAATTTGAAATTCAATTCCAGAATTTGTGATTTATACATATTTTTTTCAAAGTGCGTTAAGTGTCTCGATACTAAAAAATGTTGATGTACCTTCATAACGCACTTTGAAAAAAATTTTCAAAGTGGGTTAACTTGGTCCCAAATTTAACGCACTTTGAAAATTTTTTCAAAGTGCGTTGATTTGGTCCCAAATTTAACGCACTTTGAAAAAAATTTTCAAAGTGCGTAATTTTTTCAAAGTGCGTTGCCACAGGGGTCCCCCCCTTCTAGATCATTATCATATAGCTTTGTTTCAATCGTATACAACTACATCACGAAAATTATGAAAAAAAATTAAAGACATGAATTTTATAATATAATAACATTTAATTTTCAATCAAAAAAGGTAATTCTATATTGTATAAAAAAAACACATTTCTCTTTCACATTCCAAACATTTAAACACGATCAATCTTTTCTTTTTATCATTCACAATACAAAAAAAAATATAATTAAGTTAGTTCATAGAATCGTCACAATTGCAAAGACAGTGGGTTTTTCGGTAGCTGCCGTCTTGGACGATTCTTATAATTATATATATTTTAAGACTTGTCTTTGATTGTCTTCATAATTGGTAGATAAGAATCCCGATGGAAAAAAGGTAATAAGCATGCACTTGTATATGGATACTAGTACATGAAAATGAGGTAACCGTTCCATTTATTGTAAATGAATAATGTCTATGTCCCCTACAAATTCCCTGTTATCTATATCCTCAGGCAGGTTGTTGTCCTGTGTTTTACATTTTTTGTGATAATTGCCTAAAAAAATTGATAAGTATAAGTTGTGGAAATAAAGGCAACAAATGTAAAATTGATAATTGATAATTGAAATAAAAAAGAAGTTTACACTTACAAGTTGTCAAATGTTGGTTTTGACACAAATTCTTGCTGTTTCGGTTTGATGTGGAACAACATTGAAGAAAACTTTGCATCCTTTCTGTTATCCCGAGACCTGAATATTCATGACAAAACTACAAGTTGCTTACTTGACATATGGACAACGCTATGCAAATTAAGTACGTTACGAGCCACTAATAAGTAATTACGTGTAGGTAATACTTACAGAAACCGTCTGAAAGCTAAAAGGGATGCGATCACGATTACAATCAGAATAACTGATATCACTGCTGCCACAATAGTTGTAATGGACGCTGAAACAAGACAATTAAGTTTTATCTTATGAAACAACAGCTTGGTGCATATTAGGAATAGTTATACTCTTAAACGATGCATTGTATCAATTTTAACGTACAATCCGTCTCTGTGTCATATTTAACGGAGCACTCAGTAACACTTCGGGACTCTCTTCCTGGGGTCGTTGTACCATCCGGACATTCTACACATGAGAGTTGTCCAGATAAGTCCTGATAGGTTCCGAAGTCACACTTTATGCATTGGTCGTTTCTATAGTAACGGCCAGGCGCACAGGGAACTAGACAACAAAGAAAGACGTTTGAGACAAGTACTAAGATATCATAATTTACATATTCCTTGAAATTTTTTTATGAAGTCATTTGAACATACTGCAGTAAAACTGAGTTGGAACCATTCCGGTTGGACAAGAAACAGAACTGTCAGCCTGAGCATTTGGCGCATCAATGACGTAAATAATATTTTGGATGTCGACATCGAGAGTTCGGTTCATCGCCATTAACTGTAATTCATTGACTGCGGCGTAAAGCAAGGTATAGCAGGTTTCAGTTCCGTCTGAAATGTAAAAGCATTGATCTTTATTTATTGTTTGTTTCAAAGCAAACAGTCTTATTTGACTTGTTTTCTGTACTTGAAAAACAATTTTAAAGTTTTTAAAAACTGCTAATATAAAATATCTCCAGACTTACGGTTTGTAGGATCACATGATAATGACACATCTATCCCTGCTGTAGTGACTGTGGTTGAACGCTTTTGACGCTTACTACAGTCAGTAACAGTTACTCTCTCCAGAAAACAGACGCCAGTAGAGACGCATTCAATGTTGTTGAGTCCCAGCTGAACGGTTGCTGGGACACTTTTGCGTACATCCATGTATTTATCTGTGGTATCGCATTCTAAGTCCTTGTAAGATGCCGTGTACGACACTTGAAGCTTTTTTCCGTCCTTGATTTCTGAAACACAACAACTGACAATTATCAATTAGAAGAAAATGTATAGTCAGTAAAAATACAGATTGTTTTTTTTAAATTATGTTTTTTGCAATTTTGAAAGAAATCACAAGTGGTTTAGTACCTAAACAAGCAGGCATTTTCCCATCTGGGTTATCATCAGTCTGAAAATCCCATAGATAAAACGTGTCTTTGCCACACATATAGTAGGGCTTGATCTCGTGATCAAAGTCGTATCCATCAGCGCACTCAATGGTACAATTCATGTTCTCCGTGTCATTGGTGCATGTCCAGTTAACATGTGCAAGACGCTCCAATTGATTACATTCTGGATAGGGAATAAACTTCAAGGTTAAGAATTGATACGTTTAATTCTGGCTTTGGTATAATTAATTTTACCAATATGCTTTTTGGAATCTAGAAATGTGAAAGAGAGTGTATTTTTCATATTATGAGCTGGAATGATAATGTTGACTTTACCAGGACAACTGTCTTGGATACAAGATCTGCTGCCGGTGCTGTTGTCCGGACATTCCAGGCCGCCATTATCAGGAGCTGGGTCGTTACAGACTCTCCATCTCTGCTGTGTTCCATTTCCACAGGTCACCGAGCAGGAGGACCACTCACCCCACTCACCCCAAGAACCGTCAACTACGAACAAAATAAAATTGCTAGTAGCGTTGTATATTTTCATACTTGTTATCATATAGTTTACGTTCTTATCACCGGCAATATATTTACCCATAGCAATCTCACACAGCTCCCCTTTATAACCGTACAGACAACCACACGTGTAGTTTGCAGCGCCATCTACACAGGTGGCGTTGTTTTCGCATGCGTGATCCACACAATCATCTATGTTCTCCTCACAGTTGTCGCCAGTGAAGCCAAAATCACACTGGCATTCGTACCTCCCAATAAAATCTGTACATACGCCGTTTTGACATGGGCTTGATAAACAGTCATCGACATCTGAAAAAAAAATATATCTTGAGAATTCACCAACTTGCATCAAGATGTCACCTGAAAAAATTAAAGCAATTGTTGTATACGGATAAATCGGGGAAAATAAGAAAGATATAATAGTACATGTACCATCACATTCACTGGGTGATTGCTTAAAGACGTTGTCACCGGTAGTTGATTCAAAGGCTTTCCAACTTAGCAAGTCTCCGGTGTCATCGGAGCTACATCGAGCGGCAATGTCTGCTATCATTGAATAGGAAGCTGACTGATTTGTCCATATATTAAAACTGGACACTGTTCCTTTCCCTGACACATATTACAAAAAGATTTAGGTACTAAGACAAGCATTTTTTATAACTTACCTAATGGCATTAAAGCAAACGGACCGAAAATAAAAGGGAATGACCCCCATTTAGTATTTCAAGAAATTCCTGAATGTTCCTGAAAAATTTTACTGTAAACTTCATTATATTTACATTTTTCATTGTCTTTGCCTGTGATAACACTACGTATCGATTTTGTTCTATACAGTCCAATAACTTCAAATGACGTATAATTGAGGCACCAGCTGGGTTTCCTTATTCATATTCAAATATTTAATCGTACAATGACTGAAAATATATATAAATATAAGTAATAAGGAATCATTCTTTGAATATTATGAGGTGATAATTTCGGTCGGGGCGTGATCAAATCTATCATAAAGCCCTTTGGGCTTTATTGGATTTGATCAAATCTATCATAAAGCCCTTCGGGCTTTATTGGATTTGATCACGCCCCGACCGAAATCATCACCTCATAATACTCAAAGAATGATTCCTTATTCCTTAAATCATTTGTACAGTAAAAAAATCTTTTCCGTTTTGGGGGGTTTTTTGTTTGTTTTGTTTTGTTTTTGTTTTGTTTTGTTTTGGGTTTCTTTTGCTTATATAAATACTAATATTGATCCACCTGTTAAGGATATATTCATCCTCCTTGGAATTACAAAAGTCATGCCTGCTCGTATCGTTAGCGTTCCGTCTTTGTAAAGTTCAGTGGAGTCCGTATTCTGCTTTAAGATGTATAAACTCCACTTTTCCCTCTCCATAATATGTGATGCTGTTTTCACCTCCCTGATTTTAAGATGTCAGATATTTAAATGACTTTTACACTCAAGATATTATGATTATAACAAATGTATAGTTTAAATGTGACAGTCACTATTAATTTACGTATCCAGAATAAATCTACAGACTTTACCTTGGGTTGCCTATTTTAGCTTCAGAACCAATTTCTATGAAGAAAGTCATATGTCCTGTTTCTCTATCGTTAAGTTGAATAGTCACATTGTCAGTGGACGTTATGTCTTTCTTCAGCCACCACGCCATGCTGACTTGTGTTAAATCGGGGGAATCTATATCGATGGACGCTTGACTACCATGCTCCGTCAAACGCAAGTCAAAGTCTAAATCAAAATCGGGAATACTATTTAATTTAACAATATATAATTGTAAAATGTTTAATATCTGAATGGACGATTACTGCATATCTAATCCTTTATCATGCAAATTATTTCCAACAGCGAGTATCTTTGGACAGAGGGGCAATAATACAGTGGCTGTTCGATCTCCAGTTTTAGTCCGAAATATCTGACGTTTTCCTGGCTTTTTTAACGATTTCAATATTTTACATGCAGTACATGCCAGGCATGTAAAATATCAAAATCGTTTTACTCCAGTTTTAATTTAGAAGTACATGTAGTTGAATATCATATTTAAGATAAACGCCATATATATATACATATATATATATATATATATATATATATATATATATATATATATATATATATATATATTTTACAAGTGCCAGGATGTTTTTTTAACATATACTAGAACATATTTATTTGACCATCTACTAACAATTTGCTAAGGGATTTTTACGCCTTTAAAGCAAAAAAATAAACAAAAAAAACCAAACTCTTTTTAATTATAATTATGTCATAATCAAAAAAAGGATGTCGTTATTATACAATCATGTATAACACTCTTCATTTTCCTTTATTTCAAACACTGGCCCAGTATATAAAATAAATTGAATCATTTTTAAAATATAAATTTCCTACCCTGACATTGTGAGAGATTAGTCGCCCCCTCCTCTACCGTAGACTTGGACCCAGGACAAGATATACATTCAGATGCACCGTACATATCATTGTAGCTCCCAACCGCACAAAGCGAACACTCGGGTGTGCCGTTTGGCGACCAAGATCCAGGCTGGCATCCATCTGAAACCAAAGAAACACAATGGCTACTGTGTTAGGATTTTAGTAAATCAACATACTGATATATATCAAAGAATTTATGGTGCTTAATTTTCGTTGATTTCGGGCCCCTCTCCATCCCTCGCAAATGAAATATGGATTTGCATATTCTATACGAATTACAAAACCCTGTATTTTATCCTTAACCACGGTAAAGAAAATCCACAAAAAATACGACAATCTACGAAAATTGGCACAACAAAATTTTATGATTCCACAGAACTTAAGTATGAAAATCAAGGGAGATGAAATATCAAAAACTTACCTATGCACTGCGATATGTTCTGTGCTCCCTGTGATTTTGTAGTTTGACCAAACGGACAGGACAAGCAACTGATTTGTCCCGGGGTCGGTTGGTAAGATCCACGTGGGCACATTTCGCACATGTCTGTTGATGTGTTGAAATACGTTCCAGCAGCACATTCAACTTTATAAAATATAAAACATACAAATGGTCAATATCTTATAAAGAGTACTATAGTGTACCTATAAATCATTGGATTGAAGGGAAAAATTACCACAAGATGTAGTTTTGTAAGAAGGTACTGTTCTTTCCGGACATTGCAATACAACATCGAAGTTTTCTATGTCTTTCATTTCCATAACGCCGTAGGAACTGATATTGAAATCCGGGACACCGGATGATTGCTCTTCAATTATCTTGTCGACAATATCAGACTGATGTCGACGAAACCGTGCAAACGATTCCGCAAATGATGCGTTATCGAATTCTGCTGATATGTCAAAGTCAATGCGCAAGTCTCCAGATCTCTTTCTACGAGCAATCTGACCGCACTTCACCTGTTTCAAAACAATATTATGGTCAATGGTAGTGAAGAAAGGCTAAGTGTAGAACATTTTTATTGGTTTGTGTTTACACACCTGTACATTTTCAACTGTGCATTCTTTAGCATGTACTAAACAAGCATCCCTGTATGCTGAATTGGATAAGGTTGTGATGAATTTCTCTTTTATTTCATGTTGGACAGCCGAGTCTGTGCAATCGCCGGTAAAGTAATAGGTAGCAGACATACGGAGAAGCCCTCTATCCGCTCTAAAACTCCCTGAAAAAAACCAAACACAGTGTAATAAATGTGTACATTTTACTTCTATCGTAAAACCGTAACATTGTATCATTAAATGTATAAAGATTAATACTCACTTGCGCAATCCGGAAGAGGAAGTGACCCCGTTGGTAACCATTTTCCGCTTTCACCACACACGAGAATATCGACGGTATTATGACCAATTTCGACATCATAACCTTGTTTGCAAAGCATCTGACAAAATTTTCCCCCAAGCCAGTAGTCACAGGCAAGGGCGCCATTATGCGGGATGTTTGGGGTTTCGATGCATTTTTCCATAACTAAAAACAGTAAATTTTAACTTACTGATAAACTCTAAATTACTGTATTTCAACTTTAAAAACAAATCTTTTTTTGATTTTTTTGGCAGTTACTTGTTTACCCTTTTCAGTCTTTGTCATCATAAAACATATATCAGACATAAATTCAATTATTTTCTTATTTTGGCATGTGATTGTTGTCATATCATAGTACTTAACAGTCACTTATTGTTGTTGGCTGACGACAAAACATGTTTGGAAGGACGAAAATGATTTTGTAATGAGATCGTTACCTTCGCAATGCGGTTGTCTCTCGCCAAATGTCCAGTAGCCATAGTTACCACTTCCGCTCTTTTCACAGACAACGACTTTCGACCCATTGCGCACTGAGCCAGCATCACAATCGAATTCGCATTGACTTCCATACTTCGTCCCCCACGGACAGACAACACTAAGAAATGGCGTCGGGTATACCGTCGGACAGGTCAAAACTACAATGTAACCACACCATTTTGCCAGTTCACAAACCATCAAAACATCAAACTCCTCTGACTATAAGCTAATTTAAATGATCATTAGATAAGTAAATGCCACAGGAGTTGATCGACACTATATTTTGTCATATGAACATTTTCTCTAAACTTTTAAGATAGATCAAACGGGCTCTTATAACTATTCCTCAACATGTGTACTAGCTATCCTTACTTTTCACCACAACCTCGGTTTGACAGCTTTGGGCTTTGTTTCCGGCAGCATCTGTCGCTTTGTATACCACTTTATAGTTTCCCACCGACAGCCTGTCACCAGGGGAAACAGAGCCCTCCTTCCGAACAACAACATTGCTGTCATGATTGTCCTCAGCAATCGGTTCGGACCACGTAGCCACTCCTGTGGTTGAGTTTCGGTCCGCAAATGCATATACTGTATGCTGACAACCTTTCAACTTTGGTGGCTCGATATCTGTAATTATATATTATTTTGAAGTTTAGTTACATTAATGAGTGAGGTATTCAGATATGCATTCAATGAAATATTCCCTAGATAATTTATTTACCTGTACAGCTTGGTTCAGATCCCCTCCAAGTTCCAAATGCCGAACAGACCCGAACACGTGACATGCCAGGAGTGATGTCATATCCGGTGGCACAATAATAGGTGCAAATGCTACGGAATTTGTTACTATCGGTGCAAGTATACTTTAAGTTTCCAACTGCTGGTAAAAGTGTTGGACACGTTTTCTCTACAATGAATTAAACTCAAAATAGTGAAAAAAAGCCATAACCCTATTAAGAAGACTAAACTGATTACATAAGAATTATTTCTCCTACTTTCGCAATATGGCGGATTGTTGTTCCACTGCCCACTTAAAAGACACTCTAGCAGCGTGTTGCCTATCAGTTTGTATCCAGGGTAACAACCAAAACGGCATGTGGCTCCGTATCTTGCGTCATCACTAGGGTGACACATGAAGTAACCGTTTTCCACACGAGATGGCCATGTACACCGCACGACTAAAACAGTGTTGAAGTAAACATTATTCTCTCGTCAAAT
The DNA here is from genome assembly GCA_016163765.1 of Magallana hongkongensis. Lineage (NCBI taxonomy): Eukaryota > Metazoa > Mollusca > Bivalvia > Ostreida > Ostreidae > Magallana > Magallana hongkongensis. The sequence continues at coordinate 26,910,854 of WFKH01006014.1, read as the reverse complement.
TTAGAGAATTCAAAAAATAATTATCTGAGACAAGGTTCCAAGACTATTTACCATTTACTGTCACGGTAAATGTGCACCGTGCCATGTTCCCGCTTTTATCTCGAGCATAGTAGCCAATAGTAGTCACTCCTGAACTAAAATAGCTACCAGGTGCTCTCCCTTGCCTTGTCGGTCTGCAAATTATAAGGACAGTTACAGGTCTGGGTGCTATACAACCAAGTGATCTTTATGAAAATAAATACAACTTGAAACTTTTAACTGTTTGGTGTTTTTTTTTTACGGATTTAAAACTGTTTGCATTAATGTTACTTTCAGAGTTTTAATTATTCCTAACTAAACTTATCTGCGTATAATTTGAAATTGATCAATGTTAAACTCCTAATGTAGTATTAATACTAACGTGATTCCTCCATCCCGACCGTCGTTTGCTGTTGGTTCAGGCCACGAAACAATCTTCCAGGTCTGTAGCTTTACAGCAGTTTCTTGTATGTTTGATGGGCATGTCAAACTAGGCGGGGTGTTGTCACCTGATTTTAAGCAAAAAAAATAATAATAAAATAAAATAAAAAAGAGTAGAAGTTTCCTTTATGTATTGATACTAAACAAATAATAATAATTTCAGTCTGCATATATAAATTATACAAAATAATACATAAATAAGTGTTAACTGAAACTTAAACCTACGGTTTGAACAACTGCCAAACAGGCATGTAAAGAATCGACCAATAGCTCGAAATATTCTTCGAAACCGAAACCACCTTTTTGGTCGCGAACGCCGCTCATTATGCGATGGTGCCTCTTTGCAATCTATAGTAAAAAAACTTATCAAATCAATCTCTTCAACAAACTGTACATCTTATTTTTTGTTAAAATGATATTAAGCTCCCACCCCTCCCTCCGTCCCCCAATAAATCAAAAACTAAAACTTTTTTCTCAACAACAATCTACACATAAGACCAATCAGACAATATCTTCTATCGTGTAAATTTTAAACATATATCAAGTCCGCTTACATTGTAGATAGTAGTCATTCCATTTCCCATCGTCACAAGCGACCCAGGCTTTAACTTCCTTATATGGACAGATGATGTCACATGATGACCCTGTTGGGACATCATAAGCAACAGTGACAGGAAGGTTGTTCCTATCCGTACACCTTAGAACTCGGCCGGGCTCTAACTCCGATACATCGCAGGAAGAATTATCGGGCTGCACAATCAAAGCATCAATAATTTTTGTAGTTCGTTTTTGTTTTGTAATTTTATATAAAAAATCTTATCCGTCTATCAATTCGATGTCTAATTGATTTTTCTTTGGAATTTAAAAAGAAAATACTTACGGTAAAGCCTCTAGAAAAAGATATTAAATGTACAACAAATAATGTCCATCCTATCATAGTTTTAGTATTAAAGAATCGGGACATTGTATCACACACGGGTAGTTTGGAATTTAAACTAAGACAAATGTCATTCAGTTTTGGTGAGAAATTCCCCGCGCTATTTTTAGTTTCCCTAATGATGAGGTCCATAAATTTAGACCGTTGTTAAAGAATATAAGGCATTTAAACTTTGGATTACTATACTTATGTGCTAAAATCTGCCTAAGATTTGTAAGAAAAAGAGAACTATGTAACTGCAATATAAAAACAAATATGTGGAAAAAATCAATGTAGCTGTCTTGTGTGCTTTTTTAGGAGCCAATAGTTATCTTAGTTTAATTACATTTTGACACAGTGTATAAGATAAAAATTGCAGATAGTAGAATTGATAGAATCTTTTCGACAGATGAAAAACCGAGAGCACATCATAAGACGTTGCTACATGTACGCCACGTAAGTTCAGTTGTTTATATCCGATGGATACATGCATATACCTTGAACTCTAATTTACTTATCGATCTTAATGATTATAAGGTCTTTCCGATATTGCAATTGCTGGACGTGTTCCAACTTTCTGGTTCTGTGGTAGTTCTAAGTAAACGAAGGTTACTCAAAACGAGACCATGATATAATTGTAAAGTAGGGAAAACACCTTTTAAAGAATTATATTCATTTTAATAACTCTGAAGAAACAAACACCCACATAGACACGCTATCTTTATCAATTAGAAGTTTTTTTTATAAAGAAAGTAAGTAAGGTAAACTTGGATTTAAAAAAAAATCAATAAGCTTCTAACATATTATTATTCAGATATTTAATGTCTTGCATATTGAGAGGGTAAGAGTTATCCCTTTCTGATTCATGTACATGTGGGGTATCTAAATTCAATGTTCATGTAAAAATGGTTTTTAACGCATATTATTTACTAAATTATTTACTAAATCAACAACAGAAACATTTTATCAACTAACGAGTTCCTATATATCCTTAAATAATACGAAGAACTACGCATATTAAAGAAAAAATAATATTTTTTTTAATTTATAAATTTATTTATATCAGACAAAGCATTTGATTACTACTTTAATTTGCATGTTCTATCTACATTTCACAAAACACATTATAATGGTCCTTTCAGACGTTTTACAGTTCTTTTTTTTTTAAGAAACGCAACTGAATTCATTCTTTTTTTTCAGCTCGGAAAGGAATTTGCATTTTATAGAATTTTTAACGAACTTCTTAGATATGAGGAATAGATAGTTTTCAATAAATACAAAAAATTATTTATGACTTCATTTTAGAAGAAATCCTGTTTGTTTGCGGCAGATGTCATATTGTAGTTTTTCAGACCTTATCAAAATTATTTTTGAAGGCGATGCGTGATTCTAAAGGAGTTTTGGAAAGTGGCACGAATTTTTTGGTATCAGCAAGACTTAGTTAAACAATAAAATGCTTTCTTTGGTGATTCAAGCGGGATATGAAGGTGGCGACATTGCAGAAAAAATACATAACCCGCAAACGCGGGTTATGTAAATTTTTTCTGCAATGGTCTCTACCTTCATAACCCGCATGAATCATCAAAGAAAGCATTTTATGGTTCATATTTACATCTTTCTTTTAACTAATTAATAAATTGATTATAAAAAGTAAGTAAAATTCACCAAATTACTCTTAATTACGTAGTACGTTAGCTAAAAGAAACAGCCAAATCGTCTCCTGTGAGACTTTGAGTCTGACATCATCATGATTATTTTGTGCAGTCCTTGATTTTTCTTAGGTCGCTGTAGGTTTCGACCAGTCGATAAACAGGGCGTGTCGATTTCAGTCCTGTCAGTTTCCTGTCCGTTTCAGCCGCTGTAGATTTCGACCAATCGATAAACGGGGCGTGTAAATTTCAGTCTGGCTGTTTCTATAGAGCTATGAATTAACTATAAGTTTCTTTAAGAAATAGAGGGAATCATACTCGGTAGATGTAAATATGTATAAACCAAAAAAAAAAAGTATTTCATATACATGTGACGCAATATTCACTTGAAATTGTGTACACTTTATATGTGTCCATTTTAAATTTTACTCATTCTGTATTTTTAGAAAACATGTTACATGTTTGTTCGTTATCAAATCTTTGGCTGATTTTTCCTTATTTCTATTCATAAACATGAAGGCTATTTTGTGTACAATGGCCTTTTTATAGATCAAATCATAGGATTTAACCGTAGTACTTTGTTACAAATGTTTTGTCACCATGCGATTCAATATCATTGTCGATTTAAGAAATAAAGAACAAGTTTTCGTGAATCCTCCGGGGTCGAGAAATGTCTGCTGATCGTTTCCTCAATAGAGAGACGAATTAGGTCAAAGGTTTTTTAGTAATGTTTACATGTGTATCAGTCACAGACTACCGATCGGAATGACATACAGACGACTTATTTTTCGTTTAATTTTAAAGACACTTCACTTATTTAAAAGTACCATTGTATCATATTCTCTTTAGTTTTTTTTTTTTAGAAATATATTTACATTTTTCAGTGTCTTTGTCTGTGATAACACTATTTATAATTTAATCGATTTTGTAATGTACAGTCCAATAAATTCAAATGACGTATTGTTGGGGCGCAAGCGGGGTTTGCATAATTAATATTCTAATATTTAATCGCACAATTGCTGAAAATTATATAAATATAAGTAATAAGGAATCATTGTTTGAATATTATAAGTAATAAGGAATCATTCTTTGAATACTATATATGAGGCTATAATTTCGGTCGGGGCGTCATCAAATTTATCATAAAGCCCTTCGGGCTTTATTGGATTTGATCACGCCCCGACCAAAATTATCACCTCATAATATATAACACTGTGTCGGATAATTATGCCAGTGTCAAGGTGGCATTTTTTGCACCCGCTTAAGATGCAGTTTCGGAAAAATCCATATATGCGCGTTAGCGGGTTATGTAATTATGCTTGCTACCTTAATAACCCGAATGAAACACCAAGGAAAGCATTTTATAGTTTATATTTACATCTAACTTTGAATCATTTAAGCAATTAATCATAAAAAGTTAGCAAAAAATACGTAAATTATTAGTATTGTCGATTAAAACGTTACACAAAAGGAACTACCAAATTCCCATATATGTGAAGGTTGCCATGGTAACTACAGTCTACTGGGAAAATGTGGTCAGTTTGTGAAAATCCGTTCGTGCTTTCAATTTAGCTTAATTTCGATCGACAAAGTAATAATCTATACAAATAAGCAGCAAAAGTATGAAGAAGACATCAATGCACTATTTTAACGGTTGAAACTATTGAAACGGTTCGATGCCATGTACATGCACCTTTTGAAGGAAAAAAAAGCTCGCAAATTTAATAAGATTTATTCAACCAGCCATGTAGAAGCCATCGGCTTCAGCACTATATTGCATACTCTAATTACTGTATCCGTTTCTTCAACGGGTGTCTTTTTATAAGTTGTTACAGTTAACAATAATTTAAGCAACAGCAAGCCTCATGCATCAAATCATTTCTAAATCCAGAAACAGTTTATTCTCGTTTTTAGTTCAGTGTCTATTGTGATAAAAATAAACACCGTGAGCATTTGATAAAAGATAATAGTAAAAACCAACTGTTTGTAAAATGGGAGACTTCTACTTTTTTATTTTAGTGATCGGCATTATATAAATCGAGAGTAGGTTATATCAATTGAGCATCACTTAAATCAAAATATAGTTTATCTTTTTGCATTTTTATTCAATAGCAAAGAGTTTAAAATTTTATTGATTTAATGATAATAAAACATAGGAAATTTATTAAACTGTGATGATGACTACATGTGCATATATATATATATATATATATATATATATATATATATATATATATAAAAAGAAAATCAAAACACCTTAGAAAACAAAAATACATCCTATGATAAGGTTCAACAATCAATATTGAAAAGAAAAATGAATTTAGAGTAAATGCATTGATGAATTTATGCCAGTATTTTTCTTAAAAAGGAATTTACAAGTTTTATGGACAATGATTTGAAAATTTAATTTTTAAAATCTTATTCGGTTTTTACCGGGTTTAACGCTTTGGGTATTTTATGGTTAACCAAATTTGAAAATCAGTTGACGAAGTTTTGAAACTATTCTTAAAAATGTTTAGCTGCATATGTGATAAACGAGCTTTGAATATTGTACAAAAGTCGAATGGTCGCTCATGATCAAATTATGAAGCTATGACATTACAACATTCAAATTCAGAAAAAAAAATGCAATTCTAGTAAAACAGTTCACCATTTGTTTAAAAATATATTTATGGCTTAAAGTTGAAAACATTTGTTTTTAATTGAGCCAGGCAAAATTTATTTATTTGTTTCGGTTATCACATTTTTGAGTAGAATGTACACAAAATACAATGTAGCATCAATACATATAAGGTCATTTTACAAAGTCATTTGCAAGAAATCAAACTACATTTCAAAAATAAAATGAAAAACTCTGTCTAAAACAAAACAAAATTGGCGGTTTTCTAGCTATAAGAGGTCCTGTCCCGATTGTTGAAAATCTGGCGAAACTTTCCCACTTATCTTCCCAAGGCTGATATTACTCCCAACAGACAGCCGAAATTGTTGTTTTGTAGTTGGTACATACCTGCAATTAAAATACACTACTTCTTAAAAAATTAAGGCTTATTTGATCCATTTTAAAAAAAAAATGGTTTTTTTTTAATATTTCAAGGTAAAAAGAAGTCGAAGGGTCCCATTGATTCAGCTGTAACATCATTGAAGACAGTTGTAAAAATATTGCTGTTCCTAAAACCAATGTTAAAGAAATACCACTATTCTTCAGAACAACGATGTCTCAAATTCCGAGTACATAGCAATAGTTCTAGATATGATTAAATGCAGGTTTTTCTCAAATTTTACCGTTCCAAAATTAATGTTTTCAATGCTTACCTAAAGTATTTTAAGCGGTTATCCAAAATATATTAGCTTTATTTATTAGGTTTTAAGCAAAATACAACGCTCACAATTCTTAGCTATGTAAACAAAGCTGGTGCCATAGTTTTGTATACAAATGATTTATGTTCCGGATACAAAAAAGAGTGACTACGCCCCTTTAAAGTTACCCACTAAAGCCCCAGTGTTACACTGTCACAATTTAATCTACGATTGCCCAAGAACTACTTAAAGTTAAAATTAGCAATATTCGCTAGGTCAGTCTTGCGTTTATTCTACAGACGGTGCTTCTTTCGAATCTACTACGACTGGACTTCGATGTCAACTCGACAATATACAATGTTTGTGCGATAACAGGACGAGTTGTGGCGATTCATGTACGAATTTCAGCGATTTAGTAACAAACGCTTTGAGATCTTCCTACGAGCATGTAAAATGGTAGACGAATTTTATTCGACACTCTTACGAATGAGTACGAAATTGTACGTTTGATAGACAATATTACAACGAATAAGTACGAGTTTTTACAATTATATATCTAAATTAATTTATAGAGTACTTTTTGAACAAATACAAAATCGGATTTTGCATAAAATACTTACCTGGAAACATTTCTTTTTAATTTCACAATATAAGATGAATAATGCAATCAGAGTAACATTCTATAGATTATAAAAGATATATGAAAACGTACACGTAGAAGTAAATATCTGAGTAAAGATTACCAACAAAATAGATATTGTGATAATGTTTGTAAAATTGTTTTAATAATTTGCTGACGGACGATTATAACTGTATTTATAAACGAACAAGAAGATCGTGATATTGTTTCAGTTCATGAATTTTTTAAATAATCATGAAAGCGGCTGCTGTAATGTTTGATTTATTCCCTGAATAAGATTATCAATGAAGAACAAAATTCATTTTCTTTAAGAATGCAGAAATTACAAGGATAAGTAAAATTTCGAAAGACAAGTTCTGTAATAAACTTACATAATTACTAAACGATGTACTTAGTTATTAAAAGAAAAATACTATTGCGAAACACTAACTAGTCTCGTATTTCCGTATTAACTCGTAGTTCACTCACACTGTTCTCGTATTGCACTCGCCCCCGATTGCCTGTTTTCGTATTGTATTCGCATCAAATCGAATTGAACATTCCCAGTCACTCGGAGGACACTCGAGAAGCAATCTCATGAACTCGTAGAGTACTCGGGTGTGGTAGGATATTCGTAGCATCGTAAATATTACGAAGTTTTGGGAGTTTCCTACGAATGTCGAAGATTTATTGCGACTATGTGCACAAGTGCAGTACGAGTGTCGTGCAATAGTCTACGAATACTTAAAAATCGCACGATTGTTTTGAGCATACTGAAGACGATCGCTGCGTTTGGCGATTTGCTGCGATAAAGGAAGAGATCCTACGACTATCTTTTGATTAACCCCGAATAAGTGCAATCATTGATTTTGTACATTATCGTAGTTCAAAATCGTAACAGTGGCTTAAAAGGGAGCCACTAGATTAACGCAACATTCTATGATGTAATAAAATAAACTTTTATGTAACTAAATCGATTTGATTTTCAATATTTCTAAGCAATCATCCTAGAATCGTATATTTTCTAGTTTGATAACACTGTCCCCCTTCACCAAAAAAATATATAATTGACCCCTAGGACTAGTTTAAAATTTTCAAATAAATAAAATAGAGTTTATATATTGTTTTAGTTAATGGCTTTTATGCAAGCATCCTCATATATTTTGTATAGTTATGGAAAATAAACTAGTTAAAACTAACAGTTATTTCAATTTTGTATTTCAATTCTAAAACATTTGATCTTATCGTTCAATAAAATATATTATCGTTCAATAAAATATATAACACCAAATAAAGAAGCAATATCATTAACTTAATTTAAAAAAAAAACCCTCCGCGGAGTTGAGTCAATGCAGAAATTAAAGACACGAACGATTTTGTTTTGAGAAATATCCGGGTTTTTTAGCAACTGACGATCGGCTTTTGCCGGTAGTCGACCACACACCCGTCAAATTCAATTCATACATGTAGGCATTCCGTAATTTGCAAGATTGTGTGAATTGTGTTTCCTGAATCCAAGGCAAGAATATCTCTCAGAAAGGGTATTCATGTCGTAATCAGTATAAGTTTTATAGAATTGTATTCATAGGTTCCGTATAAAGTCTGAATAAGGCACCTAATAACTTGTGTGTGTCCTTATCTCCGCAATCGGTTTTTTGGGTTTAGTTTAGAATCTTTAATTTACTTGAATGTTATCTTCTATGTTAAATTCAATACCTAAGAACATTTGAACAGAACAAAGGTTCAGTGGAAATCACATACTTAGCATGCTTTTTGTAACAGCAGATAGCGAAGGTCACCCCGATGAAAATCACCACAGCAATAGGTATGGGAATAGCCAACATTAACGTTAAATCTAAAAATAAACAAAATTCCAGTTTTAGCTTTTATTGTTGGGCATGACAGAAATTTATGAAATAGAGACAACAGTTGTTATATATTTACCGGATTCATCAGAATATTTTCTTGATTCTGTGTTGTTTTTCAAACTGTAGATAGGCTCTGAAATTAATTAAAAAAAAAAAAACCAGACTCGGTGAATGATGACAAGGCATTGTTTGCGAAAAGTATTCAAATCAAAATTCAAACAAATACATCAAAATGAATTTAAATTAACATTTTGAATTGTAGTATTCTGGATTGTGAAATGAATTAAACCTGTGCAATTAGAAATATCTTGTGATCCAACGAACTCTGTTGTTGTATTTGTCGGACATAATTTGCAAACGGTCTGTCCTATTTCATCTTGGTATGTGCCTTTTTCACAGAGTAAACATTTTCCAGAAACTGAATATGTTCCCATTGGACAATCAACTGTCAACAAGCAATTGTGCTTAATAAATGATTTTTAGATTTTGAAGCAAAAATATAACGCACATTACCTCACCTTATAAACAAAGGACAGTTTTATAACTGTATATATTATCTTTTCACCTACAGTCGCTATTCTTAAAATGTTGAAATCATTTCACGTTAACTCTCATTTCAATCAACAAACCATCTTCTTTTTTAAATAATTATTATTAATACATGTATTATTATTGTTTTATCTTCCAAGTGTACAAAACCATCATTAACAACTTTAAAAGCTCATTTGGTTACTTGTGATATATAGTTAATCATATGAAAATTTCTTACTACAAATCACCAACTCCATTCCTTGTCCAGCCTTACAATCAACAACTGCCCTTGATTCCGACCCTGTTGGTGAATATGTTACTCCAACAATGTCAAACGTTAGGGAATCCACCGTGTCATTTAATATTTTTGTAGTGTTTTCCAACTTTACGACTGTATCAACCAAAGTCTGAAGAGAATGGCTCACTAAAAATGATAACAAGTATATATATATATATATATATATATATATATATATATATATATATATATATAT
>WFKH01006014.1:26860156-26873650 GCA_016163765.1 Magallana hongkongensis | reverse complement strand
TGCACAACACGCCGTCGCGCTAACACACAACACGCCGTCGCGCTAACACAACTTTGCACAACACGCCGTCGCGCTAACGCAACTTTGCAAGTTTTACAAACTAGTAGGAAGTCGTATCCGGAAATATCAGAATGCGCATGCTGAAATATGTAGGCCTGCACGCAAGCATGGATGAAAATAAATAAAATGTGCTTTGAAATATAATTATATATTCATTTTTCATTTATTATCAATACATATGAATAAAAATATAGTTACTAGTATGTCACTGTATAAGGATATGCTAGCATGCATGTAAATTATTAATAAATCTACCAATTGGTAAAATTTATCTTAAATATTTAATATAATTCATAATTCAACAATAATATATTCATGGCATGTTATATACCTGTAATTTTACATTTTAAAATTCTTTGCTTTCAATTGGTAATATACAGAGCACCTTATATGAATTTGTGACATGTACATGTCATAAATATATTTTTGTTGAATTAATGAATTATATTAAATATTTAAGGTAAATTTATCAATTGGTAGATTTATTAATAATTTATATGCATGCTACCATATCCTTATACAGTGACATACTATTAACTATATTTTTATTCATATGTATTGATAATAAATGAAAATAATATATATACATGTATTTCAAAGTACATTTTAATTATTTTTCATCCATGCTTGCATGCAGGCCTACATGTACAAATTTCAGCATGCGCAGTCTGATATTTCCGGACACGACTTCCTACTAGACTGTGAAACTTGTAAAGTTGCGTTAGCGCGACGGCGTGTTGTGCAAAGTTGTGTTAGCGCGACGGCGTGTTGTGTAAAGTTGTGTTAGCGCTACGGCGTGTACTTGTGCAAAGTTGTGTTAGCGCGACGGCGTGTTTTGTGTTAGCGCTATAGTGTGTTGTGTGTAAGCGCGATGGCGTGTTGTGCAAAGTTGAGTTAGCGCGACGGCGTGTTGTGTGTTAGCGCGACGGCGCGTTGTGCAAAGTTGCGTTAGCGCGACGGCGTGTGGTGTGTTAGCGCGACGGCGTGTTGTGCAAAGTTGCGTTAGCGCGACGGCATGTTGTGTGTTAGCGCGACGGCGTGTTGTGCAAAGTTGCGTTAGCGCGACGCGTGTTGTGTGTTAGCGCGATGTCTTGTTTATCTGAACGCGATGTCGCGCTAACGCAAATGGCCCTATCCGAACACCATATTTTGCTTATGTCACAAAAAACAGTTCTGACTTCTTTGCCAGAGTCTAGAGATTTACCTAGTTGAAAGTAGAAACTCCTGGTACAAAGCCTGACTGCATTTAAAATTATTGGAATCAAAATGGTCCATAAGATGATTGAAAATATTCTTTCCAGGACTTTACCGGTTATTGGAAAGAGATAGATCAGTCAATAGTTAATAATGTGTTTGCAACTTCCTTTATGTGAACATGATTTAATATTTTCTGAGTACATGTAAAAGAGATGTGTTTAGATTTTTATTGTTCTTTGAGAAAATAACTACATTTATCATTAATTATAGTTTTCAAATTTTTAAGAATTATCTGCAATATTTAAGATTTAACAAATTTATTTCAATATGTTTGTAAATTAAAACTTAAATATGAATATTTACAAAATGTATTATTAGTACAGTGTATCTATACATGCATTTCATCTATTTTTCAGTCAATATGATTTAACATTTTTGTGTTTCGGATCTAAATAACAAGTTTTTAAAAAAAAACCCAAAACACTTCCTGATATTTGAAATATAATAGTTCAACAATATATTCCACCAAATACACTAATTTCCGCGACAGGACTGATTTTGGCCCTTCGTTGGCTTTGTATTGAGAAACTCTCAGTGATTAATAGATTCAGTCAATAGAATATTTAGCTGAATGAATAAAACATTAGGTTACGTTCTTAATACCACTGTAGCAGTTGAGGTGCAATCTAAAATTATAATATCAATCAAATGCTTTGATTAATGGTGTCATAGGAACAGAGGCACTGAAAGAGAAAAATGACAATGATTTTTACGAATCGTGTTCAACTTTTAGTCTTACCTTCAAGTTTAGTGTCTTCCAGTGTACTATTTTTGCATGGATAAACCCTTCCTTTATTTTTGACATTTGTTCCATTCAAATTAATGTCAGGCCAATCCTTGTACGATAATTTTTCAAAGCCATTCTATAAAAGATACGTCAGGCATAGTTCTGGTATATTTTAAAATAATTGATAGTGAAATTAAATCAAAATAATGAATGCTGTTGCATAGTGCTCTTATAGTGCCCAGAAAAGTAGCTATGGAGCAACCCCACCCAGGAACAATGCCCAAATAATAAATATCTCTTCCCACGGAAAGCTGGCTACATAGTAATGCCCTTTTTTATCGCCAAATTACTCCAACGGAAATCAAGATATATGATAGATTTTTCCCCCATATTTTATTCTTGTCATGTTTATAGTAGACAATTCGTAGTAACTTTTTGCAATATCTAAGATGCCATTCTTTTCTTATAATGATAGGTTAAATAGGTTTACTTCTCTCAAAAACTATCTGTCTCATTTTGACTAAAAGATTGCAGAATTTATTGTCCCGTTATCCTCCCATGGCCATACATTTTATGTTAAACCTGTAAAAATTAAAATTTGTGGAATTCCTCTTTACATACGGATATCTAGCCGGCGACAAGGTCCAATAATGGATGATCAACTATCCATTATTTAGCTTCGATAGGTAGGTCATTTACCCAGGCGAATCCCTTCGCATGGCTACTATCTAACATGAATGACAACAGCCTAAGGTTAAATACATATAGAAGTACTTTGCACATATTTGATAATTTGATATACTTACATATTTAACATATTCATCTTTAGCACATAATCTCAATTGTTTATAATTGTGATCAATTCTTTTCTTTGTGTACGTATATGGATATTAACCCATATTCATAGATGATTAGGAGAGAGAGAGAGAGAGAGAGAGAGAGAGAGAGAGAGAGAGAGAGAGATTTGGTATAGCGATCCTAAGCGTTTAGTTTAAACCTGTATTGTAAAATCTATACGATATATAGAATTTATATCTTTATTAAATCTATACGATATACACCGCAATAACTTGTATTGGAAACGAAGTCCGGACTGATTATTCTTCCAACGGATACTAGTAATAGGCTTACATATAGAGCCCGGACAAGATTTCACAAACAGATGGACGGACAAAAAGGACGACGTGATTATTTATCTGTTAAAGATTTTTTGTTGAAAATTATAAAGATATTTTTATAAATTCTGCACATATTTAGGCCTATGCATGTATGTAAAGTTTTATATATTTTATAAACTAAAATTAAACATTGTCTATATAAATTATAAACGAAAAAACACATCTTTACGTGTGCATATGTATTCAGGTATATAAAACTTAGGAATGTGAAAAACATTGTCATAAATCCCGACAAGCTTTTCATAAATATTTCCTTAAAGCTTAAGCAAAAACGTAAGGAAAAATTCTACTATTGTGGAAAGTCTACTATAATGAAGCATCATGATCACCCAATGGGAAATATTAAGAGACACCCATTTTTCCGGGAGGGGGTGGGGGTTACTATATGGGAAAAGTTGTTATTCATTAACGGAACGGAATTCTTAATTTTTCAAATATACGAGGGTTGATCCAAAAGTAATGTCACAGATGCGATAAAATCGTGAAAAATCCGCGTAAAGTGACAAAAATTCGTGCTTTGAGATATCTACATATTTCAATTCAGATCTGAAAAATTTAAAGCATTATGATGAATATTTCTGAAGATAATATATTTTGTAGAGCTTAAGGTAAGGATAGTCGCCGCACGCTAGCGACGTCATTTCTAGATCTTTGGCGTTCTGGTAGAATTTCGTAATTTAGTACTCTATAAAAATTGGCCACGGTGATCTATGTTCCATTTTTTTTATCATTTTGTTCATAAAGTAACTAATTACTCTTTTTGTAATCGATGGAGTAGTATATTGGATTATTTAAATGTGCGATCAGTTTGTCGAGGTCTTTTCAAGAAGTCTTGAACGTAGCTTTATAATATAGCTCATGACATAAGAACCTAGCTTTAACTTTCCTTCAGAGCGTATATGTCTTCTGTCTATCTAATTTATTTATTAACATGACATATGCTTTTATTAGATATTGGAACCACGTTAAGGGTACCCTGTTCACTCGCTCTCAACTTTAGGTTGATATATCAATTCCAGTACATTTTCAGTGATTTCTATCCATCGAAGCAAAAAATGCATCGTATCACTATTCGCATGTCCAGCCTTTTTATTCCTTGGTCTAGAGTCAAAAGGCATTGCGTAGATATCTGGAATGGATAGTCACGTTCCCTAATTTTTTTAAAAAGTTAGAAAAAGTCTATAATATATCTGTTTAAAAATATTGTGCTGTTTGGGGCTTTTTCAAATTTTGAAGCATGTAATTTATTCATAAATACAAACCTTAAAAAAGACGTAAATTCATGACGCGGCGATGTCACGTATATATCATGCTATAAACATCAATATCTTGTTAAGTGTTCAACGAAATTTGATCAAAATTTTTATTCGAGTTTGAATTTTGATAAGGAAAATTTTGTTGTATCATTTTATACAATACAGCGCCAGTGAGAAGCGCTGTGCATAGTGTGACATTACTTTTGGATCAACCCTTGAACAATGAACACTTTTAATTTAGGTCTTCAAATAAGCAAAAACATTTATGATAAGCTTATTTTTATTTTAAAATAAAGCTCACCTCTGATGTCTCACTTGTCAATGAAAGACAGACAAAAATAACCAAAACACATTTTGCTGCAGAAATCATGGCTCCTGAAAGTAAATTACATGTAACACAATAACTCAGTAAGGAAAAATCATAAGAAAAATCATTTTAAAATCTTAAAGCATACAAAAAAAATCTGTTTTAGACTTCGGAATATCTTAAAATTGCTAATAAAAAAAAAAAGATTGTGTTAATTGTATTTTTTTTTTTTCACATATTCAGTCCTAAAATTTTCAAAAAGTGAAGTACTGGTAATCATCTAACCTTAAAAACTATGTTATGATCTTTATTTTAAATACATTCTACATGTAGCATATTTTCAAATATTAAAAGTGAATAATTAGTACTACTTTCAATAAAACCTCCTAGGAAGTAAACATTGTTTTCATTCACCATCATATACAAAGTCATGTAAGACATTTAAAATGGCAAACAAACTTCTTTTGAAAAAAATAGATACATTTTTTTCTAAGCTTTTGAAAACCCTTGAATTGGAAAATTCCATGCTCTAGTTACGACTGTAGTTTGCGTATTATTTTTTCTATTAATATTTTTTAATATAAACTTCTCTTATTGAAAATTTATTAATTGTCGACATGAAATATAGAGGCACAAAATCAACTTCATAATGTATGAAGCTAACGGTCATTTTGATAGGTCAATCGTTCATTTAAGCATTTTTCACTTTCGTATGTAATTGTATCATGTACTTGCACGCTTGACACTTTCTTATAAAGACGATCATTAAAAAACACGCATAACGTTTTCAAAGCACTATCAATCTGAATGCTTTACGTATGCACTAGATACTTTTTGTACGATATTCGGCATTTGTTCCTGTAAATAAGATACCAGTTATGCACGGCATATGACCCTAATAGTCTCTAAATGAGCTATCTAAAATGCTGGCCATTTTAATAGAATTAGTTTAACGATTTGCTAATGAATTACGGATTTAAATTGTTATACCTCTACTTAAGAGTTAATCAATAAACTGGTATTTTGCTGATTCAATGAAAACGACCATAAACAGATTTATTCCCTGAAAAACAGACTGATTTTTTGCAAGAAGGTGCATTTCTTTATGAACTGATATCTACCTCTTCGAAACTCTTTACAATAATTATTTCTTTTAAACTAAGCAATAGATCCGAAATATTCCGAACAAAATCATGAATATTCATTATCAAATAGAAACTAGTTAGCTAGTCCAGGAACCAGTTTACAGTTGCTAACGACAATAAGTAATTTTTTTCTGATCTAATGTTTTATCGGTATAATAAAACATATAAGGTATATCATTAAGGGAGCCAGAAAGATTCCAGTTTCCAAAGAGCAAGCTTTCTCTTCACCATGCCTATAGTGAAATAGAATTGCCCTTGTGGAAATGGACTCATGCCGAGTCCCTCAATGGTATATGATACTTTAACTGTATGGCATACTTCGTTTCGGAAAATATGCTTAGTTTGCTTTTGGGGAACTGAAAAATTACTGACTCTCTAAATTGTATACTTTAAGTGTAAAATGTACTATTCAGTTCGATGTAAAAAGGTTTGCGGCACAAAAATAGTTAATAATTGCAATAGTAAAGCGGTAAACCATAATAAAAAAAGAAAACATGTTCCTCCGTTGATCCTCTGACATTTCAAATAAAACATGAAAATAACAACAACAAAAAAGAGACATCTAAATGAGATATCCGAGATATCTCAACATAAGAAACGCAATAGTCACCATGATGATTTATCATGAGATTTTAATGCTGGGTTGAATTTTTGATAAAATCTGGAATATACTATCATTAATTAGAAAGTTTTATAAAATACAATTTTGTTTGCTTCCGCTGACGACTGGACATCAATACCTTTTCTGCACATCGACATGTCTAGGTCTATCATATAGCAAAGCTTGGTTGCTTAATCACTTTCCGTTATTGAGTCTTGCACGGTCAAAATCAGAAAATAATCTGAAAATATCTGAGATACCTCAATAAAAAAAAGCAATATTCATGTATTTACCATTACAATTTGTGCTGAAATTCAATAACTAATACAATGTATCTATTCTGCACATTTAAACATTAAGGTCTATTTTATAGCAATGATTGGTTGTTCAGTCACTAAACTTTATTGAGATCTCGCGCGGACAAACTCAGAAAAGTAACATCTCAATGAGATCTGAAATATCTCAACAGAAGAAATGCACTTTTCAAGTTTTTACCATTTCAATGCTGTGTAATATTTTAAAAACAATCTGGAAAATTCTATTGAAAATTACAATAATAGAACATAGAATTTTGTTTGTTACCGGTGACGACCGGAAGTTACAGATAAAATACAGTGTATTGATATACAAATATTGACTGGGGTTGAGGGCAACATTGATTATATTAGCCCCCGAGGGACGAAATATTGCCCGACGCGAAGCGGAGGGCAATATATTCGTCCCAAGGCGGCTAATATAAACAATGTTGTTCGAAAACACAGTCAACATTTTCTACCGTCCGTAGGAACTAAGCTAAAAATGTTTTACCTGATTTTACTTCACAATAATTCGCAAACAATATACCCGTTATGATAGTAAAACGTCGCATTGCGCGTCCGTTGTTTACTTGCCTTGACTGATTGCCTATTATGACGTCACCTTGTTTTGGAGTCGCGAAGATTTATTTACGTCACCGCTTACGAATCAACAAATCAGAGGCGATTAATTGAAATAGAGGGAATATTCTCTAGATATTATTCCTAGCCGGTCAATATTAAAAAAAAATATTTTTCGGACGAGCTAACATTACAATTATTGACTATTTGTCTATATAGAGTTATATAGTGATAATATACTACTAAATATAACAATATTAATAGAAACAATTACAATAGTGTGAATATAGCATCCCAACCATTTTTTGTAAAGCACAGAGGTATGAATTTAAAACAAAACGTCAAGAATATACATAAATAACGTCGCAGGTGCGCGGCGACTGTCCTTGCCTAACGCTCTTTATATGTTGTCTTCAGAAGTAAATATCGTCTTGCATTAAAATTTTCAGATCTAAATAGATATACATGTATGTATTTTACAGATCAAAATTGACATTACGGCGAGTTTTCATGACTTTATTGCAACTGTTAAAATTTTTTTTTTGTTCATTTATCACTAGCTCCGATTAAAGAATGTCATAATTTTTCTCCACTTTTCCCTTTAAACCAAATTATTCTTTAATTTTTTGTGTAAAGAAATGCATAATATTTTGTGAGGTTTTGAAATGTGAAGTAGTAAAGCCAATTAAAATGGTTCCTTAATTAAAGGCGCTCAGACAGCAATTTGAAGATAATTGCTAGTCAGTTAACAAATATATTTCTGCATCAAAACGCTTTGTATCATAGCAATTTTATCACAAATTATATACCTTGCATCTTATTTTTCAAACCTTAGAGAGAGAGAGAGAGAGAGAGAGAGAGAGAGAGAGAGAGAGAGACAGACAGACAGACAGACAGACAGAGAGAGATATTAACTTAACAGATTATCAGACTTTTAATACTTTTTTAAACACTTCACCTGCAGAGAATCAAAACATGCTTTTTAATTATAAGTACACGAATCATCTAGTTATAAATTAATTTTCTTTGTCTTTTCACACCCTTATAGTTACCGCAGTTAGGTATACACTATATTAGGAATGTATACCCTCTGTCCAGGTAATGCACATATGCGACCTTTTATTAATTATCTTAAAATAATGATGAACTCTACCTGAAGACGTATGAATTGTTAGTATATTATCATACGTTCCTGATCTACTGAAAAATAAACAAAGCACGAGGTATAAAGACAATCTTAGTTGTGTAGAACACTACAGCGGAGACATTTTCCTCTCTCAGTTCAGGGGTGTATTCTGATTAGCTTAGGTGTGAATGCCTGCAGGGCTTCGTTTACCCGTGTGTACCTGTCGTGAAATCCTCTGCTAATCCGTATACACCGGAAAACAAATGAAAACAAAGGGACTAAATAGTGTGTTCAAATTACTGTCAAAAAACTCATGTTTAAATTTCATTTTTTTTTCTTCAGATTCTTAAACAATTCGTCAAAATCTTATCCGCTATCAATATTTAATATTCCACAAAGTAAAGTGATACGTCATTGTGCCATACGCAAATGGCTGACTGGTTTATGTAAACAAAGACATCTTTTAGATACATGTAAATGTACATGAGCAAATAGAATAATAACTCTGAGATAAATTGCAATCAGTGACTACGGGTAGGACCTTTTCTTATAGGACAAAGCCGGGACTGGGATGACAACATGCTGGAATGTTCTTTAGAAAAATCCGGATAAAACTAGTTGCTCTTAAAAATACATCAATTCGTTTTTATTGCCTGTAAAGCTATCAACCTGACATAATTAATTAATTATTTATTCGGATGTAAATTCTTCTGTTATAAAGACGTGTTGCATGCATTATAGTATTATCTGCAATTTTGTGCGCTGTTTTAAAATTTAAATCAGCTATTCTGTTTCATGTATTTTTTATTGAATATTAATACACTGCAAGGTACAGGTAAACTGCAGAACAAAATCGAAGCCAATCGAAACTAAACGAAACCTACCGAAGCGAAACCTTAAAAAACCCAAAACCCAACAACCAAACCAAACCAGACAATGTCAAAAGTTTTAATTACTAGTATTAAATACAAATTAAGATATGCATTTAATCTGTGAATTCACATGCATATCTAAACATAGCCTACAAAATTCAAGCAGTGAACGAACTTGATATTGAACATTATGAAAAGTTACAAAAACGATACTTATTCTACTTCCAAAAATACAATTTCATTTTTTTAACACTTTCAATAATCATTTATCACCTAACACCTTGCTACTGTACAGGTTGCTATTTTTAAAATAATGTTTGGTCCTGATCATGACCTGTTGCATACTGGACTCACTATTATACATAAAGAATCTTCCACAAGTATGCAAAATGCTTACATGATAATGAAGTATTATATTATGCTCGTACGGACAACGCTTGTAATTATCAGTATGATCTTTAATTAGTCTGCTTATAACACTTACATAATAGATATATGGCAATAAATTGTTCTGTACTTACAACGGTCTTCAATTCCAGGCACACACACCGCGACTCACCATGCACATCAGTCAGACGACAATGCCTGTCTGATATGCGCAATATACAGACAGGTGATCAGTAATGTGGTGGCTGCGCTCATTGGCCGGGGAACCCAAAACAGATCACCGAGTGCAGAACAGCTACAAGTGTTATGGACGGTTATCAGTTTCCAGAGTTCTCTTTGCATACAAAAATTGCTCTTGCAAAAATTAGCTGTGAAAGATGTACGACATTTAATTTTCTTAAGCCTTTACAAGGAAATTGTATTAAAAGTGCTTTACATAATGACAATCTTGTTGTTTTGTCGACGGGCTACGGAAAAAGTATGATTTTCAAAATGCTGCCTAGAATACAAAATACAAAGATTGTTGTTGTCTCGAGCTCGAGCTACATGTAGCATTTCTCAGCAATACACCGTCAATTTACTAGACAGTATATTTTCTAAGGGGTATAATAAGTGTAATAATCGTTTTATTTCAACAATATACACCGGTATTTACACATGGTACATTTGACTTTGACCTTTGATGGGAGTTGAAATAGACGATTTCTGGCTTTAACTGGGGTGTCTTTTCGATCGCTTTTTTTCCTTGGTTCATTGACCGGAGAGGAAGCGATCCTCTTCCCTCTAGTATAGACAGCTACATAGCTTTTTTAACACAAATCGTAGAACTTCCGACACTTTTAGTCCAAGCTTATTAACTTTTGAAAACAATTCCTGCAAAGTATTCCGCTTTCAACACTAATACCGCCATACTGTTTTAACAGTTCTTTTAAACCAATATCTGTATTAATTTTGCTTTAGATTCAATCAATCTAACACGGTCACTATTATTTTCACATATAATACAAAGATTCCCTTTTTCAGATTTTTTTTGGCAGGAGTATTAAACATATCATATGCGTACAAAATTTTCTACATTTTCACACATAATGCTATTTTCTTTTTGGGACGTTCACTTTCTTCCCTTATATTACAAATTGTAGCATTAAATGGAAATCAAAGGCCTAAAGGGCCAAAATGGCTTACGGGTTTGATATGACTATATTTACTTTTATTGAGTATGATTCCCTCCATTTCTTACGGAAACTTTAGTTAATTTATAGCTCTATAGAAAGTAACTCGTTAATTTATAGCTCTACAGAAACTAACAGGACTGATATTGACATACCCTGTTTATTGATTGGTCGAACTGTCACAACCTGACCTTAGCGTAATATTAAAACGAACACAATAATAAAGTTGAAGTATTGTATTTCGTTGAATGGCCAAATTAAAAACAGAGGTAATGAAAATATCCTCGCTTTCTTACAAAACAAATGCACTCGTACTATTCACACTAGTTTTGTTACTCGGAATTGTCCAGAGTTAAAAGACTTATTAATAGTTATTTCTTTGATGACGGAAAATCCAGTACATCTAAATCACGTCCGGGAATCTCCACGGCGGAACTCAAACTGACTCTTTAACACAACGCGCATCTTTCACTCAAACATTCAATTAACACAATTAAGGAATTATAACACTCTCACACCGGTGACTCTTTGATGGGAGGAATGACACTAATCTTAAGCAAAACAAACAACACCTATACTCTTTAGCTTTGTCCCCGGCCCTTGAGGGATCTGAAGTAAATGTTTTCAATTAACAATATTTACATTCAGAGTATATTTTCCCTTATATTTGCATTGGAAATCTGCGACGTTCAATTTCCTATGAATACACTTTACTAATTCATGCGCCATGAGCACAAATATAAACGTCACCACGTGTTTTGAGTATACATGTATTTATTTTTGTAAGATTAAATGAAACGTTCATCCTTACATAACCAATTTGATATGTACTTTTGAAAAATAATCATTAAATTATATCTACTCCTTAATTAAAAAGATTTTTCTCTACAAAGTTTCTGACACAATATTTTTAGCTGCGGAAGCGTACTAAATAACATGTTAATATGGCTGTTCCATGTATGTTTCATATCCCTGACTGAGAGCGTATATAATGGCTTTACAGCGACGATACACATATATTTTTAACAAAAAAAAACATCGGTATGAATATAAATATAAGCATTGAATGCTTATTTTTGGATGTCGTCGGTCCTATGACACACCAATGCGGTGCAGACAAATTATCATACCGCGCTAACGCGCGGTATTCAATTTGTATGCACCGCATTGGTGTGTCATAGGACCGACGACAACCAAAAATAAGCATTCAATGCTTAAAAGAATTAGAGAAAAAATAAAATGTCATGTTGGAAATTGAGATTTTCATTAAATTTACAATGTGACAGAACCTTAGTGACTGAAACTGACAGGATTGAAATCTGCACGCCTCTTTTATCGATTGGTTGAAACATCCATTGATTTAAGGAAAATCGTGGACTGCATGAAATAATTATGATGATGTCAGACTCAAACTCCCATAGGAGCCAATTTGATTGTTTCTTTTATCCAACGTACTGACGTACATTAACAGTAACTTAGTTAATTTAACTTACTTTTTACAATCAGTATATTAATTTTTTTAAAAAAGATGTAAATATCAACAATAAAATGTTTTTGGATTTTTTTTTTTGATTCATGCGGGTAATGAAGGTACCATCATTGGAGAAAAATTTACATAACCTGCTAATGCGGATTATGTATTTTTTCTGCAATGTCGCCACCTTCATATCCTGCATGAATCGCCAAAGAAAGCATTTTATTGTTTAAATAAAGTGGAAGGAAAAGCATCTTGTGCATGATGTCTTGAAGTTTAGAGAAAATATGGCATTGCTTTCAGTGTTTATAGATTTATATAGCACTAACAACACTGCATGATATTTTATACAACTACAATGCTACAGTACATCAACACTGCATAATATTTTTGTCAAACTACCTAAACATATTTAATGATAATTGGCAGGATTTCAATGAGTTTGAATGTAAAATATATTTCCTGAGTATTTCGGTAAACTTTGCATAAACAAAAAAAAAAAACCATTCAAGTTAAATAATACTGCTTAACATGTGCATATAAGATATAAATATGGCATTTTGTATATATCTATAAGAATGTTTTAAAAAGGGGGATAAGACACATAAGCTACCGAAAAGTATACACAAAAACCTTAACTAGATGCTGTCATTAGACAGTAATACCCGCACCAAGTGTTTGCCCCTAAATAACACTGTTTTGTACCAGTTTTAGTAAAAACGAAGGCCATGTGCACATAATACACCATCAACGGAACCCACGGGTTTTCTATCCGTTACACTGCAGTGTAACGGATAGAAGACCTGTGGGTTCCGACGATGATAATACACATGAGCGGCCCTCTAGGTACAATTTGTGGTTGAACTGTTTGCATGTGAATTTTTAGTTAATAAATAATCTTTTCATTTCATTTCATAGAAAGTATGGTCTATATAATTATAACAAACAAAATTAAATTATGCCCCCTTCCCTCGGCGGTTGCCGGCTTAATTTAGATTTAGATTTAGATTTAGGTGCCAACATCATCGCGTGCACAGATTGAGAGAAGGGATTGGAG
>WFKH01006014.1:26827289-26856789 GCA_016163765.1 Magallana hongkongensis | reverse complement strand
TCATTAAATCATAAGAGGAGTTCTGGGATGTAGGTTTTGTTTAGGAGCGATAAACGTCAATTTTCTGCAACTATTTGACTTTCTGGATGAAATTAAAATTTCTAAAACCTTATTGCACATCTATAGGACAGCCCCAATCATATCCCAAGAGATGACAGAGCTACTCCAAAAGTTGTAAGAGGAGTTACGGGAACCATACTTTTTTTGCAAAAAAACGTCATTTTTTGTTGCCCACTGATCCCTGTAAGGAAAAAAAAAATTCTGAAACCTGATCACACTTCAAAATGACACCCTCAATCATATTCTAGCAGATCGTTTGGCTACTGCAAAAAAAAAAAAAATGACGTTTTTTAAACCAGATTTTTTGTAAAAAAAAAGTCATTTTTCAGCCACCAAATGACCCCCAGGGCAAAATTAAAATTTCCGAAACCTTATTGCGCATCTATTTGATACCCCAAAACATATTCCAAAAGATGATTTGTCTATTGTTGAAAATGTAGGAGGAGTTCGAGGAAGAAGGTTTTTTGTGAAAAAACGTCATTTTTTACCAATTATTTGACCCCCAGGACTACCAGAGAATTTTTGAAACCATTTTACAAAACAACATGACACCCCCAATCAAACTCCAAGAGTTCAGATTGCTAGTTTATACGATGTAAGAGCAGTTTGAGAAAGTAAAACGTGACAGACGGACGGACAGACGGACGGACGGACGGACGGAACAGGACAACAACAATATACCCGAACTTTCTTTAGAAAGTGCGGGTATAATTATAAGGAAAAACTGAAAGAACTAAAGTCACATTAAAACTATTTAGACAATACAAAACAGTTTCAATTGACTGTAAATAGGAGACGTGCAAAAATATATCAAGTATATCAAATAAGGTTATCCATAACTGCATATCATGAAATGCTTTCTGTGTAATTTATACATGCAGACTGGAGGTGCAGGTACAATGCAAATAATTAATTTAAGACTAATTAACATTTCAATAAAAAGTTAAGAAAGCCAGAGTATGACAGTGTGACTAAATTTTCAACTAACTATAAATCAAACCAATTAACATACATTACTGCTTAACATGTGCATTAAGTGATATAAATCTGTTTTTGACAAAAGTTGCCTTTAATCTACAAAGCATATCTATTGCAGACATAAAAAACTAGATACATTCAATTCAAGACTTCTGTCTTGCAAAAGAGCATCAAAGAAATCAGACAGCAGTGAGCATGCCTGTCTGAAAAAAATCTAGGAAATATTGAAACATATTCAATAACTTCTGTGCTGTTAAAAAGCTTAATGTTAGATGTGCTTTTTTTCTGAATATTTATAATAATTAAATATAAAATAAATCAGTAAACAAAACACAACCAGTGTAACTAAGTATGTTTTAAAAACTAAAAGCTAATCAAGCGTTATTGGCATTCATTATGACATGTTAACAAAAACTTTCCAAGCACTACAACCACTACCAAATGCATCATGTATGGTAGTGTAAACAAACAAACAAAACATAAACATATATACATCATTTGCCTCACAATGAAATGCAGAAATTTAAACAAAGTTTTAAGAGGCACACGGGTATAACTTTGTGCTGTGTTTTTTTAAGGAATGGGGTTTATGTTTAAGAAACAATAACATAAATGGTGATATAATGGGATTCAAGAGAAGAATTCTAAGAAAATAAGCACAGTATTTGAATTATTAAGAATAGAATGATACATGTTACAAATGTTTAATTCAATAAGAAGGTTGTTCCTACAATATATCAGGTTTGGGTGTTTTTATAACACCGAAAACAACAAAGTATTCATAGGATTTCCCTTTTTCAATAACTAATAAAAAAAATAATAAACTTTGAAAAATTCAAAAAACAGAACAACCCAAGAAACCATTTGTATAAGGCAAAGTTCAACAGTCCATTAATGTTACTCCAACGAACGTTATGATAAGGTTCAGGATGGTTATTCTGTTTCACATATTTACATTTGTACCAATTAGCATGAAAAGGAAAAAATATATTGGGTTCAAAGTCTTCAAAACAATAAGTAATAAAAACTGGAAAATGTACTATGAAAATCACATATCAAACCTTCAAGAAACCATTTGTAGTCCAGAAATGTTACTCCAATAAAAGTTATGACAATATTCAGGATGGTTCTATTTCACATATTTACACATTTGTTACAAGTCACAAAAAATAAAAAACATGTCATCAAACAAATTGCTTTTTTGCATCTCTTTTCAACAATTTACAATGGTACTCAACTACAGGAAAAATGGAAAAACCATTGTATAATCATTATGTCATGCTCAAACTAGAATATTCTTGAACCAAAAATATGATAAGAAATGTGGAAATACACGTTGCATATGTAATAACCACATATTATTCAAAAAATGTAGAAAATAAAACTTTAAAGAAAAGCCAAATTTGTCAAGAATGTTAGCACACATACACACAAAAAAAAATTGAACAAAATTGGAGCCTTATCAAAATAAATGAAAAGCAATGGAGCTTGCATTTATATCAATTAATATCAATTAATAAACCCACATATACAATATATTTTTTTTCAGCTGCAGCAATTCTCTTTTTCAAAATTTCAGCTTGAAATATGTGTTGGTATGAAAGTTCAATATATTTTGAATTCAATTTTTAATTTCAATGATTTCGTTTTCTCTTGCGGTGATTTCTGCAGTTAGTGATAGTTTGCCAAGTAAAACAGACCCCACTTCATGAATTTCACATCTCAAGTAATGCGCCAGGGATTCACTGCTAATTTTAAACTCTTCATACTCTCCATTGGCATCTTCAGCAGTAAGTGATGCCAAATTTTCGTCAAGCCACTCAAATGCAATGAAAGTTACTGTTCTTTGAATTTCTGGGGTTTAAACTTCGTGTAAAATTATTCAAAATTAATACTTTATTGCAGAGTGTTCATTCACTTCATGTTGTACAGCTGCTTCTTATTCAAAGAAATTTAATCTTATAATATACAATCCATTTAACTTAAGTGTATATATAATCTATTTTCTGCCATAAAATGAAAGGCATTATGATTAGTAAAACTAAATAAATACAAGACTTTACCTCAATCTTTGTACGTGAAGTTGTCAACACTGACTTCTCATTATTATACAGCTGAACAACAACATTGGTTATTGTTATGTGGCTGCCCAAAGAGGTTTTCTCTTTTGATAAGTCCCTCCAAAAGGAGACTTTGCATGTCCCTGACATGTCTTTGACTTTAATGGTCCTTACTGGGGTGTCCTCCCCGTTAACTCTCACGGACCTTTCTATCTCTTCCTGTTTAAATCATATAATACAATCCATACAATGAATAAATCTATTAATTAGCTTTCTTCACACTAAGATTATGTAAAAACATAACAATGTTGTTTGATTATCTTTTGAATATATTACCTAAATATCTCAACAAATGGATTAACATAATATATTGCTACAAATATTTAAAATACAAAACAAAATATTACAAAAAAAATACTTACTGAAACAACTTGTTCCCTAAGTGTTACAAGGATCTTCACAGAGGACGTCTGGACAGTTTGAATGTCAACCTCAGCAGCAGGAGGTAGACAGGCAATGTCTTTCCCCTGTTTTATAATGCTGCTGGGACTTCCAAAGGTCCGGTCTTAAGGACTTGCTCCTGTTTGTCAAGACAATTGATTTTCCAATGTCATTTTTCAGAATGACATTCAATAGCATAACAGTTTGTCCTTCTTTCATGAGGTGTAGTTTTGCTGAGTCATACAAGACTCATTTTACAGCCATTGTGTCATCCGCAAAGCCAATGACTGTAGACTGGCGCTTTTCGCCGCTAGTATTGTGGTATGCAATAACTGTGCCAACTCCACAAATTTTCACTTTCATTGCTGCAGTGTATGGAGTGGACTGACTGCTGCCACGAAAGGCTATATCTAAAGTCTTCATCAAAAAATGAAAAATATTGATGTTAATAATAAAACCTTTAATTACCAGTAATCTTTTACTTGCAGCGTAAATTAAAGCAAGAAACACGGTTTTATGATCAAAAAAGTATGTTTCCCGTACACAACTAGAATGTATTAAATTTTTGTTAATATTTGTGTACACATGATCCAAAAAAGTGTTGTAAATAGTTGTAGATGTACTTACTAGTTGAGATAGAGAATAATTAGAGTATAGAAAACATGGCAAACCTTGAACTTTATTGAAATTAAACTTAAAGTCTCCCATAAAAATGTCGGGATTCTTTATATTGTAAACAGTATCTAAATGAGCAAAAATCTTCTTGTACAATTTTAATGATGCAAGCTCTGGGGAACAATGCAAGAAACAAACGTGAAAAAGCAGATCTGCATGTAATCTGTAACCATGTGCAAATTCTACATCAAGGATATTGGCCCCAACAAAAGAATTCATGAAACCTCTTGTGTATACTGCTAAGCCATGATATGCTCTGCCACCACAGCAAGTGTCATAATTTCTTGACAAATTGAATCCTTCCAGATTCACAATGCATGATCGGTCATTTTGTTTAAGACAGGTTTCCCCAAATGCTATGATATTAGAAGCCAACATGTTGGCATCTGCACGGACATCATCAATATGCTTTTTCAAAGACCTACAGTTGTGAAAAATGATTTTGAAAATATGTTCTGAGATGTTGTAAAGCAGAGGGATTGATATATTAGCCTGAGAAGATGTTCGCATTCTATTCATTTCTTTCACAACAGGAGTAGACACTTTAATACAATCTGGATCAAAATTTAGCAAGAAGACAGAGGTCAATTGTTTAACACGACTTAAGACAACATAATACAAATGATTCATTTTTTTTGCCGAGACCCAAAACAGCACTTTCAAGAGTACAACCTTGTGCTTTATGTACAGTTTTTGCTGCTGCAAGACAAAGGGGAAATTGTCGGCGAGTTACTTGGAAAGATTTATAATATAAAATATTATATATTATGTTAAATGTTCTTGTTGTTTCTATAATTGGGGTCCATGTTGAAGAAATATCTGGAGAGAACAGGTGCTGATATGGAGTCCTGCACTTTTTACCAAAATGCTCTGAACAGAATTTCACCCAAACAATACTACATCTTGAAGATCCAGGTACCCGGAAATCAAGTTTTGTTATCTTGCAGGGTGTACCATTTGCCAATTTATCTGATACATCAATATTAACACAAACTTTTGCTGGAAGACCAAGACACAAATATGTGTTTAATCCTTTTGTTTTTGTTGCATCTTCTGGAATTTTCATCAGAATTTTTTTCATGTAAACAGGATGGTAAGTCACCAGATATACTATCAATGGCCTCTACTATGGTTTTTTGGGGGAATTGCACACATGCTGAAAAATAGTCTTGTTATAGTTATTAACGTCACATCTGTGCGTAAATAAATGTGGCATATTCCGTGTTCTATCATTTTCTTCTTCAAGAATTTGCATTTTGAATGATGTCATGTCTTCTTCCATATGATTCCTTCTCGAATTCGATTCAGCAAATTTTAAAATCATCTCTCTGCCTCATTATTTGATCCAATTTAAACAAAAGGAAATGATCAGTCCATAAATTTGTTCCTAATGATGCAATACTTTAGTATTACTAGAAGCAAATATGCACTGATCAAAAACTGGTTTCAGTTGATACAAATCTCCAAAACAAATAACTGAAATACCACCGAATGGTCTAATGCAACCCAAGATTTCTTGCAGTCGTAGATTTATGAAATTGAACATATTTTTTCCTACAATAGATATTCCATCAATAAAAAGAATTTTAAGAAATTTGAATTTTGACTAAAAGTTGCTAAACTGTTGCATGCCAAGAGGTTTATAATGAAACCCTTGGTCTGCTGGAATATTAAAAGCAGAGTGTACAGTACAACCAACTACATTGAAAGCAGCTTTGCCAGTTAGTGCACAAATCTAAATATGAACATTATCAGGATTTTCCCCAGGCTGGTGTGAAAAATGCTTTACACGTGCTTGATAAAGAGCTTTAAGTAACACACTTTTACCAACGCCGGCACCACCACTAGGAAAGTGATAAAGTGGATCTGTTTTAGTTTTTATCCAATTAAGTACATGATAGAAAAACTCCTTCTGTTTAACATTTAATGTTCTAACAAGATATCGGTATTCATCATCAGTCATTTCCCTTGTGAGCTGTTCCTCTTGGATTGGTATTTGTTTTCTTCCAATGTTGAGATCTAATGCAAGTTCATACTCATTATTTTCAAAGCTAGTTCCTGGATTGAAGCATTCATATTCTTCGCACATTCTTGATCCCCTTTCAGCATCACACTCATCTTGGTGTTGCAATTCAGAAATAACAGACCTCTCTTTAGTTGCTGCACTGTATATTCCAGTTTAGATTATATTTACGGTATTATCACAAACATAGTTTTTCCTCTTCCTTTCAATTTCTCCTTGATTGTCAACATATTTTTCTTCATAACTCGAAAAATTCGCTAAAATATCAGAATATTTTTTCCAAGGCAAATATAACTGTTCCCGGAAATAGTTTTCATTGTCATTTCCTTTACTGTTGCCTACACATTTAAGCACTCTTGGACGCTGTCTCTTTATCATTACAGTATCATCATGAAAAACATATTCTTCACATTCCAAAAATTCATCTAGATCTGAAGACTCTTGGTCGTCATCAGAATTATGATCATACGTTTCTGGCAGTTCTTCTGGAACACCTTTGGACAATTTTTGTTGTGATTATCTGGTCTTTTTTACCAAACGGCACAGTATATAGAGCCATAAAATCTGTTTAACATAATTTATTCATTGACTGTGGTCGTCTTTGATAACGCTTTAAAGTGCTGTCTGATTCTACGGAGGTTGATGCTTTCGGAAGCTCTTTTAACACAGTCATTGGTTTCATTAGAGTTGCCCTTTCACTTTCTGGATTTGTATCTTCAAATACTCATCTCTAGAGGACCGTCTTAAAGGCATCTCTAGCACTAGATGATATGCCTCTTGAGCTCCAACCTCAACATGATTCAAAAATGTATTGCCAACTTTTCTTACTTGGTCTCGAATGTTGCTAGAAGAATTTTTGGATTCCCTGCATGCACTACTTAGCAAATTGGACATTCCTCGTTGTCCTTTAGAAATGTATGATACAATATAGGCTTCACATGCATATGGATCAAGAATATTGTATATCCATGTTAGCTTCCCAGCATTTCAGTAATGTTTCATTGTAATTGTTTACTCTAATTTCAAACAAAGCTCGCTTCAAAAACACTTTTTTTGGCCAGATTTAATACTTGATCTTATGGCTAGAATATACTTATCTTACGAGAGTTTCAATGAACTCAGAAACTGTTCAAATGTAAGATCACAATTTTGCCCTGATTTTAAATCATTTGTTTGTAATTATTCTTTGCCTCAGTAATGTCTTCTCTTTCATGATGTAAGCCTTCTACAATCACAGTTTTATCAACAGGAGGTATAGGAAATCCAAAACGACAAACAGGCTTACCTTTTTTCGGCAAGATTGGGCATGTCTATGAGTTTGATAATTTACTAATGTAGCAATAGATTGATTTTTGCTGCAAGAAATATATTTGTCAACAAATGTTTCAATTTTATCATTTAGATGAATAACAATAGATGGGGCCTTGTCAATCAAAATAAGCATGTGAACATGTGGGGAACCTCTCTGTTGGAAATTCTACTCGGAAAAAATCTACTATTTTACCTATTGGAGAACTCTCATGTTTTAACGCATTGCTTAAAAACATTTGGAATCTATGATCAAAATATGGTACAGGATCAGCTTTTATTAATTCACTTTTTAGCTCACCTGAGCTGAAAGCTCAAGTGAGCTTTTCTGATCACTTTTTGTCCGGCGTCCGTCTGTCTGTCCGTCCGTCCGTCTGTCTGTCCGTCTGTCTGTCCGTAAACTTTTAACATTTTCGACTTCTTCTCCAGAACCACTCGGCCGATTTCAACCAAAGTTGGCACAAAGCATCCTTAGGTAAAGGGAATTCAAGTTTGTTAAAATGAAGGGCCACGCCCTCTTTCAAGGACAGATAATTAAAAATCATTGAAAATTTGTTGGTATTTTTCAAAAATCTTCTTCTCAAAAACCATTTGGCCAGAAAAGCTGAAACTTGTGTGAAAGCATCCTCAGGTAGCGTAGATTAAAGTTTGTTCAAATCATGACCCCCGGGGGTAGGGTGGGGCAACAGTGGGGGTTGAATTTTTACATAGGAATATATAGAGTAAATCTTTAAAAATCTTCTTCTTTGAAACTGATCCGCCAGGAAAACTGAAACTTGTGTGGAAGCATCCTCAGGTAATGTAGATTGAAGTTTGTTCAAATCATGATCCCCAGGGGTAGGGTGGGGCCACAATTGGGGGGGGGGTCAAATTTTTACATTTGAATATATAGAGAAAAATCTTTAAAAAATCTTCTTCTCAGAAACCGATTGGGCAGAAAGCTGCAACTTGTGTGGAAGCATCCTCAGGAAGGGAAGATTCAAATTGTTCAAATCATTATCCCTGGGGGTAGGGTGGGGCCACAATTAGAAGTGGGGGGTGTCAAATTTTTACATAGGAATATATAGGGAAAAAACTTTTAGAACACAAATTGTCTAGAAGAGCTCTAACTTGAGTCAGTTCAGTCTTCAAATAGTCTAGATTAAAATTTATCAAAATCATATTCTTCAGGAGTAGGGTTGGGCAACATGGGGGGGGGGGGGTCCAATTTTACAAAGGAAACATTTAAATTGTTCACAAAAACTCAAATGTTTTATATTATATTTATGGTTTTACTCATATGCAAGCATTTTGACATATTGTTGATTCTTTAAAATTGTTTAGACTCTGGCGCCTGGACAATTCTTAGACCTCACAAGGGGTTCAAAGTTTGATATACTGTGGAATCATTAGATTTCGTGGCGGTTCAATTTTCGTGGAATTCGTGGGTACCTCTCATTGACGCATATCCATCCTACACGAATTAATAAATTAGTAATAATTCCTTATGTAGGTACAAGAGATTACACGAAATTACATCCCCACGAACCTGTAAATTTTAAGCAATCCATGAAAATTGGCCTCCACGAATTTTATGATTCGACAGTAGGTTTATAATCCATATACTAACAGTTGTTCAAGTCTGATCATCTTCTCGAGAACTGCAATGCTCAATATGTGATATGACTGTAAAATCGTCCTGTTACAAAGGGGCTCAATGATAAACATAAGAATATGTGAAGAATTTTCTTTATACAGGATCTATTATACGACATTGTTCAGATATTTTGTATATGACTCCATAAAGCTGATTTTATTATGTCTGTTGTTGCTCAGGTGAGCGATGTGGCCCATGGGCCTCTTGTTTCAAACCATGTCAAATTTTCAATTTCTAAATCTGTGAATGTTTTGTTTCTCAGAAATTTTCCTAACACTCTTAGTAAAGGTTTCTATTTTGTTTCTGCTGCAGAGAAAGAGCTAAACCATGTTGGAATGCCCAATTGTCGAATCATTGCATTTTTGTCTTTCTTTGTTCTTTCCCAGTATGGTGGCAAGCCACGAATTGTTCGCAAAACTCTAAAGTTCTCATCATGCTTAATGATATTTTCAAATGAACCCTCTGACAAAACTTCATTCACAATAATTTTTTTACGCTTTATTTTAAATTTTCTTACAGCAAGTGAGACTTTATCAGATATTTGTTTTACCTGCAATTTTTTGAGTTTAAAAACGATTTTTGTCACATTTTAGCTACTCTCCTATCAGAATTTCTCAATTCCCACTTATAAATTGTGCTAAAGTGAACAGGGGTAGACCGAGAATTGTTGTTTTTCCTGGTTTCACCGCAGTATATTGTTGGGAAGGAGAGGAATTCAGATTCAGAATCTTTATCTTGAAACATTCCTAATAGAGAATTCCCCCTCTGTTGGCACAATGCTCAAAATTCTATTGAATTCTCGAAAATCTGCAGGGTGCATAACAGTATCAAGATTTCCTGAGGACCTCAAAACTGACCCATCATCCTCTGACCATTCGTCTTCTTCAAACTCCTGTAGCTCTTGTTCACTATCTGAATGGCATACTCAGTAATCTTTCTTGAACTTCTTTCTCCCTTAATAAACCATCATTATTTATAACATTCCAATTCTCGTTTAATTCTCTCCCTTCATTTTAAAACAATTTACTATTCTGTATTATCCATTGTGCTGCCTTTAGAATTTTTTCTGGTCGGACTTGTTCAAATGCTATGTGGCTTTTAAAGATGAGACTTTTTAAAGTTTTATCGGATTTGTCACACTAGCATCCATATTTCTTGGTAAGAGTTTAACTGTTTTGTTCACATCAGCGGGAACATTTACAATGTTACCATGCATAGCTAACTGACCCCCTCTGGGCAATTCTTTGATCTGCATAAAAGGGATTCTTGGCGATATCAATCTTTCTTCCACTTTTGTCAATCCTTGCAATTCATTTGGTATTGCTGGAAAACAAAAGCCATTACCAATGGAACAGGGTGGAACTTTACTTTCCATAAGATAAGTTTTGCATTGTTTGCAGATCCATTTCTTATTATTTACAGTTTTAATTGATTTTACACACATTTGTAACAAATTTCTTGGGAGTCTCTGAGAACATCTAAATTCCTCAACAGATTGTTTAAAGAATAGTTGACTGCAACTGACACATATATATTCTGGTCCTTGGGATATTAGTAAATGAAATTCTGATACCAATTTATTACGATTATCACAACATTGTTTTTTGTGCCCAGTAGATGTTTGCAATCTCTTTTTGCGCTTCTTTTTATTAACATTAGTATCATTACCCATTAGAGTCTGAGACTTCAAAGGCAGGTCTACTAGTTTTACAGCTCCACGGTCTTCACATGAAGTGAGGTCAATTTTCTCATTCACATTTATAGCTATGTGAATGCTATCTGGAATTGTGCAAATATTAACATCTGCTACTTTGTGTTCAAACTTAAGTCAATCAAATCATACTGTTCATGATCATCTATTCCATTGACAACACGCCTCAAATGAAGACATAGTTCCTGTAAGGTTTTCTTTCGAATAATAACACTTGTTCCGTCAGGTGAGGATAAACCTGCAGCATTTCTAGCATGCGAATCAAAAACAACAAAAAACCCATTCTGACTTGAAATTGCGATAACACTTTACTTACAGAGAAATATGCAAAAATTATTCTCATTTACATTTCCTGAGAGTCCCATTGCAAATGCCGTCCTTTGTCTAAAAGGGGAATCTCAACTACCAGTGGAAGAAAGCAACGTCACAAGAATGGTCACAAAAATAAGATGGATTGTGGAGTCTGTCAATGGAAGGTTAAAACTCTGGAAATATCTTGACTGTGTTTTGCCTAACAGTCAAATTCACTACATTGCAGACTATGTCAAAATAGCATGTGCCCTTATGAATAGATACTGACCAGAACTTGTAACAAGGGGTGCTGTAATGGAGGAACAAGTTGCTTCCAAAATGTTGTATCTTTCCAAACAGAAAAAATTTACTTCAAGAAAAAAAAAGTCTGAAGGACTTGACAGGCGTTCTTGTAAATGGAAAAAAATAACTGCGACATGTGTGTCAGATTTTTCCACGATTAACAGAGGAAGAACTTCGAAATCTAACAATAGGTGTTTATCAGATAAAACTTACACCATGCTATGTTCGGGAACATATGGATGAAGATGGCATCTTTGAAGTATTTGTTTGCAATATTGATGACAACCTATTGTGTGCTAAAATCCAGTCAAGACACATTTCGTCAAAATGTTACAGAGTATGGATTCAATATAATCCAGTAAATGTGGTCAGTTGGTATTGTCAGTGCAAAGTTGGATCTCGCGTTGTTGGAACATGTTCACATGTCACAGTTCTGTTATGGTATCTTGGAATCTGGCGTTTCACTGACAAGATTTTTGATCAAAACCGTGACTGGAGTAAGTATTTACTAGATGCGCAAAACATTCCAGTGCCAGTGGAAGTTGATGACAGTGAAAATGAACAGTTTATACTGTATGAGGAAGAGTGATTACTAGTAATTCATATTCTCTCATACAGATTTATGCATTGTCACAGTTTGATAATGTGATTTAATTGTTAAAGTTATTTTCAATAACTCAATTCTTAATTTTGTTCATTTTGTTCATGGCACATTATTAAAAAAAAGGTTTTCAATTTAAAAGGGTTTTTTTAATTCATAAGTGACTGTCGTTAAATTACATGTACTTGTATTTGCATTCATTTGCAACTTTCTGTTTTTATAAAATTACAGTAATAATAATGTATAGTTATTTTTTAGACAGATTCATCGGTAATTTGTTTAGGTATCTTTTTAATGACTAGTAGTAAGGTTATTAAATGTCAAAATATAGCTCGATATGTTTGTATTTAATTTTACATGATATATTGTTATTATTGTTATTGTTGCCTACATCTAATGGTATACATCATGTGCCTGTATAATCATTGCTTGATTTTATCTGAGTGCACTAATAAATAATAATCAATATTGGCAATGCTTATCTCATATTGCTGTAAAAATAATTTGACCTATAAAGTGTCTACATGTATCATATATGTTAAATAAAATCTTTCTTAAGTTGAACGATAATCATGCACTCATATTCATAGATTTTATTTTTATATTTTAGAAAAATCGAGTTGGGGTGAAGGGGTAAAATTTTTATACTGTAATAACTCGGAGCATAACGTGATTTTGCAGAAGAGGATGCGATCCTCTGGCGCAGGTGAAACATACTCGTAACATCGCAAGTCACTGGCGTAGTTGAAATATACTCGTAAAGTAGGCCTGTTGCAAAATCTAAGCTTGCTTCCGCAGTAAATATGTCTAATTTATGATGGGTTTGGTTTTTTAAAGAATGAAAAATATTTTTATCTTTATTTCTGTTAATAGCTTGAATTGTGATCTGTTATAATGTTATCAAAGTACATTTAGTGTAAACTGTTTCAAATACATGGACTAAATTTAATTTTGAATGAAAGTAATAATTATTAGATAAATGGTATGCATGTAAAAAAGTATAATTCACTATCATGTGATTGAATAGAATACATATTAATATGATTTATCTACATGATATTGATGATTAATGTTTTTGCATCATTTTATTATGTTGAAGATATTAAGCAATAAAAGTGATCTAAAAGTTATAGATGTTTTTGTCATTTTTTATACCCGCATTTTCTAAAGAAAGTTCGGGTATATTGTTGTTACCCTGTCCGTCTGTCTGTCCGTCCGTCACGTTTTACTTTCTCAAACTGCTCTTACATCTTATAAACCAGCAAACTTTGATTTGGGGTGTCATGTTGTTTTGTAAAAAGGTTTCAAAAATTCTCTGGTAGACCTTGGGGTCAAATAATTGGTAAAAAATGACGTTTTTTCACTAAAAACCTTCTTCCTCGAACTCCTCCTACATGTTTTGGGGTGTCCTATAAATGCGCAAAAAGGTTTCGGAAATTTCAATTTTGTCCTGGGGGTCATTTAGTGGCTGAAAAATGACGTGTTTTTTGTTTTTGTTTTTTTTTTGTACTAAAAACTGGTTTGAAAAACGTCAACATTTTTTGGAGTAGCCAAATGATCTTCTAGAATATGATTTGGGGTGGGGTGTCATTTTGAAGAGTGATCAGGTTTCAGAATTTTTTTTTTTATTACGTGGAACGATAGGCAACTAAAAATGACGTTTTTTTTGCAAAAAAAGTATGGTTCCCAGAACTCCTCTAACAACTTTTGGAGTATTTTCGTCATCTCTCGGGATATGATTGGGGCTGTCCTATAGATGTGCAATAAGGTTTTAAAAATCTAAATTTCATCCAGGGAGTCAAAAAATGGCAGAAAATTGACGTTTATCATTCCTTAAAAAAAAAAACTTGATCCCAGAACTCCTCTTATGATTTAATGAATACACACATCAAAATTTGGGATATGATAGGGGGTGTCCTATAAATGTGCAAAAAGGTTTTAAAAATTTAAATTTCATCCAGGAAGTCAAATAATAGCAGAAAAAAGACATTTATCACTCCCCCCAACCCCCCCCCCCCCCCCCCAAAAAAAAATAGATCCCAGAACTCCTCTTATGATTTAATGTATAGACACATCATATCTTGGGATATGATAGGGACAGTCCTAAAGATGTGCAATAAGGTTTTGAAAAATTAAATTTAATCCTGGGAGTCAAATAGTAGCAGAAAATTAACATTTATCCCATGCACGGATCTAGAAGGGGGGGGGGGTCAGCGGGGTCCAGATCCCCCTCTAAAATTCAAATTTCTTTAAATTACATTATAAAATGGCCAAAAATATGCCTCTGAACCCCCCCCCCCCCCCCCCCCCCCCAAACTCAAATAACTGTCGCCCACCCCTTACCCCTCCCCCTGAAAAAAATTTCTGGATCCGGGCATGTATCCCTCCTGAAACTGTAAATAAAATGACTTTTTTTTCCTTAAACTTGTTAAAATAAAAAAAACCTTGATTTATTTTTGCTTAAAATTAAAAAAACCCCTTACATTTAGTACACTCTTCTTAATTGCCAAATGATCTATTAATATATATATATATATAATCCATATAAAATTTGGGGTCTAAAAAGTTTTATAAACTGGTAAAAATTGTTTTCCTTAAAAAAAAAATCACATTACACCTTCCATAATTGAAAAATGATCTATTGAGATAAAATCAGAAGTCTTATTTTCTATTCTACCTCGGGATCAATAACTAATATCCAAGTTAAAATTAATAACAATAAATGATTAAAATTAAATGTGTATCCCAACCCCCCAACCCCCACACATCGAACCTGGTTCTAAAGATTAAGAGTGACTGAGTCTTCTTACATTCTTACATGTGTACAGTAGCAAACTTTAAATCATTTCTTGATTGGTATTTTTCTCAAGATGCACATTAAGATTTTGGAAATTGCTTTTTAATTTTTAAGATAAACAAAATGTTATATGTATTCGGGACAATTGTAAAGTCTCCTAAACAAAGCAGGGTCATCATTCCCTACATGGGTCAAACTGTACTTATGAATAAGATAGATTACTTTATTATTCCCAGTTCTGGAAAGTCAGGGTGTCTCCAAGGTGGCATAACCTATATACCATTTGATGCGCAATGTCACAAAGAGCAAGAATAAATATGCTTTAGGGATGGGGATCTCAAAAGTTATCAAAATATATCATCATTTCCTATTTCGGGGGGGGGGGGGGGTACAGACAACTCCTGGGGGTCATGTACTTTACACCATTTGATGCATCATAATGACATTAATAGAAACAAGAATATATATGGTTTAGTGGTGGGATCTCAACAGTTTTCAAGATATTTGGTATAAAATTTTCCTGTTTTATGTGGTCATAACAATCCCATAGGGTAACGGCCTACATTATATTTGATGCATGATAATACATTAAGAGAAAAAAAGCCCTTCCTACCTTTTATAACTCATATAAACATGATAAGTCTTCACACTTACTTACATGTAATACACAAATTTAATACAAATTAAATGTCACAGGGTCAATATGTGGTCAACTTAATAGTGTAAGTCTGACAAATGAAAAAATGAGTTTTGCAATTAAAATGACAGAAACTGTACAAATACGATAGGATAGGTAACGATGATAAGCTTATTTAAATATCAAAAGATGATGATATAGTATGCTTGCAAAAGGAGATCACTTATCTAGAAAGTGAAAGTAAAACATATATCGGTGTCTCATAATATTGTGCTACTATACATGTATTATGCTTACCTATATTGGTCAACATCATAATGATAATCCAATTAGAGCACAGTATGAATCCCTTTAGCTGATCATCACAAAAGAAACGTTTATGCATGTTATTAAATTAATCCTATTCTGTATATGGAAAACACATACCGGTAAGTACACCACGTGAAACCCATCTAACCGAAGAGGTGGGTAAAACTAGTACCCGCTAATGCGACCTGTAGGTTCAGACAAAGATGAGTTATTTGTAACATGCATGTATTTTCATGACTTTATTCTTATAAACCCCTTGCACTATTTTATTAGGTAAATAACTATGTAAAGCACACAATCAGCTTTGAGGTGGTACAGGACACCTGCATATTGTGATGTACTCCATATTGAAATAAACAATAAAGTATAGATATAATATTTCCCCCCAAAATAATGTTACCTAACAGTAAAGCGCAATGGGTTAGAGCATTAACTACGTGTCTGTAAGTAGAGAATTCAAATCCTGCTGGGGCTTTTCTATTGTTTACTTAAGTTTCCAAAAATGTTAAAAACTTATTATTCATTTTTTAGGCCAAATACATGTATTTTAAAATTTTAATATTCTAAAATGTCACCGTGAAAGAATTTTGATTATAACACACTTTTATCCACATTAATATCGACATGTGTCTTATACCATCTTAAATCAGTAATTATATCTTCTGTCCTGGCAGTTCTGCATTGAAATTCATTGCGCAATATAATTATGTCATTTATTTTGCACTGTTTACAATCTTCTTTATTGCAACGTACTACATGTACAGGCTTTCGTTGTTATCAAAATATTCTGATGTTTATTTATCCATGAGGAGTATGTGTGTGTAAAGGGGGGGGGGGTTCAGAGTAATACATGTAATTGTGTTTGCAGGGAGGGGGGAGGGGGGTCCGAGATGTAATTTTGGTAATTTTACTATTAATATAAATGATTTTTTCAAGGGGGAGGAGGGTCTGGACCCCTCACTCCCACTCCTTCTCTAAATCCGTGCACATGATGATGTTGGCACACAGAAGCAAATCTAAAGCTGGCAACCGTCGAGGGGAGGGGGCATAATTCAATTTTGTTTGTAATAATTATATAGACCATACTCTAAATGACATGAAATGTTAAGATTATTGATTAACTTAAAATTCACATGCAAACAGTTCAACCCCAAATTGTACACAAAGGGCCGTTTATGTGTATTATGGGATGGGATCTCATCCTTTATGAAAATTATAATTATTAAAAATTACCGGAAATTGCATGTAGCCTTCAGTTTTACTAAAACTGGTACAAAACAGTGTTATTTAGAGGCAAACACTTGGTGCGGGTATTACTGTCTAATGACAGCATCTAGTTTTAATATGTTTTGAGATGAACTTGATCACATTGTTACAGGATAGAATACCTAATATTGGAACTACAAAAGGTGACATTCCGTCTTTTTTTTATTTGGACGTTGTATTCAATTCAAAACATAATTTGTACCAATGTAGTTATTTTTTTTGTTATACACCACAAAAATAGCAAATGTTGATGCATTTAGATATCTTCCAATGATCCATTTTTAAAACCAGATGGTAAAATTGAGTGCATGCATTTGGAAATATGTAAAACCCATTCATTTATGATACGAGATCAGAAAGAAAAAAACCCAACTTATTAAATGAATAAGCAACGGCACGCAGAAGATTGTATGTATATAAATGTATTATTAAATACCGACATCTAGTTACAAGCTGGATTCATAAACATTGTTTAAAAAGGTTTTTCTATTGTAGTTTTATGTAAAACTAACCAAGTTGCCCCCTATCTCAATTACTACTTCTGCATTCATTAACATATTCCTGAATGCAAATGGTTGCCATGACAACCATAAAAATTATTTTTAATTTCAAAACAAAATCATTTAGTCAACAAATTAAAACATTTACCCTAATTACATATGATGTTGTTAATTTAATGAATAGTTGTGATGTTAAATGAGTGAATATTGCATGGTAAGCCATTTTGTAACGTTTTATGACCATAACTTTGAATGACCATTTATTTATACTGATATTTTCTTCCAAAATTGACTTTTCCGAACAATTTGGTACTGTTTTTGAGAAATAGACATCCACAGCATATAACCAGAAAAAAATGATTCAATTTTGAGATTGGGCCGATTTTGGCCCTTAGAGCCCCTAGTTCTTTGGTTCAACTCCAGAATACATATATAATATTTTACTTCCAAGAATTTTTTCTATTATTTAATTATCAACTTTAGGTGTTCTCAAGAAAAATATCAAGGCAGTTTCCATGAAATAAACATAGTTACATGATAAAATCTACTCAATACTAAAGTTGAATCTACAAATCATATTCTGAATAAAATGTAAAGAATATATAATAGCTAGTTAAAATACTATATGGTACGTATGACCATTTCATTATATCAAGCAATCTGCATCAATATTAATAGTATTTAATATACACATGCACGTTCGTAATGTTAGGTCCCTATTTAATATTTGCTGTGATATGAACACCTCAATGAAGACTTGAGCCTTTTCAAACTAATTAATCGTTATGTTGAATATTCTCTAGATCGTATTATTCCTTCAGTCGTTTGTAATCATGCAAGTACACGTTCTGGTGGATTTGTTTACAAACTATACCATGTGCTCAAGGCTATTGTAATATATTGAAAATATAATTGTAAATATCAAAACCTTGATTTATACGGAAAAAATATATGTTACGTACATTTTCCTCACTTTCTCTAGCTTCTACACGTTCTTTGCAATCTTTCTTGAACAAACTTTGATCCGATGATCGGCCAGGCACGCTATCCTCCAGACATTACGTGACTACGTATCACAAACTACACACAAAATTATCACTTATGTGCACCATTCATAACATACAACGCATTGTACATTCTTTTTCCTGATATATTTTATAATTGTTGTTTTTGACATTCAACGATATAATGACACAAAAACACTTTAAATCAACATGGACTCGAATATCAGTATACCTTGTATTCCTACGTACTACCGGTATGAACTGGTGCGAAAATGTCATGATGTTAGAGTTCTCTGCCCTTCTTTTCATACTTGACTTACACATGGCGCTGTTGCCATTTAATATTCATTCGCGTTAGGTTTCAAGTTTATTTAAATTTAACAAAATTATATTATATTGGTTACAATAACGTAAATGATAATTAACATACGGAAAAAAATAATCTTACTAAAAGATATTTATTGCAAACATCAAACAGTAAACTTTACAACATTTGAATAGAACTATCTTGTGTCGCCCATGTTAGATATTGTGAACTCTTTGCCGTAAAGATTATCCAGTACCTAGATGGCAGTAAGCCATAAAAAAACATGAAACACCGGTGTAAAATAATTTTGTTTATTAAGACTGGCACATTTAATCAACACAGGAAACATAAATCGGCAGAGTATGGTGTTATAGACTGCTAGCAGATCGCTAGATTATTTCCCATACAGTTGTGTAAAGCAGCAGCGATAGAGGGCGCTTCAATCAAGCCAGGAATCCCTGGCTTCAATGGCGGTAATCACCTTAGACTGGTTCGCTGTCATGATTACGAGTGCGGGGGCCCTGTCTAATTAACTTGAATTTCCTAGCGGCAGCGTTTGGAATCAAGGGCAGGATATCCAGTCTAGTAATCATCTGTCTCTTTCGTACGATAGAGACAGAGGACCATCTGACGACATACAACTCACGCATGCGCACACTCACACAGTATTTAGCTAACATGTTCCTATGTACATGTACATTCATACAGACATACACTGCAAATATGTATAATAGTATGTTACCTGTTGTGGGTTGCCCATGACTTTCACGAATAGGTTCTGTATGGTCAGGTTCATGTTTATAATTTTGGTTGATCTGATCATTTGTACCATTGTAATTTGAGGATAAAATTTGGTGTCGCCTTGGGCCAGGGGTTGAGCTGTAAGGGGCTTGTACCCTCTCTCTTTAGGGATAGACTTGCCTCAAACCTGTTGTCCAATAAACTACCACCCATATATTCGGCTAGATAGTCTTCCATACCATCACTAGGGAGTTGTTCAGCTTCATGGTCAGAGTGATCTGATGAGCTGATTTCAAGACAATCTAACAACTCGGGGGTAATTCTCAGCTTTGGAATGGTGGCTAAGTCTTCTAAGGAAATATGACCCTATTTTTTGAGGTCCCATATCCGGTCAGCTTACACCTGCCAACACCCTGTAATGCCCTAAGATCTTCATAAGCACAGGTGTTGATATTTGCTTTAAATTTCCTCTGATTAGATGAAGACGTCTTTTTTTCTTGTTGGGAGAGGGGGGCAAATATTGTATATTTAATTTTGCACAGTAGCCAACAATACACAGAAACCTGATAAATTTCAAAAACCTAACGATTATAAAATTATTCTTAATACTACGCCTGGAAATATTTCATTTTGTAAGTATACGGCATTTGCATACAAAGTGCCTAACTCCTATGCCTCAATTTTAGGTGATTAGTCTCACCACCTTTTTTTTTTTTTTAGCAAAATAAAGACTTTACTATTTTTAGAATCCTATCTGAATCATTGAATAAATCGCAATAACGTTAATGAAAAATAAACAAAAAATGTAAATTTTACTCCAAAACTTTAATAAAATAACAAATAAATATTTGATACTTTGGCGCTTCCCTCCACAGAAATTCGATTGCTCGCAGCACCAGTGAACTATTATATGCTCGTATGCACAACTGACAACATTTGTATTTATCAATATGATGTTTAATTAGTCTGCATATTACACTTACATATTAGATATATGGTAATAAATTGCTCCATACTTACAACTCAATTCCAGACACACACACCGCGACTCATCATGCACACCAGACGACATACAACTCGCGCATGTTAACGGGAGAGTCTATAAGCCCGTGACCTCAATAGCAGAAAGCCTGTGAACTCGATTGTAAACACACGTTTTGAATACGTAAGCCGTTTTTGTGTACTTTTTATATGTATATGTTTTAAACTAACATTCTTTCAGTAAAAATAATGTGCTTTGTATAACTTCTTATTTATATTATAAATGATAATAAAAATAGGTTTGCCCCTGAGTTTACCACTGTAAAAATACTTATATCAAGTGAGTTCACCGACATAATATGGGATCTTCCAAAATACACAGTATTGCAGAAAAATGAGGTCCGTGAACTCAATAACACACTATACATTAATACAGTACTAAATATGAGGCCCATAAACTCATCGACTCTCTTTATATTACTTGATATGAGGCCCGTGAACTCAGTAACATACTATATAGTACTAGATACATGTATGAGGTCTGAAACTCATCACTCTAAAGGGTACTTGATATTATGTCCGTTAACTCGAAAACACTCTATACAATACTAGATATGAGGCCCTGAACTCATCGACACTCTATATAATACTTGATATGAGGCCCGTAAACTCAGTTACACACTTAACATTACTAGATATTAGGCCCGTGAACTCATCGACACTCTTTATAGTACTTGATATGAGGCCTATGAACTCAGTAAAACACTATACAGTTCTAGATATGAAACCCGTGAACTCATTGACACTCTAGTTAGTACATGATATGAGGCCCGTGAACTCAGTAACACATTATACAGTACTAGATATAAGGGCCGTGAACACTCTAAAGA
The DNA here is from genome assembly GCA_016163765.1 of Magallana hongkongensis. Taxonomy (NCBI): domain Eukaryota; kingdom Metazoa; phylum Mollusca; class Bivalvia; order Ostreida; family Ostreidae; genus Magallana; species Magallana hongkongensis. The sequence continues at coordinate 26,835,270 of WFKH01006014.1, read as the reverse complement.
GAACTACATATGAGGCATGTGAACTCATCCACATTCTTTATGGTACTTGATATGAGGCTCGTGTACTCAGTAACACACTATATAGTACTAGATATGAAGGCCGTGAACTCATCGACACTTTATTAAGTACTTGATATGAGGCCCGTGAACTCAGTAACGCATTAGACAGTACTAGATATGAGGCCCGTGAAGTAATCGACACTCAATAAAGTACTTGATATGAGGCCTGCGACTTCAGTAACCCGTTATACAGTACTAGATATGAGGCCCGTGAATTCATCGACACTCTATGAAGTACTTGTATGAGGTCCATGAACTCATTGACACTCTATACAGTACTAGATATGAGGCCCATGAACTCATCGACACTCTTTATAGTACTTGATATGAGGCCTGTAAACTCAGTAAAACACTATACAGTTCTAGATATGAAGCCCGTGAACTCATCAACACTCTATAGAGTACTACATATGAGGCCCGTGAACTCATCCACGTTCTTTATAGTACTTGATATGAGGCCCGTGAACTCAGTAACACACTATACGGTACTAGACATGAGGCCCGTGAACTCATCGACCCTCTATAGAGTACTTGATATGTGGCCCATGAACTCAGTAACACAGTATATAGTACTAGATATGAAGCCCGTGAACTCATCGACACTCTATTTCGTACTTGATATGAGGCCCGTGAACTCAGTAACACATAAAACAGTACTAGATATGAGGCCCGTGAAGTCATCGACACTCAATCAAGCACTTGATATGAGGCCTGTGACTTCAGTAACAAGCTATATAGTACTAGATATGAGGCCCGTGAACTCATCGACACTCTATAGAGTACTTGATTTGAGGCCCATGAACTCATTGACACCCTATACAATACTAGATATGAGGCCCGTGAACTCATCGACACTCAATAAAGTACTTGATATGAGGCTCGTGAACTCAGTAATACACTATATAGTACTAGATATGAGGTCTGAAACTCATCGAGTCCTTGATATGGGGCCCGTTACTTCAGTACTAGATATAAGGCCTATGAACTCATCGACACTCTATATAATACTTGATATGAGGATTGTGAACTCATTGACACTCTAAATATTACGAGATATGAGGTCCATGAGCTCATCGGCACTCTATATAGTCTTGATATGAGGCCCGTGATTTTAGTAACACTTAATGTTTATGAAACACTTAGTTTTAATTAAAACAAGATAAAAACAACAGTGAAGCAAGTTTTACCATATACTTCTAAATAAGATTGATAAACTACATGAACTAAATACAAAATCTTTGATTGGGAAGGGAGTTAACCTCAAAAGTGTATTAAAATCAACATTATAAAGATGTGCATTTTAGAAAATTTTACATTATTATACAGGGCAAAATCATAACAAACAATATGTATATATGTACATATATACATGTACATACACTATACAAACTTTTTTTTCAACAAGTTAATTGTACTGCTCAACAGACCCATGTGATATAATACATATACATTGAAGATTAACAAATTTCAATAATTATTAAATTGTTATTATATACAACTTGCTTTACATTGCTAACATGTAGATAATAATTAGCATTTTTCAAAATCATAATTTCTCTAGATTTATTGCATCCATTATTTTCAAACTTGGCCATTAAATTCAGACTGTCCATCTTGAATCAAATGAATTGAAAACAGATCAAATTATTTATTCTTCTTTATCCTCTTAATAGATATCTCTGTTTCTTTGCGATTATTGTCTGCCTCTTCTAATGACAGTCCTGTTCTGAGACAGACACAAAGAACTATGGCCTCCTTCATTAAAGCAAGGGTCAAATAATACCTGCCATTTCCTAAAATAATCAACCAATAATGAATCTCCCTTTAAACACAAATTTGTCTGGGCGAATTCAAAACGGAGCGAAACCATGTGCAAGTGAATAAGGGAGAAAATAACAGGGGCAAAAATAACCCTGTATAAAGTACATTGTATTTCAGAGGGTATTGTTTCAATAAAGGACTTCAGGATGAAAAGCATATTAGAGAACTTTGCTTTGACAGGAATTTAACCTCTGACTTGAAGATCATTGCACATCCTGTATTCTTTAAACACTCTAGCTGTGGGTGTAGATGGCAGATAAAATGTAATAGCAAATGTAGAAAATATAGGCTCCACATAAGGATTTTACACAAGGGTCTGTTACAATCTGATTTAAATCAGATCCTTGATCCGCTCCTTGTTTTCTATTGTCGCTACACGAGGATCTGAAGAAACCTCGCTTGAGGTCACCTCCTGGCGAACTTTGATTTAAGAATATTCATGAGTTATTTTAGCCAATCAACTAAATTTAGCAAGTGTTAGAAACGGTAATTGCGGGTTACAAACAAAAATTGAGTCGTATGACAAAGCGAGGGCACATGTTCTCGAATCTTTCGGTATTAACGAGCTACAGTTAAGAGACATAATTATTCGCCACTTCAAAATGGCCGCCGGACTTCGAGTATCGCGCACCTTGATATATAGGATCTATTAAAAGTTTAATAAATGCCTATCTTACCTCAATACTTTGTTAGATTGCCTTTCATCTTTAAAATCTCAATTACCCTTCCAGGAATGGTCGCATACAGGTCTTCAATATAAGCGGTAGGTATATTTTCCCAGGCAGTTCGAATTTCTGCCATGAGTTGCTGTTTTGTGTTAATGAATTCGACATGGGTTTCCAGTGTTCTTTTTATTTTTAAACAAATTTTCTCGATGTGGTTTAGGTCAGGAGACTGGGCAGGCTATGACGTTGTAATTATATTGTTATTGGCAATGTATTCTTTTACTGAATTGGCTCTATAGGGGAGCATTGTCGTCGATAAATACATATTGATTATCGGAGAAATGTCTGGCTAAAACGGGCCAAAGGTTATTGTCTAATATTTCAATATATTATCTGGCATTTATGTTACCTTCTTCATCAGTTAAAGTCCTTATTCCCCTTATAGATACACATCCCCAGATCAAGATACTCAGATGTCGTCGAGATGGCGGACACACAAGTTGCGCATTGTATTTTTCGTCGTCTTTTCTCCATATATAAACTTTCCTATTTTTTCCAATTACTATCTGGCTTTCATCACTAAACACCCATTTACTCAAATCATGGTCAACAGTCCCATTTCTTCTCTCCTTACACCACTTACACCGAGCTTTTTTGTTGACCTCACGAATCGGATCTTCTTGACAACTCTCTCCGTTTATATCCAAGCTCTTGATTTTTTCTTTTTATAGTTCTGGTACAAAATCTATGACTGTTGCCCTCATTAACGATACCAGTTAACTTCGCGCGAAAGTTTGTTTTTATCTCTGTCCGTAAACACTCTCTTCCTTCCCCTTCCTTGTTGATTTTTTACATGTCCCGTTTCTTCAATTTTTTTCACAATACTACGTATTGTAGATGTAGGAATTCCTAATTTTCTTTCCAACGCTGATGTATTTCTGTTTTCTCTGTAAGCTTTTACAATCATATTTCTGACGTTCGTATATAATTCGTTTCCCTTTCGACCCATGTTGTTTTGGTATAATTTTACCGACAAACAGTACAGCAGAAGACAAAAATCCCGTGTATACGTCATCAATTTTAGTATTACATCACAAAAAATTAGAAAAGGAATATGTTGTGACTATTTATAGCGCGCAGCTCTACTTTACGGACCATCCGAGAAAACGCAACGCTATTTGCGCACAGGTGGCGAATAATTATGTCCCTTGACTGTAGACACGGAGCATAAGTTAATATTAAACGCCCTCAGGGAATCGAAAGATTGTATTAGCATGACTTCCAAAACAAGAAACTGAGGAATGGAACCGCCAATTTCATTGGTCAAAACAAAGTTCACAAGGAGGTGACCTCAAGCTGGATTTCTTCAGATCCTCGTGTAGCGACAATAGAGAAAGAAGGAGCCGATCGAGGATCTGCTTTTAATCAGATTGGGGTCTGATATGACATTGTCCTTAAAAATTGACATCGATGATTTAAGGTAACTTTACACCCACCAATTAAGCACTCTTTAAGGAAGTATTGACCTGACAAGGTCAATAGATAGAATATATGGTCCATAATTGAATATCAGACTGTATTATTTATCAGTATAATTAGGGCCCTGCTCTGCAGGCGCCCTATAGTGATTAGTCTGTCCGTCCATCCATATGTCTGATCTTCCGAGATCTCTTGTCTGGAGCATATCTTCTCTCCCCTTGGTCCAATCTGGCTCATACTTCACCAACAGAGTGCCTTTGGGTTAAGGGTATGTAGTGACATTGAACCAAGTTTCAAGGTCAAATGTTAAAATCAAAGCAGAGGTATATGAAAAATCCTTGTCTGGAGCATATCTTCTCTCCGTTCAGTCCAATCTGGCTCATACTTCACCCACAGGGTACCTTTGATCAAAGAGTAATATGCAGTAACCTTGAATTCAAATTTGTAGGTCAAGTCTCAAGGTCATATCGGATCACACAAAAATCATTTTTAAGACCATATATATACTCTCCACTTAGCCCTATTTGGCTAATACTTCACATAAACAAAGCTTTTGTGTTAATGATGTGCAGTGACTTTTAACCAAGTCAATGTGAAGGTTATCATATTAGATCTCTTTATGATCAGTTTTAGACCGTAGATTAAATCTTGCTCAGGTTCAACTGAAAATGCCTGTACGTAAAAGGGTAATGAGATTGAATTAGTTCTATGCCAGCTTGAAAAATTCTTAGTTATAGGTCAAGGTCAAAGCAAAATTCTCTCTCTTTTATTAATATTGTAACCATATAAACATATATTAATATATAAAACAAGTAAGCGTACAGTACTATCATACACATGATTCTACAAGGAGATGATAAAATGCATATAAATAATTTGATAACATTTTGCTTTCTAGATTCTATAAGGAGATAATAATATACATATAAATCTAAAATTTATACGATTTGGTAACATTTTGCTTTTCATTTAATATTGTACAAAGAGTTATTTGAGAAAAATTAAGTATTGAAATAATTGTAGAACAGGCGTACATATTATTGTTTTTAGACATTCATTTACTTATACAACTATTTTTCTAATCATATATGTATTGATAGAAAGCCAATGCTTGCATGGTGGGCCACCAGTCATCTACACAGTCTTTATTGCCCTCATTCTAGTTAGTGACCACATCTGACATGTGGACCTGATGGCAAATTATAAACCTATACAAATTATCTTTAAAAGTTTATTAATTTGTACATAATTATACGATTTCTCTGCAATATATTGGTAAGTTTTCAAAGATGATTGTACAAAGTTATATAGCGTTTTCCTATCAGATTTTGAATTCTTTAATCTACATTTCATTTTGTATTTATAAATTTTCATTGCAGTATATGAAATAAGTGTATTCATACCATTATTGAAATCTGAATTTTCATAAAAGCCAATGACAATGTGTTTCCAACTAACAGCAAAACCAACAACAGAGCTTATTTTTTGCCATATGAATGAAGAGTCATTACAATCGTATAACAAGTGTTTAACATTTTCAATCTCTCCACAGTTTTCACAAGATATTTTTACATTTGAATTCCATTTACTAACACATAAGTTATTATTCAAAATACTGTGCAGTAATTTATAAATTAATTCAGCAATTTGCTTATCATGCATTTTTGTGATTTTCATGTTATATATAGAAGACTATAAATGTTTAGGAGTATCAAAATTTTTACTCCAAAAACTTCCTATTAAAAGATTTGAAAATTTTATTTCAACCAAAATATTATATAAAATTGAGTTTTTAAAATCGCATAGAAAATATACGTATTACCTCTCAGAAGTACATACTTGCTGTTTTTTATATTGATATAGGGTGCTTTTTCGCATTGGTACTGTTTTGAGTATTTGCAAAATACCGTCTTGAGAATAAGGTATTCACATAAAATATTATTTTTTTTTAGGAATTTTATCGTAAAAATATTCTATTTGACGAAATGATCCGTTCATATCATACAAATCTTTTGTGTAAAGTATGCCTGATTTTATCCAGTTTTCAAAGTAAATTGGTTTATTTTTAAACGTAAAAGAACTGTTTTTCCAGATTGGAAAGGATAGGAATTCATCTGTGGAAATCTTGTGTTAATTCTTTGGTCTTTTTTGGAATAGTTAAAAGCACATATTGCTTCTTTATAGAAGGTCGGAAGATTGTGAACCTCTTTGTAGTCACTTAAATATTCTTAATTAGTTTTTAGTATATATTTTAGAGTCAGATTCTCTCTATATAGTAAATTTTCTATAAAAGGCAAAAGACTGCTTTCTTTGTTAGTTAATCGTGGAATCCATGATGCCTTTGACGCTTTCAGTTTAGATTCAAAGTCAATTACTGTATGCTAATTAAGGTCTTCCGTTTCCAACGGAAGACCTTATTGTTATTGCTTTGTTTCTTTTCCCCTATTATTATTAAGGTCTTCCGTTTCCAACGGAAGACCTTATTGTTTTCGTACTGTTTCTTATTAAGGTCTTCCGTTTCCAACGGAAGACCTTATTGTTTTCGTACTGTTTATTATTAAGGTCTTCCGTTTTCAACGGAAGACCTTATTGTTATTGCTTTGTTTCTTTTCCCCTATTATTATTATTATTATTTTATTTTTTCTGTCACGTTTTCTCAAAAACGCTTCAGCCGATTTTTATAAAACTTTCAGATCTTAATCATGACAAAATTTGTAATTAAGATAGGACTTTCAAATTTTCAGAGACGGTAGAGAGTTAACGGCCGCAGTGCCCTTCGCATATCCGAACGTCCGCAGTCACTTCCGGTTGTCACCGGAAGGAAACAAAAATAAGTCATTTTTCAACTTTTTTGATTTGAATTTCTATAATGTTTGAATTTGATAGAGACGCGTTCAAAACTTCAGAATATGAAATCCGTTTTAAAATCGATCCACGCATTCTCGAGATTTTGGGCTCCAAAGTCCTGAAGCGAGAGTCCGCGTAGCTCAGTCGTTAAAGTGGTGGACTTGTGCCCAGGCGACCCGGGTTCGGTCCCCAAATGTCGAACGCTTTTTCTTTCTTAATTGTGGTTTGTTTAACGATTTTATCTTTAAAACAATGGATTTAAATGTTTTCCGTTTATATTTTATCATAAATCAAAATAATATCGGGGTTTTTTCAGAACAAATATAGAGCCCGGTTAAAAATACAGTTAATTTCCTGCTTTGTGACAGTCTTGTTTTTATCAGCAGCTATCTAAATTCAGACGCTCGTAGCATCGCCGGCATCAAAGTCATGCCGCCGAAGCATCCGTGCAATACGACCGCATTAGAGCTCGCCGGCTCGCTTTGCCGACATCAAAGAAATGCCGCCATCTCAATGACTGTATGCACACAACAATTAGCGACTGCGGGTAGGAAATTACCGTTCTCCTAATAAAATGCCCGTGTTTCAATTATTATACATAACTTTAAACTTAGGGTTGTTTAATGTTTCTCTACATACGTGGATACAGGCATGCATGTATACATGCGTTTATTGACAATTTTTTTTTTACAGATTATATACATGTTTGAATTGTACATTTACTTCTCTCTCTCTCTCTCTCTCTCTCTCTCTCTCTCTCTCTCTCTCTCTCTCTCTCCGTCAAGTCATGAGCAGTGAATGTCTGAACTCCGCCTCTACGATGACATGTGGTGATAACGAACTGTGTTCAAACTCAAAATTACAAAGAAAAAAATACAAAACACCATCAGAGTAAACACGGATCTAAACAATTCATTGAAACTTTCCTGCAGTTGTAGCCTTGCTTGTGCGTAGTTCTCTAATCTATATTAGATTCAGGGGTCAACCCAGACAGATGTCGATACTTAATATTAAGTTGTATTCCAATAAGCAAAAAATTTGCTTCGTCTAGCTAAGACCCACCTTTCTCTCTCTCTCTCTCTCTCTCTCTCTCTCTCTCTCTCTCTCTC
>WFKH01006014.1:26785340-26807209 GCA_016163765.1 Magallana hongkongensis | reverse complement strand
TTCATGGATTTTGTTGATTCTCTCATCCATGAATTTACATCAACAACGAATTTTAATAAATTTAATCATACAATTGCTGAAAATTATATAAATATAAGTAATAAAGAATTATTCTTTGAATATTATGAGGTGATAATTTCGGTCGGGGCTTGATCACATCTATCATTAAGCCCTTCGGGCTTTATTGGATTTGATCACGACCCAACCAAAATTATCAACTCATAATACTCAAATAATGATTCATTATTCCATAAAACATACGATTAATTCCACGAAATTTTTTACCCATTAACCTTTGGAATATTAAGCAATCCACAAAAATTGGCCCCACGGAATTCGATCCACAAAAAAGGAATGGTAAAGTCAAATATTTAGGAACCAAATATATCTGGATTTGTAATCGCAGTAGGCGGTAACCATAAGCAGTCCTATCCTTAAATTAGAATCATGATTTAATAATCAGGGTTTTACAACTATCTCTTATCGATGGGTCTTGTTTCACCCATATGTCTGAAAACTGACATTACATAAACTTGAAGAAATTCTTTTGGATAATAACCCAACCTCCTCTCAATTAAATATAATCTAACAACATGTACTATATCAAATGCTATCATGCATGGCAAAATTGAAAATTGTCATTGTCATGTTAATTCGCGTGGTGAACAGACTTACATCAAATCATGATAATGAGAAAAAGTAACGCTCATGCAAAAGGTTCATGCAAAGTGGCATTTTAAAGCAAATACATTTATTTTTTATGATTAAAGCTTTGATAAATGTAAAAATTATAGTTTAAGGGCATAATATAATATGTGTAATTTAAGAGTTTCACGTAGTTTAAATGTTCTACCATCAGTATCAAAACTCATATCACATGTTAAATAGAGAGTAACCAATCAATGTATATATATATATATATATATATATATATATAAGTTCATAACAAATTGCTTAAATAGAGATCATGGAGCAGCCCTCTAACTACGATATCAAATATTAATATGAATTACAATTAATTTTAAGAAATTACCGTTCTCTGGTTTTTTTTGTTTTATATTAAACTGTCAATATCAGTCTACATGTGCCGTACGTCTAGAGCTAGATTCAGAGTGAGGTGACAAATCATTAAACCAACCACCCCCGCGAAGTGAATTCAACAACATTATATTCACAATCTTTTCCCAAGAAATGAAAACAAATTGACTATTGATCCATTGTTATTGTTCTTTTGTAAATTTCTATCTTAATATATGTATGCAATAATGTATAATATATGTATGATTAAATCCCATTTTCATATCAATATTTAAACTCCATATTTTGTTAACTCGATTATGCAAATAGCAATTAAACTGGAAATATTCAAAAAGGTAATTTAAATTATATAGAGATCACAAGATACAATTAAAAAAATTGCAGAAATAAAAGGTTACAAAACTTTATATGTTGCCAATACAATAAAAAGAAGGACGGTCAATAGGTTGAACCACAACAAGTGTAGGGCCCGATACTCTTCCGTACGTAATTTAATATTAAATATTTTATTATTTGACTTAAAATTTGCAATGCTTACACAATTGACTTTGTTTATATCGTTAAACTTGTAAAATGCAAGTTGGAATCTTGCTTAAACATGTTAAAAAAAATAACTGTTACAATCCTAAATTTGAACCTAAATTATTTAATTTGCAATTTGTAATCATTCAGTTCTCCTACAATAGAGCGGATTTATATTTTCTATTTTACAAATTTTGAAGATAATCTTTGGCTTCTTGAAATCAAAAAGGATTCCCTGACATGTACAGAGAGTCCTTCCAATAAAGACAATGAGTGTAGTTTGGACCTCACACTAGATTTTACTGAGTTTATCGTCGGGTGGTCAGTTAAATTAATAATATTGAACGAATTTTTTGAAAAAAGTGTACAAGTAAACGAGTAAGTCAAATGTATTTTTTTGAGCAGCAATAGAGTATACAGACATTTTGCATCACATCACTAATCACATACATCGTATTTGATTTGTAGTATAGAACTTATACCCTAATTATAAGCATTATTCACACACGGCTAATAATTGAGATGGACCATACGCAGACAGCTATGAAGACCACAATGTCTGTGAAAATGGACACAGGTTATGTAATATGTAGTTTACAGAAATGTCTGAAAACTGAAATGACGCCAGATTTCACTTTATTGCCGCGATATTTTTTCCGGTATTGCATTTCTTCTTAACTTTCAAGGTAAAAAAGTACTTTTTAAAACACTATGAATACTTATATGAAAAAAATATTTAAAGAAGTAGTGAGCCACCTTAATTTAAGAGTTTAAAAATTGAGAAAAAGTTTAAATATAATCATGCATAAACCAATCAACTTGGATGGCAAAAATATTGAAAATATATATATTACTAGACATATCTCTTTCTTGATACGTCCGAAAACGCATGAATTCGAAAATTAAGCAGAATAATCATCACAAAAATAATGCACTTTGTAGTTCAACATTTTAGTAAGCCAAACAGAATGCATATCGTTCTAAATTAATAGCCCTATGAATAAAATAAAATATAAGTTTTTGATAACGATTTCTGACCGACGGAAGTCATAAAATTTTTAATTTACTTTTTTACACCAGCTTTTAACAAACGACGACGTTTACTCAGAATATGAAAAAGAAATCCAGTAATGATAATAAGAAACCATCTATTGTATGTAATAGATCTTTGATTATAGTGTTATTTTATCACTTTCAAAAAAGTAGGTCAATTACCTACTTTTTGAGTTAATGGTCATTTAATATTTTTTGAAAAATGAAGAAAACTCCCTTAAAATTTTACGCTATAATTGAGATTTTCTTGATTGTGAAAATATGGCAAATAATTAAACTCTTTGAAAAATGAAGGACAGTTTATAGATGGCAGTGGCACTAAATAGATACGAAGCATTAAGTTTTCAGTGACAATTTTTAAAAATATTTTAGTCCGAATTTCATCTATCAGTTTTCACATCACTACACATTTTGGACTCAATTTTACAAAAAAATGAATGATGATACTACTTAAACATTTATAGTATTTTTTTAAACTACTTGTATTGACCTTATTCTACTGGCATAAAATTTGTATGAGGTCAGTGATCAAAACTTTGAGATAAGTTTGCTTTTATCGTTTTTAAGCATTTTTTAATATTTTTGCATTGCGTGCCATATAATTATCTTAATTAAGTGAGATTAAACCAACAGAAAATATGCAAAAATTTATGGACTAACAAATAAAATCTTAAATTTTAATATAATAGTACTGCCAAAAATGTTTAAGCGGAAAACAAAAGCTAAAAAATTTAATCCGAATTTCCTCTGTTTTGCAATAAGTCCATTTTTGTTTGAGCCTAATTCCATAACATAGTAAAATATCAAATGTTATGTCAAAAATAATTCATTTCATCAAAACGTTTTGTGTTTAGGACAAATTTGATTTATAATGAACTTTTATAACAATCCGAATTTGACAACTCAAACCCTGAGTAAACAACGTCCTTATAATTGTTTTCATACTCATATGCATAAATAAGTTTTCAGACATACTTTTTAAATTGCCTACATTAAAACGGATTAATTTTTAGATTGTATATTTGCAAAAAATATTGTGTATTATTTGTTCCCGAAGACAAAAAAAATATTAACATTGTTAATTATGTATTTTTCTGTACTGCAATAAAGAAACCCACTAAAACTTCCTAATTTAATCATGTTACAAAAGTGTATTCAATGTACATTAAAACAATTATTTTGGCATATACTAGTTACTGTTTTAAACCAATTGAAAAATTTATAAAGCGATCTGTCGAATGAAAATTAACTAAATACTTTATTTTAATGAGAACGAAGAATTAAGAACACAAAGTTGACTCTTCGGCATATTAATTGTTTTGCATCGGATTAAAATGACGATCGTATTTGTCCAATCAATTGCCGTCTATATTTCTGTAGATGTTAAGTAGCAAACATAAAAAAGTGAATACGGCGGCTTCAATCTACTTATTTTTTCTTTATTATGTACATAACTATACATATATAACCCAGCGGGCATTTCAACGTTGAAACAGCGTTGTTTCAACGTCAGACAGCAACGTTGAATCAACGTTGAAATATGGTTGCATATGAAAGTTGAGGCAACGTTAAAAATGTAACGTTGTTTGAACGTCAAAATTCAACGTTGTTTCAACGTTGAATTGGTGTTGCAAATATGTTGATGTGACTTTGAAAGTAAGTGATAATTAGGTGACTTTTTTGTAAAATGTTGCATTTAAACATATTTTTATAAGTTTGTGCTGGTTTATGTGTTTTGACCCTTTATTTTTAAAAAAAATCATTTTAAAACAAAAGATCCAAATTTTAAACAGTCGCCCTTCATTTAAATCCAAGTAGTATACATCCTTTGCTAAACAGTTTGCATATAAAGTCCTTGTTAAAATGTTAAAATGCTAATACGGGGTAGGGAAATGAACATAAAGAAACCATGTGCATTCCGCCAAATGGCGGCCATGCTTGTGTTTCATGATATGGAACAAAGGATGATGTAAACACAAAGTTGTAGAATCCATAACGGTCAGTTAATCATATGCATACTGCAGACTGTTCTAAAATATACTCCCAAGATACTCCAATGTAAATATAAAACAGGCACAATAGTCCAAAAGCTATAAAAACCCAGCACTTAACTGAACATGAAATCTGTGTAGTGACTGCACGAGTGTATCTAATATCTGGATTTCTTTGTTCACCACTAGCGTCTTTAGCGGTCAAGCTGACATAAATAAAGCTGGTAAATTTCATAACTCCTAAGATCAGCAGTGCCTGCCGTAGTGATGGGTCCGCATCCCCTTATCCCTGACCTAGTTTAATGCAATAAGCCACTTGCTGTACGCGCAGCTCAATCTCAAATCCTTGTATTCAAATTTCTTAGCAAAATATTTTTTAATGTATTGTGAAATGTTTATTTAAAATTTCAGTTTAAAAATCATTGAAATTTGAGAATATAACAAAATTAATAACTTTATTCGGAATCCAATAAATATTAAATACATTCAAATTAATATCAATAATTTTGAAAAACATTATTCAATGCTTCCATATTTGACAAAATATAAGTAAAACCTCAATAAAAACTCTAAAGAAGAAATTGGTTTCAAAGTTGAAAATGTTTCTACAGTTCATCTACTAAGACTTTGTTTCCACGTAGAAAAGTGGTTGATGCCTTCAACGTTGAAAACAATTTGGTTATTCAATGTGGAATCAACGTTGCGATATGGTTTGGGTTTCAACGTTGAAACCTCAACGTTGATTCAACATTGAATAATAGTTGTTCAACGTTGCAACTTGAATGCATCCATTCCTCAACGTTGAAAGAACGTTGCGTGCCCACTAGGATTATAGCACCACAATTCTGTCTTTTGCAAAACAAAACACTTATTGGTCCTGTTAATGGCTGCCTGTGGAAATTGTCAGTTTCCAAAAGGCAAAAATTTAGAGGCTAGCTACTTTGCTTCGATTTTTGAAGAATTTTTTAAGACAGTTTTTGTAACAAAAATGAAAAGAAATCATATTTACGTTCAAAGCGTATTTGAACTCAAAATCAGTCTATGCTGAAGAGTCACCTGATTTTTACTGTCTTGATAATAGCCGTTCTTAATAGATATTTGATTTCATTGTATTTGGACCATACTCTGGTTTATGCCGGGATGAGGGTGGAATAACAAAGCAGTAGACAAAATACTAAATTCATGTAAAAAATGTTCAGGTCGATGTTAATGTACCTATCTAATAAAAGGGAAGGATTCTGACATGTTTTTGGTGTATATAAACCTCGTTAGGTTAAAATTGTGAAACTTCAACTGTTGCTGTCATTAAAAATCCTTGAGTATATATACTCAACAAAAAAAGAAACGCATAATTTTTACTTATCAAATAAATTTTAAAACAGTTGATGGAACAACTATCACCTTTATCATTGGATATCTGTGGCCTATTTAAAGAACAAAATGGACATTTAAAGCCCAAGAGCCTTATGGTTTTGCTTGATTAATTATGTTTATGAAAATAGTGTTCTGCACGATTTCTTGTAAATCGGAGGTCTATTGTCATTGATATTTCGGATTTTAGGAAACAGTTAACACTCTTATTGAACCCATATTTAACATTTCATTGCATGTTAAATGCTGCAATGCCACACTTAAACAAAGATGAGCGCAACCAGGCTGTAACGATGCTACTTGCCGGAGCTACGCAACAGGAAGTTGCAACTGCATTTGGAGTACATCAATCGACCGTGCAGCGATTAAACGTACGTCTCCACCAGCTAGGCAGCACAGATGACAGACCAAGAACCGGCCGTCCGCGGGTTACCACGCCCAGGCAGGACCGTCATATCCGCCTTCAGCACCTGCGCAATCGTTTCAGAAATGCTGTAGAAACTGCTGCTACAATTGCTGGACGAGGAAATCAGCGTATAAGCGCCCAAACTGTTCGTAACAGACTGCGAGAAGCTGGAATCCGTTCATGACGTCCGTACATTGGAAATCCACTAACGCCAAGACGTCGCCAGGGACGATTGGATTGGTTAAGACGACATGACCCTAGAATTTGGAGACGACGACAATGGCGCCAAGTTCTCTTCACAGATGAGTCGAAATTCAACTTCTATAGAGCTGGTGGTCGTCCACGTGTCCATCGCAGGAAGAATGAGCATTTTGCAGACTGTTGTGTAATTGAAAGAGATCGCTTTGGTGGTGGAAACGTTATGGTGTGGGGAGGTATTGCTTACGGAAGGCGAACACCAATCCACGTAATTCATGGCAATATGAATGCACTAAAATATCGCGATGAAATCCTTGCTCCTTTGGTTGTTCCATTTGTCCATCAGCACAATCTGACTCTGCAAAAGGACAAAGCAAGGCCGCATGTGGCAAGATTGTGCTCAAATTTTCTGCAGACAAACAACGTCGATGTTCTTCCATGGCCAGCATTCTCACCAGACCTTAATCCGATAGAACATTTATGGGATGAGCTGGATAAACGAGTTAGACGCCGTCCCAAGCCACCAACCAACATCCAGGATCTAGAGCATGCCTTGTTTCAGGAATGGAACGACATCCCTCAAGTCACCATCAACAAGCTTATTAACTCTATGACACGACGTGTTCAGGCTGCAATTGACGCAAATGGTTGACATACGCGTTATTAAAGCTCACTAAATTCTTACCTTGTCTGGACTAAGAGAAGCTGTGATCTTCTTCTTAACTTTTCAATACAGCAACATGAAACATGATTGATTTTATCAAAGGACACTTTAATACACTTAAAAAATTAAAATTTAAATTAAGATGTAAACTGCAGATTAAAACTATCATGTTTAATCTGAATATGCGTTTCTTTTTTTGTTGAGTATATATTAAAACCATATCTTAAATAAATGTTTATTAATGTTGTAGGTCTAAAGCTCCAGGGAGCTACCTGTAAGAAGAACAAGCTACAGCTCGGCACCGCAATATCCACTAAGTGTCTTTGTTATGTTATTATATAATCTAGAGAAAATGGGCGGAATTTACATGTTTGTACAGTACACGGTAAATGTAATCAAATCCTGTGTCAAGCAAACCTGAAATTATTTTTTTATTAGTATTTTTTTTAGAATTATCATCTGCCTACGTGTAGCTTCAATTAATTGCAGTGTAGCTTCAGTGCAAAAAAGAAAAAAAAATTAAATAAAAAAAATTAGTAAATCATTGCTTATTCAATCGCTTGTGACTGTGACGAAACTTTTGCAAAAAATCGATGCTTTTTCGATCGTTTATGATTCTAACTGAGCTTTGCTGCTTTCAGGACCGATACAGACAAAGTTGTAGCGGGTAAGGTGACGCTCCTGGTCTACTGTACGCTACTCGCTCCCACCTGCTGTTCACAATGGACTTTGACACGGTGGGAGAAGGGACAGGCAAGGACCACAGCTTCTACGAGAGGGTACTGGCCATCATCTCCTCAGATCTGGGATAATTGTGATGATTACCAACTTCAGTGCTGTCTGACTGACAATTACCTGATGTTTTGTCTAGTGTATAAAAATGCACGTTTACACTTATATTGGCTTAAGTATTGACAAAATAGTAAAGCATTTGAAAAAAAGATTGTTGTAAGCTTTAAAGATATTTGTAAATTATTGTTTATTGTATTTGCCAATCTTTGCATGGCACAGAAAAAAATTACCTAATGTACAACTAATAACTTATTAGGGTGAAAGGATAAATTATTTTTTTTTCAGTAGTATCGGGTTTGCATTGTAAATCTTTCAGTCCTATAAACGGTTAAAATTGTAAGGTAAGGTTTTGAAATTCTGTATGTCCAATTTATTGAAATCATTTTTTGTTTTTCTTATTAAAAGAAGACATTAAGATACATGTATATTGAAGAAAAAAAAAATTCCTATCAAAATTTATTGTATAATTTTGAAATATGATAATGTTTTGCTTATCAAATGATTTCAGTCGATATTGTCTTATGTATTTTCACTGAAAAAAATTTCATTCATATGTAGCAATGCCACTCGGTATTTTCTTTTGTGTTTTCTTATGAATACTGACTGTTGTGTATACCGCTACTGACAAACAAATTAAAAGCAATTTGTTACCATAGAAGTATACCCATTCCATGACTTTTTAAAACTGCTTTTCAGCAATGTTCAGGGTTATGTAGCTGCAGTAAATGGACATTTATTCAAGTGTACATAATTAAAGTTTCATTATTATACCAGCAAACCAGATCTGCATCATTTCTGAAACACCGATTAATTTCAGAATTCTTATATCGTGTATTTGAAAAGAATTTTCTGTGTACATTTCGATTAGAGTTTATAACCAGAAAAAGAAGTATACTGGTTATGCATATTAGCGGGTCCACCGAAAACTCCGATCCATGCTTTGTCCTCTTGTTTTAGCTTAACTATCGCCATTTTGCTACAAGGGAGCCATGTTTTAGACTGCACGTCATAACAAAAATTCCAAGACTTAAACTGGTCGTTCACGACAAGTGAAGTGTAGGCATATTGACCTTGCCATGCAAGAATTGTCCAGTCAAACACGTAGATCCCGCAGCTAGGGGCCTTGAAGATTCCGGTAGAGACGTTGTATCCCAGTCCTTCGTTCAGATCAACTGTCTCGAACTCAACGCGGGCTTTTGTGGCAAGATTTCTTTTATGATCTTTTAACCGAGCATCAGAAGCAACCACTCGGTGATCTAAAATCATCATAAGAAAATAGGTCAGACACACGTTCATGAATCATTTATATATGACATAACATACTTGTAGTACATAGTTTAAAGTCATTTTCCATGGGAATTTAAGTTGCATATAGTTGTAGCTATATATACAAATCCTGGACGTAGACAAAATAATTAACAAAAAGTGAAGAATTTTTCAAAATCATAATTATTATCTCGATCATTTAACAAGAGAGTCGGTAAAGCATGAATCTTGAAAAAATACAGTCATGTTAATAAGTAATACTCTCACTCATCTTAGACGTCTTAGAGGTATTTTTACCGTTGTTTCTGATAAATCCAACAGCCAGGCAGGTTTCTTCTACGCTTTTATAATCCTCCCTGAATAATTTCAGACCTGATTTTGGTGATACTTTGTCACAAAATCCACACTGTACTGTGATCATCAGTACGACAAATGTCAAAAACATCCTGAAAATTTCAAAGATGTTAAAAAAAATAAACGATATAAGATAATCATGTTATCAATTTAAAAATACTGATATTTCACAGGGATGTGAATGTCAACTTTGTTTGACCTAAAACAAATTATGTGCAGCATTTAGAAAATACTAACGTTAATAGACGCCACTATTGCACGTACTGATACGCAGACATATTTTGAAAAGGAACAGCCTATGCAGTACTTTATCCTTAAAAAGGCAATATCATGATTTTAAGATTTTTTTAAAAAAAATTTTTGATTATTTTTTCATATTTGATGATTAGAATGTTTTTTTTATTCTAATGATCAGCCATTCCTCTAGTAAAGCTTACAATCCTTTTTTATGTAAACGAAGATAAGACCTAAATTTGTTTACTTATTGGGTGCTGAACAGAAAATACAATGTTTCAAACAAAACGCTAGAAACTGTTATCTGTGTTCAAAACGAACTAGCAAAAAGAAAAAAAAATCTGTTTGAAACAAGTTTTATTAGTATACTTTAACAATTGAAAACAAAAACGTGCCTTGTTTACACAACAAACACTTGTAAGCTCTGTATCTTGCACTTTACAAGATAACTTACATTCAAACTTTGGCTTATCATTAGAAATACCTTACTAAAATATTGTAAATATTAAATTGGAAAAAAATATTGAAATTTTTCAGCTTTAATCGTGACCATGTCTTTTTCATGAAAATATATCCTCCCGCCATTATCTCCCACAGTTGTTGATGATTGAAAATATATACACATGTATTATTAATTTGTAACTAGAAGTTTCCTGAAGAAAACCAACCAATTAACTTTTTGTAAAATGACTGCACGTTTCATGTTAATGTAGAAATGAACTTAATTAACATATTCATGTACGAGTCAAATGCAGAATGTTATTGTTAAAGTATGGTGATTCATTTAAAAGGAATGATATGGATATTACGTTAAAAGCATAGTATATGCCATTAAAATACTTCTTACAAGAAATAAAACAATTAGAAAAACTTTAATAATAAAAAAACAAACCTCAGTTACTTGTATAGCAACTTTCAGTTTTAATCGTAAACAGAATGTACAATTATTAATTTGAAGATCCATCACATATATACTGTATTTTATTTATAGATAAAAAAAACAACCTTACGTTTTGTAGCAGCTTGAACATTATGCTGCAATATTATACCATAAAAAAGTATATAAAAATCAAAGTACTGAAAGTACTGAAAAGCGCTTAGCTGACTTTGTAAATTATCTCTAATTTTAATGAGTATGTAAGTGGGTTTAGACAATATACATGGACATAAATGTACGGGGCATGGCATGAAATAACGAAACGACAAATTTTATTATTAAATAGTCTATCATTTGATTTTTTTTAGCGGATTGACTTTGTTTGTATAATGCAATTTGGAATCTTGTTGAGAATAGCTCGTACAATCCGGAAATTAAACCTAAAACATTTAAATTGTTATCATTCAGTTCTCCTGCAATTAAGCGGATCTATTATTTCTATTTTCTGAAATTTTATAATTTTTTAAGAAAATGGTTGGAATCTTTAAAATTAAAAAATAATTCCCTGAAGTGAATAGAAAACCCTTCCAATAAAGACTACTTGGACCTCACACCAGATTCAAGTGAGGTAACCATCGTGTGATCAGTTGTATTAATAATGTTAAACGAAAGTCAAATGTTATTATTTAAGCAGCAATACAGTATACAGGCAATTGCATTTTAGCATTAATCACTGAACATCGTGTTTAAATATTTGGGCTTTTTTTATTTATAGGGTAAGAAAAAGACTCTTTAAATCAATCAATCCATTTTTTGTAATACTGATTCAATTACCTTAATTTACATGTATCTCAAACCTATTCTTTTAAAAAGGTGCTAGTGTGTTACTAGATATTATTCTCTTCTAAAACGTCCGAAAAAGCGTAAATTCGAAAATTAAGCAAAGTAATTACATTGTTTCATTTTTTCAAAAATAATGTTCTTTGAAGTAAGACAAAATGAGTGCATATCATTTTAAATAAATATGAATGAAACCTATCATGTTTTTAATAACGATTTCTGACCGACGGAAGTCATGAAAATATCTAAGTTTACCATTTTAAACCAGCTTTCAACTTGAAATTGTTTTCATAAATTTTATTATAAATACATTTTCCTGCATAATTTCTATAATGCCTACATAAGAAATGTAAAACAACGTAAATTAGATTATATAATTGCAATAAAAGGTAGTTTGTGTGCATTTTTTGAACATGTTTCGAATTTTTCTGTATTACAATAAAAAAACCCCACTAAAACTCCATGTTCCAATCACATTACAAAAGTGTATTCAATGTACTGTCTGCGGAATATGTCGGTTTAATGTTTAAGGCAAAAATTAAAAGGTTCAGCTGCTTTGCTTCGATGTCTATAGAATTTTGTAAGAGAGCCTATAACAAAAATGAATAGAAATAAAAAATTACGTTCAAAGAGTATTTTGGACTCAAAGTTGGATAACACTGAGTCTGCATGGATGTCTACAGCTTCAGTGTTAAAGGTAGGAAATGGTGTTAATCAAAATCATGTGCTCTATCAACCAAATTCTTGATTCTCACTGCTATAATTAATATCTGTTTATTAGGATTTCATGTATTTGACCAGCATACTTATGGTTTATATTAGGGTAGGGGTGGAATAAGAAAGCAGTAGAAAAACACCAATTACATTACAAACTGTATGTAAGAATTATTCAGGTCGATGTTAATGTACCAATCAAATAATGATTCTAACATGTTTTTAGCGTATATAAACCTCTTTAGCAAAACTTTTGGAACTTTAACTGTTGCTATCAGTCTAGATCTTGCAGATTATGAAAACCATGTTTTGATTAAATATTTATTTAGGTAATGGTGTAGCTCTTAATCTAATTGTAAGAAGAACAAGCTACAGCTAAGCACCACAATTTCCACTGAGCTGTCAGTCACTTTGCTCCGCTGGATCAGGTTTGTACAAGATTTTCTGTAAAATTCTCATAATTCTGATCTCTGTAGACACATTTTTTACATTGTGCACCGTTTAGTGATACATGATCAATTCTATCAACTGAATGTGTACAGTGGATTTTTTCTTCTTCTTTCATTCTCTCAGTGTCTATACCAGGTAATGTGACTGTAGTTGCCTTGTAGTTGTGTTGTTTACTTGCATTGTACTGCCTCAACCTGTATATTGTGTCCTTCAAAATTATCTCTGTTATTATATAATCTAGTGATAATCGGACGGAATTTACAAGTTTGTACAATACAAGGAAAATGTTTAATCAAAAACTGTGTCAAACAAACCAGAAATTTTATTTCTGTTTCGTAGTGAAATTATTTCAGAATTATCATTTTATGTTTCTACGTGTAGTTAAATTGTTTGGTGTGTAGCTTCAGTGCAAAAAAGAAAAAAACCCACGTGATTCTAACGAAGATTTTGCACAAACCAATGCTTTTTCGATCATTGGTGTTTCTGACGGAGCTTATGTAGTTTTCCAGGACCGATGCAGACAAAGTGGTGGCGGGTAAGGTGACCATCCCAATCTACCTGAACGATACCTGCTCCCACCTGCTGTTCACACTGGACTTTGACACGGAGGGAAAAGGGTCAGGCAAGGACCACAGCCTATACGAGAGGGTACTGGCCATAATCTCCTCAAATCTGGGATAAATGTGACCATTACCAACTTCAGTGCTGTCTGACTTACAATTACCAGACGTTTGTCTAGTATATGAAAATGCATGTTAACAATCGTATTTGCTTAACTATCGACAAAGTAATATTTGAAAAAAAGGATTGTTAAAAACTGTGAAAAGAATTTTGTGAAACTATAATTCATAGACTATTTTTTGCATGCCACAGGAAAATGATTGATGGACAGCTATTAACATATTTAGTGGATATATTTTGTAATTAGATATTTGGATATTTTTTAAATCATGTATTTGAGTATTATGTTTTGTGGTAACGGGTTTTGAACTTGAATTCTTTCATCCTGATCAATCGTTTAAAATAAAATATTTTGGAATTTTCTTTCCGGTGTATTAGATATTAATTAAGAATTATATTCAACTAAATTATATTGAAGAAAATGTAATCCTGTACAAAAATGGTATAACACGGTATAATTTTGAGAAATAATTATTTCTTGCTTATGAAATACTTTTCACTCGAAAAAAATCATACATGTACATGTAAAGCAATTTTGTTGAGTATTGTTTTTTCTGTATTCAATATTGTTATTCATTCCATGGACTTTTTAAACATTTTCAAATTGGGTTTTATTTTGAACTCATTCGGGGTATTTTTTCGTTATTATTCGTATTTCGTGACCGATCGAAACTTGGCTACAGCAAAACCACTGACTGGGGTATATAAAACCCCCTCTAACTCTACATAGTTAGTTAAAAATGAATTCATCATTTTAATCATTTGTTTGCAAAAATAAAAAAAAATTGATGTTCATATACGAATTTAAAAAGCAGGCACGTGGCAGCGGGGGGGGGGGGGGGGTTGCCCCCCCCCCCCCCCCACTTTTATAGGACCATGTAAAGAATTGACAATAAGGAAATAAACAGTGAAATTGAACTTAAAGGTACACCCCCCCCGGATTAGGATTTTAAAGATTTTGTAAAGTAACCTTTTTCCTTTTATTTTTTTTGCTTGTCAAGATTTCTTGGATGAGCCCCCCCCCCCCCCCCCCCTTTCAAAAACGAAGCTACGTGCGTGAAAAGTAAGGATTTCTGTCCATATTGTAAACATAAAAATAATTAAAACAAAAGTCATGTGTCGAGTCTTTATTAGGATAAACAGCGAACTAGATAGATGCATATCATTAGGATTAATTCTTATCTAGTATTTGTTTTTACAGCGGATTACACAATGCAGAGTTTTCAATAGCAATCAATAGGGTATACAATTCGGTCAGCAAGTATCATCATTTCTAAATTTAGGTCATGTGATTACTCGGGTATGACATCAATAAAGTGAGTTATATCCTGTAAACATTTGCACTTTCTGAGCCTTTTTCAAAAAGTAATTTTTCAACCGTATTTTATCAGACATTATTGCTATAGTTATTATTTTGCTAAATCAGTCACAGCACAAAATTACTACAGCAAAACTCGTTTATAGCAGTTTTCAAGGCACCAAAGAAAAACTTCGTTATAACCGAAAATCGTTATACGTTTAGAGCGAATTTGTAAGAGTAATCATGACGAATTTATTACGAAACAATCAGCTGACAGTACCCAGGTACTTCAAACTCGTAAGTTATAAAATCAATCTCACTGTCATTTACAAAAAATAAAAAAAAAATTTATTTGAATTATTTTTTAAAGTTTCTCTATAATATTGAGCATTTTATACATGCATTTCAAATTTTAAGAGATCTTCAATGAAATTCTAATAGAATATATTCGTTATATGAATGATAAAATACGTTCAAATGTTGCCGACGGGGGTCTTAGAACCATTTTAACATGTCCTTGGACTTTCAGTAGGACGTAACAATCTATTTCTTGCGTCAAAACACGTTAAAAATGACTATGGTTTCAAGCAAAATATACACCGATTGCGTAGTCTTAGCTCAAAATCCAGACAAATCTTGTTGATTTCAAAGAGCCTGGACTGAGTGGCAAACAATGAAATAGACAGGCCTACGTCACATTGCTGTTTGGCACAATTACCCAAAGTCCAAGCTCTTGTTAAAATGGTTCTAAATTACTTTGTTATAACTGTAAATTCGCTATAGCAGTGTTCGTTATATTTGAGTTTTACTTATTAGACTAGTGCTGTATATTGTACCAGGAATTGAGGAACAACAATGTCATCAATAACATATTTTAACAAAAAAGAATTTCATTAATGAATTTGATGCCAGTACTTCAAAAGTTCAGTGACGTGTTTTGGCAATTTCATTACATTTCTGAAATATTTTCGGACTTATTCTGGACAGAAGAATCCTGTGCTCGCTCGATGAACATTCTTCTCGAAAGAATATAAATAGAACAACTAACAATAGACACGAGTGCTTTAAAGGATATCTGTCTTTGTGCAATCTGGATGGGTTGAATGTGAAATAACAATTTACACTTGAGTAGCCACAAGTCCTGATGTGATACTTGGCTGACCAAATTGTATACCCTACTGAGCCTGAGCAATCCAGGAGGCTTTTAAACTTCTACCGGTATTCTGTAAAATACTTGATTATCCTATATTCTGATTACAATTTATAACCAGAAAATGATGTATACTTGTGATGTATATTAGCTGTTCCATAGAAAACTCCGATCCAAACTTGATCTCCATTCTTCAACTTCACTACTGTCATCTTGCTACAGGAAAGGAATGTTTTCGAATTCACGTCACGACAATGGTTCCACGACATAAACTGGTCGTTTACGACAAGTGAAGTGTAGGCATATTCACCTTGCCATACAAGAATTGTCCAGTCAAACACATAGATGCCGCCGCTAGGGGCCGTGAAGATTCCGGTAGAGGCGTTGTATCCCAGTCCTTCGTTCAGTTCAACATGTTCGAACGCAACCCGTGCTTTTGTGGCAAGATTTCGTTTATCATTTTTTAACATAACATCAAAAGCAACTACCCGATGATCTAAAAGTAAGGTTATAATCTTGTATGATTCATCATGCACATCTATTCTTACAACAAGTAACGTGTAAAATGATAAAAGCAAAATCAGAGCTTAAAGCCAATCTTCAAGGACACGTACAACTTTGATTAATAATCATACTTGTCTTAGTAGCACTTCTACAGTTGTGTCTTACGAATCCAACAGCCAGACAGGTTTCTTCCACGCTTTTATAATCCTCTCTGAATAATTTCAGACCTGGTTTTGGTGACACCTTGTCACACAATCCACATTGTATTGTGATCATCAGTATGGCAAATGTCAAAAACATCCTGAAACTTAAAATTCTCTGTCTATTAGTTCAATATAGTAAGTTTACGTGGAGTTTTTCTTTAAGTATGAACGTTTATTAAACCATTTTAAAGACTTCATGATTAAAAGTTAAACAGATGTAAAGTTAAGGGCAATAATTAATGTAAAAGTAAACTAGTTCATTTATATTTATCCCAAAACATTTTATATCTTATTTTTTTTTTTTACAAAAAACACACGAAGGCAAAAAAATTAAATAAAAATCAGTACTCACTTGTAAACTGGGCAACTTTCAGTTTCTACTAGTAAATGCTATAAACATTAGTTTATATATAATATACTTCATTAAAGGTGAAATATAATGTTACGTTTTGTAACAGCTTGTATATTATACTGAAATACAATGCTAGAACTAGAGATGTCAACGAGTACTCGAGTACTCGACTATCGCTCGGTCACGCCGATCTTCGACTAAAATTTTCTTAGTCGATCACTCGTGATAAAGTGAAGAAAAATTCAAAACAATTTTTATTTCTTAACGCGGCAGTTTTTTTTGGCTTCGAATAAAAGAGTTTTCTTTTCTCGACATCTTTGATCATGTAACACTCTGTTATATTGAATGGGTGTCCCTGGTATATTTTTAAGCGCCTAAAAATTGATTTCTTTTGAACTTTTAAATCAAATTATTGCTTTGAATAGAATTACTTATGCAAACATGTACTTGAAGAGATCAATCGGTGGTTCTACTCATTATTGGATTAGATGTTTATATCAATAAAAATTAATCACATCATCTCAAGGCGTTTGTTTTCATAATCATTAACTTTGATTGTTGATTTGGCACGGCACGGGACAATGACTTAACATGAGACAGGTCACATTTGATTTGCCTAAGATGATGTGGAGCTCAATTATGTGTAAGCGACACAAGAAAAAGGAAATACTAAGATATTAGCTAACGGATCTTTAGATAAAATACTTTTTAATTTATATAATATATTTAATATTTTGTATATCTAGTGCGTATTTTCATACGTTTTTCAATGTTTATGGTTTAAGATACGGTTTATGTGACAGTAGAATTATTTGCTTTTAAAAGGAGACACAGTATCAAATAAACCACCGAGAATTCGACTATCGCTCGACTAAAGGCTCCGATTAATCGATTAAGCCAACCGAGTAAAATTGACATTGACGTTCTAGCCTAGAACTGAAATATAAAGGTACATATACATTAAATGAAATACTGATTATCAAAGCTTTATATGCCGTAATTAACAACATTTTGCAAATCTGGACACCATACCCAAACTTTGCCGATGTGATAAGCTATATGAGAGAAAATATTCTAACACAGGCGACAAATATATTGGTATGAATAGAGTGCTAAAATAGTCAATATAAATAGAACTGATCATTTTTTTGTGATAAGATCTTGTTTTCTCAAACGGAGCTTTTGGTATAATTTGCAGGAAGTTATAAATTACATTGTATATAGATTGATGAAATTAAAAACATACATATTCCTTTAAAAATATCGATTTATTGGATTATATATTATAATTATTATATATTATATTATTAATGTATATATGACATCAACTCTTCAGCATGATACTAATTGTTTGTACTAGAATGATGCTCGCCATTTAATAAACTCATAACGCATAGTTGTAGTCTATATTTTTGTCAACAATATCCACGGCGGTCAGATCTTCTAACCACTTTATTTATTAATTATTTTTAATAACATATCAAATAATTTTGTCATTGGCAAAACAAAACACTTATTAAGTTTTTGTTAATGCTAGGCGTAAGTTATAAGCTACCGATTACTTGTTACTGCCTGTCTGCGGAAAATGGCAGTATTTGAACATCAGAAGAAAGTTCATATTTGTCTCGCATTTTATGGGTATTTTTAGACAGCCAGTAACACACAAACATTTAATAAGAAATAAAATTTACATTTAAACAGTAAAAGTGTATATTGTTGGTTCTTGTCTCGAACATAATCTTTCAATCAATGATAATTCAATTTGCCCCCGAGCCACGAACAAAAGCTGCGACCTGTGCTGCAATACATATCTTATCACAAAAATTGCATAGAAATGAGTGGTAAACTAGAGAGGTAAATACAACAAATCACAGTCGTTCTCCTCAAATCTGGCGAAGATAATGCAAAATCCGGGCAGCCGTAATAGTTTACCCTAACACACCTATTAACCAGTCGTTAAGCCAGGAAACTTGTGAAAATCGAAAGATACAACACTTTTTGTGAAATAGATGAGGTATGTTCTTAGGAATGATATATCATAGGTATACATTACCTTTGTGAAACTTGTTTGTGATGAAGTTTATATATTCGTTAAACACTTTTTATAAACAATTATTCAATTTTATTTCTAATTAACTTCTCTTTTATAGTCTGGAAGAACACATTGTTTATGGAATGAACTAATGTTTCCCAAAGTTATACGAGTATAACCTGGGTTGGGTAGTTTACGCTTTATAATAAAAAAGCGTAAATTGCTCCAAGCCAGGTTATACGATCATAACTTGGGTGGATATTGAGTTCATTCCTTATGATTTAATTTTCTGTAATTGTCTCTACAAATTGAGTGCGTTTTACTTTTAAAAATGTTTAAATCTGTTCAAAATTCAAACGTAACGTCAAGCGGATTAGTACGTTTTTGACGTGGGTGCATTGTGACGTGATAACTGATGTGCAAACCAGAATATACATATTTAACTTAATTTTTCTATCCAATTAAATACCGCGTTACAACCAGAATTAAATTATAATGCAATAAATTGATTTAGTTTAGAGGTTCCAATAATTAAAATGCATTTCAATCCGCGTTTTTTATACATGATTTGTTGCTATAAGAATGGTTTGTGACTATTTGTTTCTTGGTTTTATCATATGATATGATTTTAAATTGTCATTTTAATATTTCATATTGCATAAATATTAAATGTTTATTGCATGGTGCTGGGTAAGATATGAAGATAAATTCCTTTGTAAAAAATCATATTTTCAGAGGACATCGCCAGAGGGAAATAAATATTTTGGAAGGGGGACATTTTCATTTCTTTCAAACCTTCATTCAATAATTTTTTTATTATATTGAACTAATACAACTATATAAAATACGTCTATCTCTATATGTAATAATTTTCAAACTCTATTAAAGCAAAGACGTCGTGAATGTTTGCCTTTTTTTTATTCAATTCTTTTACACATTGGAATCATATATAGTTAGGTCTTTCCACCTTTCAGGTGAAAGACCTCTTGTTAGGTCTTTCCACCTTTCAGGTGAAAGACCTTTTGTAATTCTTATGTTTTTTATTAGGTCTTTCCACCTTCAGGTGAAAGACCTTTTGATTTTCTTCTGTTTTTTATTATTTTTTTTCTCCTCTTTTTTTCCAGGGACAGCTTTTTTATTTCAAGAGATATTGAAACAATTTTTTCTTTATGTGATTGATCATAAAAAGTTATCGTACCAAACGACCCTTTGCTTAATAGCTCCCAGAACTTACAGAGTTATTGCCCTTGTGTACAAAAAGCTTGTTATCGCTACTCCTCTGAAACCGTAAGAGATAGAGACTTGGAACATTTACCAATGTCTTCAGTACACTTAGAGGGTTCTTCAATCTACTAATACCGAAAGGATCCGCGGCCCCATTCTATTAGTTATTGCCCCTGAAAGTATTTAAATGTCCATAAAATCACTTTCAACTTTTTTATTATTTATCATAGAGACTTTGGACCACTTGGGATTGAAGCGTCTACCTTGGCCGAACAAAATGATATAAAGGTCAAAGGTCAAGGTCATTTGGAAATCTGTTAATTAATGAGTTTTTAGATCTCTTTTGTTTGAGGGGGTAGAGAAAAAAATTTTCATGGATGTAGTAGGACATCTTAAGACATTTAAAAATATAGCCCCTTGGCTCATACCTTTAAATAATTGCAGAGTTATTGCCCCTATTGTACGAAATGGTTGTTATCGCTACTCCTCTGAAACCAAAAGAGATATAGACTTGGAACTTTTACCAATGTCTTCAGTACACATAAAGGGTTCTTCAATCTATTCATACCGAAAGGATCTGAGGCCCCCTTGTAGTAGTTATTGCCCCTGAAAGTATCTAAATTTCTATAAAATCACTTACAACTTTCTTATTTTTTGTCATAGAGACTTCGGACCAATTGGGGTGGAAGCGTCTTTCTTGGCCAAACAAAATGACATAAAGGTCAAAGGTCAAGGTCATTTGGAAATCTGTTAATTAATGGGTTTTTATATTTCTTTTGTTTTTTAAGGTAATAATAAACTCTTTCATGGAAGTAGTAGGTCTTCTTAAGGCATTTAAAAATATCCCCTTTCATCCCCTATCTTGAAACAGGTTTAGAGTTATTGCCCCTATGGTACAAATGCTTGTTACGCTACTCCTCATAAACCGTTAGAGATGGAGACTTGAAACTTTTACTAATGTATTCAGTACATTCAGGGGCTCCTTCAATCTATTCATACCGAAAGGGTTTGAGGCCGTCTTATAGCAGTTATCGCCCCTGAAAGTTTCTTAATTTTGTTAAAAACACTTACAACTTTTGAACCTTACATCGCAGGGCCATCAGACAACTTCCAATTGAAATGATGACCTTTACCAGTCAATATGATATAAAGGTCAAAGGTCAAGGTCAACATATAAAAATTGCATATTTAAGTTTTTCATTTTTTTTTTATAAAGTAACGCAGAGACAATATTTTATTAATTATATTGAAACAAAACATGAAAAAAATAATGAGGTGGAAAGACCTCTAATTGTTCGAGAACAATTAGTCTACTAGTTATTATTATTATTTTTTTTTTCTCCTCTTTTTTTCCAGGGACAGCTTTTTTATTTCAAGAGATATTGAAACAATTTTTTCTTTATGTTATTGACCATTAAAAGTTATGGTACCAAATGACCCTTTGCTTAATAACTCCCAGAACTTACAAAGTTATTGCCCTTGTGTACGAAATGCTTGTTATCGCTACTCCTCCGAAACCATTAAAGATAGAGACTTCGAACTTTTACCAATGTCTTCAGTACACTTGGAGGGTTCTTCAATCTATCATACCGAAAGGATCGGAGTCCCCCTTATAGTAGTTATTGCCCCTGAAAGTATTTCAAATTCTATAAA
>WFKH01006014.1:26761857-26774297 GCA_016163765.1 Magallana hongkongensis | reverse complement strand
ACAGTTTTCAAGATATTTGGTATTTTCCTGTTCCATGGGGTCAGAACAATCCCAAAGGATCATGGCCTACATTATATTTGATGCATCATAATACATTAAGAAAAAAAAGAGCCCTTCCTTCCTATTATAACTCATATAAACATGATAAGTCTCTACACTTACTTACATGTAATACACAAATTTAATACAAAATGTAAGTCTGACAAATGAAAAAATAACTTCTGCAATTAAAATGACAGAAACTGTACAAATGCGATAGGTAATGATGATAAGCTTATTTAAATATTAAAAGATGATGATACAGTATGCTGGCAAAGGGAGATCACTTATTTAGAAAGTGAAAGTAAAACTTATACCTATACCGGTGGTTCATAATATTGTTCTACTACATGTTTTATGCTTACCTATATTGGTCAACATCATAATGATAATCCAATTAGAGCACAATATGAATCTCTTTTGCTGATCATCACAAAAGAAACGTTTATGCATGTTAATTAATCCTGTTCTGCATATGGAAAATACATACCGGTATGTACACCACGTGAAACCCATCTAAACGAAGAGCTGGTTAAAACTAGTACCCGTTAATGCGACCTGCAGACCTGTGTTAAGTACGTAACTTCAGACAAAGATCAGTTATTTGTAACATGCATGCATTTTTATGACTTTATTCTTCAAAACCCGCTGCACTATTTTATTAGGTAAATAACTATGTAAAGCACACATTTCAGTCTTAAGGTGGTACAGGACACCTGCATATTGTGATGTATTCCCTATTGAAATAAACAATAAAGTATAAATATAATATTTTCCTCCAAATGTTACCTAACAGTGAAGCGCAATGGGTTAGAGCGTTAACTACATGTCTGTAAGTAGAGAATTCAAATCCTGCTGGGGCTTTTCTATTTTTTACTTAAGTTTCAAAAATTTAAAAAGTTTTTTTTTCTTGCCAAATACATGTACTGTAAAATTGTAAAATTCTAAAACATCACGATTTTGATTATAACGCACTTTTATCCACATAAAGATCGACATGTGTCTTATACCACCTGAAATCAGTTATAATATCTTCTGTCCTGGCAGTTTTGCATTGAAAATCATTGTGGAATATAATTATGTCATTTATATTGCACTGTTTAAAATCTTCTTTGTTGCAACTACATGTAAAGGCAGGCTTTCGTTGTTATCAAAATATTCTGATGTTTATTTATCCCTGAGGAGTGTGTGTGTGTGTGTGGGGGGGGGGGTTCAGAGTAATACATGTAATTGTGTTTGCAGGAGGAGGGGGTTGGGGGGGGGATTGGGGTCCGAGGTGTATTTTTGGTAATTTTACTATTACTGTAATAAAAATGAATTTTCAAGGGGGGAGAAGGGTCCAGACCCCTCACTCCCACCCCTTCTCTAAATCCGTGCACACGATGATGTTGGCACACAGAAGCAAATCTAAAGCCCGCAACCGCCGAGGGGAGGGGCATAATTTAATTTTGTTTGTAATAATTTTATAGACCATACTTTCTATGACATGAAATGTTAAGATTTTTGATTAACTCAAAATTCACATGCAAAAAGTTCAACCCCAAATTGTACATAAAGGGCCGCTCATGTGTATTATGGGATGGGATCTCAATTTATGAAATTGTAATTTTTAAAAATTAACGGAAATTGCATGTATCCTTTGTTTTTACTAAAACTGGTACAAAACAGTGTTATTTAGGGGCAAACACTTGGTGCGGGTATTACTGTCCAATGACAGCATCTAGTTTTAAATTGTAATTAAATTTTTCCTAAGGAAAACCATTCTATTAGCTTTTTCCAAAAAGATTTTAGGCTTTAAAATAAGCTAGGAATTTCCCAAAGTAGAATTACATGTAGACGTAGATATGAACATATCTTCATGTATAAGTCAAATGCAGGACGTAATTGTTCATCTTTAAGTATTAAGTATGGTGAATCATTTTAAAGAATTTATGATCAGTTGATATGGATATTAGGTTGAAAATAATTAATGATAGTATTTACCATTAAAGGAATAAAAAACCCAAAATAATTAGATAAACTTTTATAATGAAAAGTTCAGTACTTACTTGTATAGCAACTCTCAGTTTCAATCGTAAATGATATGTACAATTATAAATTTGAAGATCCATCATATATATACAGTATTTCATTTATAGAAAAAAATATAGAAAAAACCACCTTACGTTTTGTAACAGCTTGGACATTATATTGTAATATAATACCAGAAATTAGTATATAAATTGTATGGAAAATACTGAAAAGCGCTAGTTGACTTTGTAAATTGTCTCTAGCTTTGATGAGTACGTAAGAACAGAAGAGTATTGGGCCTATAGCTGTTGTGTTATAACTTAAACAGATATACTCTTTATCGTCTTATCAACATATAAACTGTCCTGTCGTTTTATTTTTGCAAATATTTCGCATTTTTTTTTGGAGATATTTGATTGTGATTGATTAGTTTTCTTGCTATCTGCAATATTAACATTAAAAAATATGGGGTTAAAAATAATAAATTAAAAATGAGTTTTAGTTACACATGTATCGAGAAAGAAATGTTGACATAGAACAAGAGTAATGAATTCATTATCGGTATATTGACATAAATATGTTTTAATTTCTTGGAAACATACTGCCAAAAATTTTGCAATCGAACAAACTTCACGGGCACGGGAGCTCTAATGGTACGTCACCTAAATCTGAATCTAGCTCAAGATAGTAAATGAAGACTGACATTGATAGATACTGTAGAATCATTGAAATTCGTGTAGGCTTAATTTTCATGGATTTTGTTAGTTTTGTTGATCCATGAATTTACATCAACAACGAATTTTAATTAATTTTATTATACAAGTAATTCCACGAAATTTTGTACCCATTAACTTTTGGAATATTAAAGTGGCACGGTGACTCAAAATAGATGTCTTACTTTTCGATTATGACAACGGAAATAAGAAAAGCTACTTGAAATTTCATCATACGGAAGGTTTCACGTATCATAAGTCATCACCTATCAATTTACAAGTCATTAACACTCATCCGGAAATTGCACACGTAAACAAACCGAGTTGTTTTGGACATTGGTTTAGTGTCACGTGATTGCGATTTCTGTCTAAAAATAGTTACAGTGGGATTGACACACTAAAAAAAGAATTTGAATTTGAAGCTATTCGATGTCTATGGTAAGAAATATGCATTAATAGAGAATGTATCTTAATAAATATATAGTTCTCGAAGACATCATGTTTCAATGAGAGGCTTCTGGCTCATAATGTATGCCACGCTGCAGTATTTACATTCCATTGCGCTTGCGTGGCGATGAAGCGGAAGGAAAACTCAATATTTTCGTGTTGGCCCAACGCTTAATTCTATTTTTCTCTTTTTAATTTCATTTATTTACTTTTGAACACCGTAATTTTTCAAAAGTTCATCTTTTCATATGATATATAAAATATGTGGAAGTCGTGTCAATATTCGATATTTGCTAAATCATGGGTTTGTGCGTCACCATGTCCCTTTAAGCAATCTACAAAAATCGGCCCCACGGAATTCGATCTACAAAAAAGGAATGGAAAAATAAAATATTTAGCATCCAAATATCTGCATTTGTAATCGCAGTTATGGTTGGTAAACATAAGCAGTCCTACCCTTAAATTATGATCATGATTCAATAATCAGGTTTTTACAACTATCCCTCGTCGATGGGTCTTGTTTCACCCATTTGTCTTCAAACTGATTACATAACCTTGAAGAAATTCTTTTGGATAATAATCCAACCTCTCAATTAAAATATAATCTAATTACATGTACATGAGAGTAGCCAAAAAATAATGCTAATAGAAGTTCATAACAAATTGCTTAAATAGAGATCATGGAGCAGCCCTCTAACTACGATATCAAATATTAATATGAATTACAATTAATTTAAAGAAATTACCGTTCTCTGGTTTTTTTATATATTAAACTGTCGATATCAGTCTATACATGTGCCGTCTATAGCTAGATTAAGAGTGAGGTGACTAATCATTAAAACAACCACCCCCGCGAAGGGAATTGAACAACAGCATATTCGCAATCTGTTCCCAAGAAATGAAAACAAATTGATATCGATATGAATATTAATCCATTGTTATTGTTCTTGTGTAAATTTCTACCTTAATACAAGTAGATCTATATGTATGATTAAATCACATTCTCATATCGATATTTAAACTCCATATTTTGCTAACTCGATTAAGCAAAAATAGCAATTAAACTGGAAATATTCAGAAAGGTGATTTAAATAATATAGAAATCGCAAGATACTATTAAATACATTTGCATAATTAAAGATTACAAAACTTTATTTGTTGCCAATACAATAAAAAGAAGGACCATTTACTTGTCGTCATAATATCTGACAAGTCGACATAAAGATCTAACAAGTTAACATAATTATCTGACAAGTCGACATAAAGATCTGACAAGTAAACATGATCATCTGACAAGTCGATATAAAGATCTGAGAAGTAAACATAATCATCTGACAGAAAAAATAAAATGGTCACTAGTTCGAAGAAAATTATCATTCATATTATAAGTCGAATTGTCAGATAATGATGTTGACTTGTCAGATGTTATGTCGTCTTGTCAAATAATTATGTCGACTTGTCAAATAATGATGTCGACTTAAAAGATGATTATGTCGACTTGTCAGATCCTTATGTCGACTTGTCAGAAAATATGTCAACTGGATGGCACAAATTGGGCGTGGAAACGTTTTAGTGTTGAATTTTCAAACAAGTGACAAGACGACATAAAGATTTGGTAAGTCGACATAATTGTCTGACAAGTCGACATTGAGATCTGACAAGTCGACATAATTATCTGACAAGTGGTGGCAGAACTGTGTCTCCATAGTTACAATCCTAGATTTGAACCTAAATTATTTAATTTGTAATCATTCTGTTCTCCTACAATAAAGAGGATCCATATTTTCTATTTTACAAATTTTAAAAATAATCTTTGGCTTCTTGAAATTAAAAACTTTTCCCTGACATGTACAGAGAGCCCTTCCAATAAAGACTATGAGGATAGTTTGGACCTCACACTAGATTTTAATGAGTTTATCGTCGGGGGGTCAGTTAAATTATAAATATTGAGGGAATTGTTTGAAAAAAGTGTACAAGTAAACGAGCGAGTCAAATGTAATTATTTGAGCAGCAATAGAGTATACAGATATTTTGCATCACAGCACTAATCACATACATCGTATTTGATTTGTCGTATAGAACTTATACTCTAATTATAAGCACTATTCACACACGTCTAATAATTGAGATGGTCCATACGCAGACAGCTATGAAGACCACAATGTCTGTGAAAATGGACAAAGGTTGTGTATGTAGTTTACTGAAATGTCTGAAAGCTGATTGAAACCACGAAATGACGTCAGATTTCACTTTATAGCCGCGATATTTTTCCGGTATTGCATTTCGTCTTAATTTGCAAGGTAAAAAAAGTAGCTTTTTAATTAAGTACCTCACTACATCAAGACGTAAACTTGTTAAGACACTATGAATACTTAATATATGAGAAACTATTTCAAGAAGTAGTGAGCCATCTAAATTTAAGAGTTTAAAAATGGAGCAAAAGCTTAAATATAATCATTCATAAACCCATCAACCTGGATGGCAAATATTCGGGGATTAATTTTTATTGAAAAAGGTCAAAGAAAAAGCTTCTGAATTTATAATCTTATCTCAAACATATATTCAAAAAATATACCTTACTAGACATATCTCTTTCTTAATACGTCGTAAACGCATGAATGCAAAAATTAAGCAAAGTAATCATTACAAAAATAATGCACTTTGTAGTTCAAACATTTTGGTAAGCCAAACAGAGTGCATATCATTCTAAATGAATATAAATAAAACTAGACACGATCTCGTTGCGAGCAACGAGTGGGTCTTCCGTTTCATTATGAATAAATAATAGGGTTAAATTAAAATGTTGACATTTGGTACAAGTTACTATATTAACTTCCTTTTAAACTAATTTTTGGACCTACACTGCAAAATTGAGATTTCCGGAAAAGGTCATTTTTAAACTGCAATTTCTCTGCAATGCGTTTTCCGATTTTAAAATGGTTTTAAGTTTTGTATTCAGTACAAAAATGTCTACAAAACGTATATGCTTTAAAAATCCAAAAATCGAAATTTTGGAATCACTTCCGGTGACGACCGAAAGTGAAGGATGACCTGCTCATATTGAAATTTGATAAGTTTAAAACATATTCTGATGAAAAGAAATTGTAAATTTTTTATTTTGAAAAATTTTTAAAACACAATTTTTAAAAAAATGCTGTTTGAGCGGACCGGAAGTGACGGACAATCATGGTTTTTTCCTGATCGGCCCTAGGAATTCATTACTATATTATTCCTGAAAATTTCAATGTTCTATCTTTAATCGTTTTTGAGAAAAAGGGAGGACAAAATCACTTTTTAAAAAAA
This sequence comes from Magallana hongkongensis, assembly GCA_016163765.1. Taxonomy (NCBI): domain Eukaryota; kingdom Metazoa; phylum Mollusca; class Bivalvia; order Ostreida; family Ostreidae; genus Magallana; species Magallana hongkongensis. The sequence goes on along the minus strand of WFKH01006014.1, from coordinate 26,767,785 downwards.
AGAAAAAAAGAACATAACGTCCGACCGAAAGTAAAGTCATCAACAAAAATGTACGTGATAAAAGACCTTGATATTTTGTATTATTCGTAAAAATTTCATAAAAATCCGTTGTAACATATTCGAGATATTTGAGTTTTAAGAAAAATGTTAAGAAAAAAAAGAATAATAATAATAATAGTGAAAAATAGAGAAAAAGAAACCTAACAAAAACAATAGGGTCTTCCGTTGGAAACGGAAGACCCTAACAAAATATAAGTTTTTAATAACGATTTCTGACCGACGGAAGTCATGAAATTTTAAATTTGCTTTTTTAAACATGTCCAGCTTTTAACTTAAAATTGTTTTCATACTCATATGCATAAATAAGTTCTCAGACATACTTTTTAAATTGTCTACATAAAAACGGATTTTAGATTGTATATTTGCAATAAAAATTGTGTATTATTTGTTCCCGAAGACAAACAAATATTAAGATTATTAATCTTATATGTATTTTTCTGTACTGCAATAAAGACACCCGCTAAAACTTTCTAATTCAATCATGTTACAAAAGTGTATTCAATGTACATTAAAAAAATATTTCTGCATATACTAGTAACTGTTTTTAATTACATGAAAAATATATAAAGCGGTCCGTCTAATGAAAACATACTAATGACTATATTTTAAATAGAACGGAGAATAAAAAACACTAAGGTGACTCTTAGGCAAATTTATTTTACATCGGATTAGTTTGAAGCTCAGTGTACATGTACAAAACGCATCAATCAATTGTCGTCAATATTTTTGTATTTGTTAAATGACAAAAATAAAGAAAGGAACACGGCAAATAATAATCTACTTTTTTATTTCTTTATTATGTACATAACTATACAGTGTAGAACAACAATTCTGTCCTTGCCAAAACAAAACACTTATTGAGCCTGTTAATGACTGTCTATGGAAAATGTCGGTTTGCAAAAGGCAAAAATTAAAAGGCTCAGCTTATTTGCTTTGAATTTTTTAGATTTTGGCATGATGGTCTATAACAAAAATGAATAGTAGTAATATTGACGTTCAAAGAGTATTTTGGACTCAAACCCAATCTATGCTGATGAATGATAATATTGAGTTAAATTTGCCGGCGACATAGACCGAATAACCAACTGGCAAAATATATAGACACCCGCCAATAAGACAAGTACATTTGTAAAAAAAAAAAAAATCTGTCTCTCCGATAAAATCAAAAGAAGTATTTAATTTTCTTATAAAAAAAATCAAGCAGGTTTTGCAGGAAAATAAAAAACACAAAAAGACACTTTACAAAGTTAAATTTTTACTTGTACACTTCATAAATCCTAGAAAAAAATTCACTTTTAATGATGAAAATGTTATACTCGTTTCATATATTTGCTTCAAGGCTGAAGTATATACATGCATGACTTGTTTTCTGGTTGTAGAATTTCAGCGTATATCTAGGAGCCTGTTTATTCCCAAGGTTTACATCACATCCACCAGACAGTACGTGGCTCAGGCAAATAGCTGGTCTCTGTAGGAGCTCTACCTGGATGTAAGTCATGCTACATACTATATGTACTACATGTACATGAATCTTGATGAAGATAATTTAATGAAAGTTTGATGGTCACCAAACTTCTTAACTTGCATACTAATTAATGTATTTAGCAAATAAGTTTAAACTTTATACATTGTATGTTACAATATGAATAAGGCACTATGAATTGGTAGTTTTAGCATGCGTATTATGTTAGAAGTGCCTTGTGATATTGAGTGAGTATTCACTAACTTGTATGTTTGTTTACAGGTGAGAATCTTGGATAATGAGAGTCGATGGATGCCTGTAGTTTAAGAGTTAAATTTAGGAAATGGTGTTCATTATCAGAATCAGATACTCTACCAATTAGGATCTTTAATCTTACTGCTATGATTATAGCTGTTTATACTGGATTCCATTGTATTTGACCATACTCTAATAACATAGCAGTAGAAAAAAATCAGTCGGAAATACTAAATACATGTAAAAAAAATGTTCAGGTTGATGTTAATGTACCTATCTAATAAAACGGAACGATTCTGACATCTTTTTGGTGTATATAAACCTCGTTAGCTAAAATTGTGAAACTTCAACTGTTGCTGTCATTAAAAATCCTGGAGTACATGTATACCAAAACCATATCTTAATTAAATGTTTATTAATATTGTAGGTCTAAAGCTCCAGGGAGCAACCTGCAAGAAGAACAAGCTACAGCTCAGCACCACAATCTCCTCTGAGCTGCCAGTCACTCTGCTCTGCTGGATCAGGTGTGTACAATATTTCAATAAAACTCTGTTCCAATTCTGATCTCTGTAGATACATATTTATTTTACATTGTGCCCCTCTTCGTGATACGTTCTAATTCTATTAACTAAATTTGTACAGTAGTGTTTTTTGTTCTTTCATTCTTTCAGTGTCTATACCAGGTAATGTGACTGTAGTTGCCTTGTAGTTTTGTTGTTCACTTGCCCTGTACTGCCTCAGTTTGTCTATTGTGTCCTTCAAATTTGTCCCTGTCATGTTACTATATAATCTAGAGCAAATGGGACAGAATTAACATGTTTGTACAGTGCAAAGAAAACGAAACTTAATACTGTGCTAAGCAAACCTGAAATTTATTTTTATATTAATAAATTTATTTTAGAATTATCATTTCATCTTCCTACGCATAGCTTCAATTGTTTGCTGTGTATCTTTAGTGCAAAAAAGAAAAAAAGATAATGATATTAAAAAAAACTTCAGATATTTGATGGGTTTTTTTTATCACTAGTGATTCTGATAGAGCTTTTGCAAAAATTAGTGCTTTTTCGATCATTTGTGATTCTGACGGAGCTTATGTTGTTTTCCAGGACCAATGCAGACAAAAGTGGTGGAGGGTAAGGTGACCCTCCCAGTCTATCTGAACGCCACTAGCTCCCACCTGCTGTTCACTTTGGACTTTGACACAGAGGGAGAAGGGTCAGGCAAGGACTTCAGCTTTTACGAGCGGGGAGTTGCCATCATATCCAAAGATCTGGGATAATTGTGACCATTACCAACTTCAGTTATGTCTGACTGACAATTACCTGATGTTTTGTCTAGTATATGAAAATGCATGTTAACACTTTTATTGGCCTAAGTATTGGCAAAATAGCATTTAAAAAATTGGATTGTGGTAAACTGGTATGATCTTTGTAAAATTTGTATTATTCATCATCTTTGATATTCTCTGCATGTCACAGGGAAATGCTGAATGTTTAACTATAAACTTATTTAGGTATAGGGATATATTGTTTCGTGTATATAAAATGTTTTGTTTTAACGTATTGGGCTTTGAACTCGAAATTTGGATCAACGGTTTAAACAGTGTAAAGTAAATTCCTGGAATTCTGTAAGTCTAATATTTTGGTTTTTGTGTTTTGATAAAAGAAAATATTCAAATACCCTTAAGTAAAAATAAGCTATCAAAATCTATGATATAATTTTGAAATATAATAATTTTTTGCTTAATAGATATTTTAGTTGGTATTGTCTTGTGTGTTTTCACTGGAAAAAATTCAATAATTTGAATCAATGACACTCAGTATTTTATTCTCTATTTTCTGATGAATACCGATTGTTCACGCAGCCTTTGACAAATGCATATAAAACAATTTGTCAGGTATGAATATACGCATTCCTTGAACTTTTTAAAAACTGCTCTAAGCAATGTGCAGGACATACAGCAGTTAATCAACATTTATTCAAGTATACATTATGAAAAATGGTCACATTGTTTAAATGGTGTGCCATTTTTAAACCTTTTGAAAATTATATCCATATATTTTATAGTGATTGATAGGAACTTAGCTAGGGTGGAAACTCATTGATGTTGAGTTTCATAAAAAAAATATCCCTCTTACTTAGCAAAATAGGAATTATTATTTCTAGGGTTTACAAAAAAATGTAAATACTCTTATAAAAACATTCCAAAAGGAAGTCATATATATCGAAGATTTATTATTTCTTATATGAAGATATTTCAGTCTATTTTGATTACAGTTTATAACCAGAAAATGATGTATACTGTCTATATATATTAGATGGTCCACTGAAAACTCCGATCCAAACTTTATCTCCTTCCTTTAGCTTCACTATCGTCATTTTGCTACAGGGAAGGTATGTTTTTGAGATCCCGTCGTGACAATGGTTCCATGACTTGATCTGGTCATTCACGACAAGAGAAGTGTATGCAGCTTGACCTAGCATTGTTAGAGTTGTCCAGTCAAACACGTAGATCCCGCCGCTTGAGGCCGTGAAGATTCCGGTAGAGGCGTTGTATCCCAGTCCCTCGTTTAGATCAATCGTTTCAAACACGACCCGTGCTTTCTCGGCAAGATTTCTTTTATGATCTTTTAACCGAACATCAAAAGCAAACACCCGATCATCTAAAAGTAAGGTTGTATTCATTTATGAACCACCATGGACAAAGGGAATAGGTCTGATACAAATATTTTATTTATATACATGTATCACAGTGTTAATATATCAGATTATATTTTTAAAAGTCATTTTCCAAAGCATAACACAAAGAAAATTTTCTCTGTTCAAAGTAATTGATATACGTATTATTCCTTGAGGGAGGCAAAATGATATATAAGGAGTTGAAGAACATATAATTGAGTATGTTTTTTTTAATTCCATCTTTTTGATTTTGTTCTTACAACAAAAAACATGTAAATGTGAAAGCATATTCAAAGCATACACCTAACATGAACAATGCATTCAACTTAAGTAATACTCATACTCATCTTAGAAGTATTTCTACAGTTGTTTCTGACAAATCCAACAGCAAGACAAGTTTCCTCCACGCTTTTATAATCCTCTCTGAATAATTTCAGACCTGGTTTTGGTGACACTTTCTCACAAAATCCACATTGTATTGTAACCATCAGTACCACAAATGTCAACAACATCCTGAAATTTATCAACAATATCTGTATAAAAGTCCAATACAGTACATGGTTTTTGATTAGGGTTTATCTTCAAGTATAAACCATCTTAAAGAATTTATGTATGATTAATAGTAAACAGATATAAAGTGGAAGTCTATGAGGATAAATGTAAATGTACATGTTCATGTATATCCCAATAACAAACTATTTCTTTTTTTTTTTACAACAAAGAGAAAAATTAGGCAAGCTTTAGAAAAATTCAGTACTCACTTGTAAGCTAGGCAACTTTCAGTTCCGACCAGTAACTGCTATGTACAATAGGTTTGAAGAACCATTATATGTATGTCATTAAAAGTAAAACTTAATATTGCGTTTTGTAACAGCTTGGATATTATACTGAAATACAATGCTAGAACTGAAATATTATAGCAAGAGTTTGCATACTGTGTGTACATATACATGAATTAAATACTGATTATAAAAGCTATATATACCGTATTTAACAATATTTTGCATAATGGATACCAAACCCAAACTTTGTCGATTATGATAAGGTTTATAAAAGAAAACATTCTGACATATACGACAAGTTATTCGTATTAATAGATTGCTAGAATATTGAATGTAAAGAGAAAGGACCATTTCTTTTTGTCGAGATCTTGTTTTCTTAAATAATGTTGAGTAAGTTATAAATTATACAGCTTGATGAAATTAAAAACCACACATTTCCTTTAAAATTATCCATTTATTGGATTATATATTATAATTATTATATATCATATTATTGATGTATTAATGGTAGCAACTCTTCTGAATGGTAATAATTGTTTTAACTGGAATGATGCTCGCCATTTTATAACATAACATAACAGGCGTCACGCATAATTGCAGTCAATATTTTTGTCAACAATATACTCCAGCACCGTGGGCAGATCGCCTTAACGACTGCATTTGTTTATATATATATATATATATATATAT
>WFKH01006014.1:26738405-26749477 GCA_016163765.1 Magallana hongkongensis | reverse complement strand
TCATAGAATCTTTGATGTAAATATAAGCATATCTTTAAGCACTGTTGCAAACACTATTGAAATGAAATTAATATTGAAATAAATTATTTCAATAGTGGCTGGGAATGTATTTCATTTGAAGAATCCCTTTGCAACCACTATTGAAATAAAACCACTAATGAAATTAAACCACTATTGAAATATTCTTCAAACCGAGAAAACGAATTGCATTCCAAAAGAACGGATTGTTTAAATCGAGGGAACGAATTAACAATCTGTGGGAACGAGTTAGTAATTCGTGATTTCGGATTCTCAATCCGAGAGAACGAATTGATAATCTGTGGGAACGAGTTGTGTAATTCCAGATCTCGAATTACTTTTTACTTTTTTAAAAATTCGACATGTCCCTTCAAGGCTTTCGTAGTCGAATGTGTATAATGCATTCATTTTGACTTTCCTGCATTAATTAGAGACAAATGTGGTTGAAAAAAAATGATATCTCTGATTGGAGAAATTTAGTGGGGAATATACATTTTGATGAAAATGTTTCATTTTAACGCCTGTACTCAATGTTTTCTAAAAAAAAAAAAAAGGCTTCGAAATAAAGCTTGACCCCCCCCCCCAAAAAAAAATAACAAAATAAATTAATAACACTAAAAATTGGAAAACTTTTTAAACTTTATGATGCCATATTCTAAAATGAGGGCAGTAGGTTCTAAATGAAATTTTGAAAGAAAAAAAAATTCACATGTATTTCTGTACTAAGCAAACATTTATACATTAAAAATATGTTATTTATTTGAAGCTCTTATCATAAAACGTATATATAATACACAAAGTGGCAATGGGGTAAATCTGTAAACCTTTTATTCGATCAATTCATGTTATAATGCAATTTGAAAAATGTCTAAATTCTTTCAATAATCGATGGAGCTATATACCTGGAAGAGATTTTTTTTATTTTCTTGAACTCTTTTAACATCAGTAAAGTAATGAACGCTCTGAGATTAACACATCTCTATATTATACTTGTATTTATACAGCCTGGCTGATCAAACTCTAACTTTTAACATCCAGCTTTAAAAACATACATACTTTAATGATTCAAATTTATTTTATTACTGTTTATGGTAATGGTTTTCCCCTTTATTCTACAGCGGTCTAATCCAGTCTATAGTTTACATTTGAAGACAATCAATGCTTCATAATATTATTTGTGGTTCTGACTAATCTTTTTCAAGCCTTCAGATCTGACGCTGACAAGGGAGTGGCGGACAAGGTAACCATCCCAATCTATTTGAACGCCACTAGTTCCCATCTGCTGTTTAAGCTGGACTTTGACACAGAGGGAGAAGGGTGGGGCAAAGACCACAACTTCTTCGAGAGGGGAGTGGCCTTAGATCTGATATAAATGTGACGATTACAAACTTTAATGCTGTCTGGCTGACAAGTACCAGATTTTTTTTTTACTATATGAAATGTACGTTACCACTTATACCGGCTTAAGTATCGACAAAATAGTATGGCATTTGAAAAAGGGATTGTTGGAAGCTTAAAAGATCTTTTCAAAACTATTTTTCATTGTCTTTGCTATTCTTTGCATGGCACAGGGGAAATACTTAATGTACAATTAATAACTTATTAGGGTGTAGGGATATATTATTTTAAAAATAAATCTTATGTATGTACTATCTGGTTTGCATTGTAGGTCTTTCGCTCTTATAAATGGTTAAAAACTTTACGGTAAGGTTCTCGCTCGCTGTTTGTCCAATATATTGAAACCTTTTCAAGCTAATTTTCTATCTGCAAATTCGTTTTGAACATAAATATACATTTCTTAGCGTTTGTCACATTCATTTTAGGTCTTAACCTGAAATTTTCTTTTCAGCATTCAAAGTTTAAACAAAAACATGACCTGAGCTTTGTTTACATCATTTCAGGTCTAAACCTGGAATAAAAAGAAAGAAGGCAATGTTTTGCTGCAAAGATAAGTGACATTTTGGTTCCTTAATTTCTAGTGCAAAATACAGCACTAATAGTTATTTTGGGCTGTGACTGCTTAATTAGTTCAAACTTTTAAAGAAATAATGTAGGATAACATTGATAAAATATTCCCAACAAAAAAAAGCTCAAAATGTGCAGGTGTTTACTAGATATAACTTACTTTCTTGCTGTCATACCCGAGTAATCACATGACCTAGATTTAAACCTAATGTGATACCTTGCTGACCAAATTTAATACCCTATTGAGCAATTTAGCAAGCTATTAAAAACCCTACCGGTATTCTGTAATTCGCTGTAGATTTTTGCTATTTTGTCAACTAATGAATGCACTATGTCTTTTTGCACTATATGAAATACAGTTAAGAATTCTTACTCAGATAGGTAGCCTGAGCTTGTTATAAAAAGTTTACAACTGATGTATGAAAATTTTCTACAGAGTTTTCCCTGGCCCAGTTGAGAATGTAGAAGTCCCTCCCAACATTGGGAGACATTCCCAGTAACTACCTGCTGCATCTGATGGATGAGACAGGAATCGCGGGCTACCTCAAGGAACCGGGCTGTAACATGTCTGATGGGGTGTATGCTGGAGCTGTTAACGGGTGGTCCAATGGTAAGTCATAGCAATGTCAGGCCAGCAGGAGGAGCAACATTGGGTTTTCCATGCGCAGCAATGTTAAGGCGTCCCGATGCTAAAATACGGCTGGAGAACGATATTTTTTGAATCATCGTAAAAATACTTTGACCGGGAGTATTTCTTAAAATCTATGTTACATTTATTGACAACGATGTTAAACATTATATTTGATGCAATTTTGTGACGTCATATGTACTTTGTAATCACGTGACGGGCGAATCCTAATATTGCAAATGATCTATTTAAATCGCATCGGCGCAGGTGATTAATTACATTAAATCATAAATATTTCTAAGAAAAATCCTTTGTTTTGTCATATACTTTGAAGTTCTTGCTTGGGCTTGAAATAGATATTTCGTTTATGAAAGATATTTTTGAAACATTCTACAAAATCATCAAAATAATGCACATTTTTACTAATTAAAAGCGATTTACAAAAAATTGGGGTAAATCCGTAAGTTTCTCAAGCACGATTCACATTGGAACTTATATTCTCTACCAATTTTACGTAAAATATTCTAAAATTGTGTTAATCTTTCACCTGCGCCAAGCTTGTTTTTACATGCATTAAAATTTCTTAATTCAGTTGTTTAAACGTAGCAGGGAGAATCTCCAAAACACTAGTTTATAAATAGTCTTTTACTTAAAACGAAGCTTTAAAACTGCCGATTATTTGATACTGTTTTTTAATATGAATGAATTCTTTACGTCTAGCATTAACGGCAGCATCTATGTAAAGGAAACATGCGGTTTTATACTGGTTTGATATTTATAATTCACTTTTAACGTTAAGATACATTCCCTGAGAACTATCGACAGGAATGTAGATCGTGACGTCAAAGTTAATTATGACGTCATATCGTATGAAGTACAGACAAGTAACTTTCTACACATCGCTGTAAAATCAATCGGGAAGCCTTAACATGCCCGCGTGCCATTGTTTTATTAATTTCAACCTACATAAAATATTTAATGGGGGTTGGTGTAAAATGCGTAATTTCCAGGGTGTTAAACTTCACTGTTTTTAGAGGGAATACAATTCATGTTGGTTTACTCTGAAATAATTTAGTATTTTTTCTGTGAAAAAAAAGAATAGAATTTAAAGTTCATGTAGTGACAATTGATGTTCATCTAGACTAAGTTTTAATTTCCTTGTAAAGTTCATGTAAGTACAAAACCAGGTATTGGTTTTATGACACAGTATTGATGTATTGATTGGCATTGCATCAACATCATTTTGGACATTTCTAGATTGTGCAAAAAATGTGAGCTTGTTGACCTTGACCTCTGACCTGAGCTGTAACCTGTTGGCTTCCTGTACAGGAGCCCAGTGCTGTGCCTCGTCTCTCACACTACGGAGAACCTTTGAGGTCTACATCAACATTGCCTCGTGCACCAACAGTCTCAGCATACAGATAGAGCAGCTCTTCTACGTTCATACTCTGGTCGACTTCCAGTGGGGTAAGATAAATCGAAACTTTTTGCACAAAAATTGGCTGTTGAATTTGGAAAGTTCAATGCATAATTATGAATCAAATGAATTTTGAATTTTAGGTGAGGAACAACATTTATGGCTGTTTGGAATATACAGAGTAGAGTAGGTAGTCTATTCTACTGATATCACTATATCATTTTTCTATAAGTACATAAGCCAGTTTTGGTATAACCAGTTCTTACGACGAATGAGAGCTTTGGTTGACTTTAGAAATGCCTTGAGACAAAATTTTTGGCTGACCTCAGAAATGCCTTACTGAAGCATCGTTAACATTAAAAACGGAAAAATAAACTTTAACCAACATTGTGCCATGCCTTTTTAAACAAAAGAAGCTATTATACTAAAAATCCCTATAATTCACATAACAGTGACTACTTGTTCAAATTAACTGAAAACAATATTTTCCAGCCATTTATTCAACAGTTTTGGAAGATACTTCTTATTATATGCTTGATAATGTAAATACATGGATACGCAGACTGGTCTTTTTGCAATGGGATCGGCATTGTGTTTCTTTATTCTCAATGGAGAAAAATCTTCTCAAATTTCCATCTCCAACAGTTGTTGAATACCAGTAGTAAGTACCAGTTATTTGTAAATATTTACATTTTCCAGTGTCTTTGATTAGACAACAATTCGATTTTGTAATGTATGGTCCAATACATTTCATCAATGACTATTTTAATCTGCTGAAAATATATATAAATATATGCAATAAAGAATCATTCATTGAATATTATGAGGTTTTAAATACGGTCGCGTGTAATCAAATCAATTATAAAGCTATTCAAATCGGCTTTTGATTTGATCACCCCGACTGTATTTGATCACAAAATATTGTATTTTTATGCATGTATCACAGGATAAAAAAAAGAAGAATATAGTTTTTCAGATAAAAGCATAACACAAAGAAAATAGTCTTTGTTTAGAGGAAAAACATATATGTATAATTCGCTGATGGAGGCAAAATAATTAAGAATGATTTCAAGAATATAATTGCGCGTGTCTTTTAAATCCATTTATTAAAACATGTTTCCCATAAGTAACATGTAAAATGACAAAACATAAAACCAATCTTGAAGAATACATTCAACTTTAATTTATACTCTTACTCATCCTAGTAGTATTTTACAGTTGTTCTGACAAATTCAACAGCCAGACAAAGTTTCTTCCACGCTTTTATAATCCTCTCTGAATAATTTTCGACCTGTTTTGGTGACACTTTGTCTACAGTCTACATTGAATTGTGATCATTAGTGCGCAAAAATAATAACATTCTAAAACTAATCAAAATTTATTTGTATACGTCCAATATATAGTACGCAGAGTTTATATAAGTTTATCTTTAAGTATTAAAGTGTACCAAACCATTTTCAAGAATTATTAATATGAAGTTAAACGGAAATAATGAGAATAATTGTAAAAGTACATGTATATTCCAATAACAATTTCAATTAGTGAAGAATAAATTGTTTAAAAGTTGAATACTGATTGATCATACATATACGTACAAACAAAATCTATATAAAACAATTTGTCAGCGTATGAATACACTAATACGCAATCCTTGAACTTTAAAAATCTACTTTTTTAGCAATGTTAAGGGCAAGTTGCAGTTTATCAACATTTATTCAAGTATTTATAATGAATAATGTTAACATTGTTTAAATAGTGTCATTTTAAAACCATTCGAGAATATTATCCGTTGATTTTCGTGATGGATCGAACCTTAACTGCCATGAAAACTCATTGATGTCGAGTTCTAATAAAAAGGTATCCTCTAAAGTAACATAAGGGAAATGATGACTGCACTTATCGCCCTATTTTGGGTCCTTTTTCGGTCACTATTGTTACGTTTATACTTCGTTCAATTTTAATTCAAGTTATTTTCTACAGAGTTTGGTAAATTTCCAATAGAATTTTTTTTCATAATGGTTTTAAACTGCGTTACAAAAATAATTCGTTGTTCAATTGCTCTTACTGCTCTGCATTTATCTGGAATTTAAACTTGCCTGCCCTTGATTGTTGAGAAGATTCATAAATATGCATGGAGGGTGGAAGTAATATTGTGATGAGTGGTCTAAAATTAGAATAGCGGTACTATAATTTGAAACCCCCCTCTCTCTCTCTCTCTCTCTCTCTCTCTCTCTCTCTCCATGTTGCCATTTTCAAAGGTTTCCAAACAAAATATACAAGAGGACCATGGGCCACATCGCTCACCTAAAACACTGTTCCTTGTAACATTCTATTTCATAGCATATACAATTTCTATTTTAAACATTGAGCCCCTCTTGAGACCCCAGTATTAGTCACTATTTTAAAAATATTGAATCTACATTATCCAAGGTTGCATGCATGGTAATCTCACAGATTGTAGCATTGTAGTTCTCTCGAGAAGACTTTTAAACATTTTCCTTATATACTTCTATGTTAAACTTTGAACCCCTCTTGCGGCCCCAGTATTAGTCCGGGGGTCACCATTTCAAAAAATTGAATCTACATTATCCAAGGATGCATGCATTGTTATCTGGCAAATTGTAACATTGTAGTTCTCGAGAAGATATTTAAACATTTTTTTTATATACTTCTATGTTAAACTTTGAACCCCTCTTGGGGCCCCAGTACTAATCTTGGAATCAAGGCTTTAACAATTTAGAATCTAGACTATTTGAGGATCCTTGCATAATTATCTGACAAATTGTAACATTGTAGTACTTGAAAAGAAGACTTTTTTTTCCCCTATATATCTCTATGTTAAACTTTGAACCCCGCCTGGGGCCCCAGTTTTGATCTGGGGGTCACGATATTTACAATTTAGAATCTTCGCTATATGTACAAGCTTTTATGTAAATATTGGCATTTCTGGTGCAGTGGTTTTTGAGAAAAAGATTTTTAAAAAATAATTTCCCTTTATATTTTCATGTTTAACTTGTTAACCGAAAATGTTAAATACTTTTTTCAAATTATTTAAAAAAGATTTATTTAATTATGAACATCAATCAAGAAAGACGTGGAAAAATTTTTAAACACCGCTTTTTATTTGAAATACTTGAAATGTACGAAGTACATTTTGTATATGTACATGTACAAAGTATTTTGATTACAGTTTATAACCAGAAAATGAAGAATACCGAGGATAAATATTAGCTATTCCAGCGAAAACTCCGATCCAAACTTTATCTCCTTGATCTAGCTTCACTACTGTCATTTTGCTACAAGCAAGCCATATTTTGGTTGTCCCGGGATCACAATGGCTTTGCACCTTATAGCGGTTATTCACGAAGAGTGTTGTATAGGCTGTAAAACCTTCCGATATAAGAATTGTCCAGTCGAACACGTAGATCCCGCCGCTAGGGGCTGTGAAGATTCCAGTAGAGGCGCTGTATCCTAGTCCCTCGTTCAGATCAACCGCTTCGAACACAACCCGGGTATTTGCCGTAAGGTTTCTTTTAAAATGAATTAACCGTGCATCAAAAGCAACAACCCGATGATCTAAAAGTAAGGTTGTATTTATGTATGAACCATCATAAACAAAGAAAGAGGTCAGATATATATTATATGTATTTATCACAGTATTAATATACCAGTCGATTATAGTTTTAAAAGTCCTTTTTCAAAGCATAACACAAAGTTTGTTCTTTAATTAGAGTAAATTGTATATGTGTTAGTCCTTGAAGGATGTAAATTAATTTGAAAGAAGTGCAAGAAAATACAGTTGTGGTTTTTTTTATCCGTCCTTACAATAAGACACGTTAAATGACAATGCATATAAATCAAAGTATTAAATAACAAATTGAACTTTAAGTAATAATCATACTCATCGTAACAGTATTTGTACATTTGTTTCTGACAAATCCAACGGCCAGGCAAGTTTCTTCAACGCTTTTATAATCTTCTCTAAATAATTTCAGACCTGGATTTGCTGACCCTTTCTCACACCATCCCCAATGTATTGTAACCATTAGTACGGCAAATGTCAACAACATCCTGAAATTCATCAATATTCTCTTTGTATAATTCCAAGACAGTACGTAGATTTTAAGCAAAGTTTATCTTAAGTGTAAACCATTTTAGAGGCATTCTGTGTTACTGATAGTTAAATAGATATGAAGTTGAAGGCAATGAGATAAATGTAAAAGTATATGCATATCTCAATAACAAAATATATCTCTTTTTACGAGAAACACGACAATTAGACAAACTTCGAAAAAACAGTACTTACTTGTAAGCTAGGGCACTTTCAGTTTCTCTCAGTAAATGATATGTACAATAGTATTGGAGGACCATTGTATATATACTTCCTTAAATGTGAAACATAATGTTGCATATTGTAACAGCTTTGATATCAAACTGAAATACAATGCTAGAACTGAAACATAAAAACAATAAGAGCTTAAAAACAGTTCGTAGTATTTCGCTGTACAGCTCTCACCTGTGTGGACGTACATTTTGCTTCGCCGTGTTACTCGCTCGCGATAAAATTATCAAATTTTAAGCACTTTTTCCAAGCCAGGGGAATACTAATATAAACTAAACAGTTATTTACAAACAGAAAATGCACATAAAACAAGAAATAAATGCACAAAATCTCAGACCACGAAAGGAATACTACACGTACATGAGTTTCAGGTGTGCAATCGGGTGTAACGAAATCGAAGGGTTTATATAATAGTGTGACTGTACCTATTTATGAGCAGTGTTCTTCATACTACATTAAAGGTGGCTGGAAGACTCACAAACAGTTGGCCAGAAAAAACAAAATACAGAAGTATAGAACAAAAGAGGTCTCCCAGTCCCAAAAATGCTATAACTAGTACACATGCTAAAAACCACAAAAACAAAATACAATGGAAACAAAAGTGATGCATAAAAATGGTCATTAACCTGAAAAGTTGAAACACCACTCAAAATGTTGCCTTGGTAAAAGTCTTCAGAAACATGTTTGGGCCACTATTTATTGAGTAATTGATGGACAAATTTGGAATGTACAATCACTACACATGTATTTGAACAAATAAAATGACATGTGGTGATAACGAACAGAGTTCAAAATAAACACGCAGATTTTGATAAAGCTGAGCGTGCTGACATTGCACAAAAGAACAATGCAAGTGACAATCCAGACAGACAAGTGCTGAACCTGACGTTAATGTAAAATAATGCATTACAAAAAGAAGAGTACAATTATGGCATATAATAAACATATAAGTGATGCAGATATTTGCTGAAAGTATTGAAACACTAAATTGGTGGCAAATATTTAGAAGATTAAGGTTAGTCACTTACAACTAAACCCTTCATAATACAAAATGAGTATTACTGAACATAAAAAAATCATAGATCATAATCATAGTAATTAGGTCAGAAAGAATTGGCTGGCAGTTTGCTACAAATCAACTTGTAAGATACACAACAACATGGCGATTGATGCAAAGTATTTCTGGAGATTTTAGACACATATAACAAGAACATAACGATATTGTACAACAGGAATCGGATGGGCTATCAAGTTACACAAACAAGATGAAAAATATATAGAAAATCAAGTCAATTTGATGCAGGCAATTAATATTGCTGCACATCACGGAAACGCAAATCGCAATTGGATTAGATGGTAAGTCAGCAACTAATGTACGTTGTAATAAAGCAAGGAACACTAACAAAGCAGAGAATTTATACGAATTAATGTATTTTAGTACAGCATCTGATTTCTATTTGCCTAGTTTTTGGATTTCAACTTGCGAAAGTCCCCGCTTAGCTGCTTCAGTGCGCAGCCCCTATTGGAAAACTGACCTTTGTATCATTGTAAGTTTATCCAAATAAACTCCACATTGTTTTGTAGGCCATTTAACATTGGAAAGATACCGGGGAAGCTAAATAAAATTGAAACAGAACACGCATATCAATTTACAAAAGCAATAAGATCCGGAGATATGGATGCTGTGCAGAAGATCAGAGATTCATCCACAGTTCTAGAGCCCAAGCGGATTGGTCATTTATTTCAGTTAATTAAAAGCTAACTTCCAATTTTTAGCTTTAGATAGTGAACAAAAACTTTTTGGATACTCAATAATTGGAGACAAGGAATTTTTTAATCTTGTAGGTAAATCTATGAATGATAATAAATGACTATAACGTGGTATAGTAGTTGTACATTTTAGCTCACCTGAGCTGAAAGCTCAAGTAAGCTTTTCTGATCACTTTTTGTCAGGCGTCAGTCTGTCTGTCTGTCTGTCTGTCCGTCTGTCTGTCCGTAAATTTTTTACATTTTTAACTTCTTCAAGAACCATTGGACCGATTTCAACCGAACTAGGCAAAAAGCATCCTTAGGTAAAGGGGATTCAAGTTTCTTCTTCTCTGAAACTGTTCATCCAGAAAAGCTGTATTTTGTGTGGAAGCATCCTCAGGTAGTGTAGATTTAAGTTTATTCAAATCATGATTTCCGGGGGTAGGGTGGGGCCACAATGAGGGGTTGAATTTTACATAGGAATATATAGAGAAAAATCTTTAAAAATATTATTCTCAGAAATCGATTGGCCAGAAAAGCTATTTCTCGTGTGGAAGCATTCTCAGGTAATGTAGATTCAAGTTTGTTCAAAGCATGATCCCCAGGGGTAGGATGGGGCCACAATGGGGGAGGGGGACAAATTCTTAAATCGGATTATATAGAGAAAAATCTTTAAAGATCCTCTTCTCAGAAACCGATCGGGCAGAAAAGCTGCAACTTGTGTGGAAGCATTCTCAGGTAGGGAAGATTCAAGTTTGTTCAAATCATGATCCCCGGGGGAAGGGTGGGGACACAATGGGGGGTGTCAAATTTTTACATAGGAATATATAGGGAAAAATCTTTAAAAATCATCTTCTAAAACACAATATGTCTAGAAATGTTCTAACTTTAGTCCGTTCATATAGTGTAGATTAAAATTTGTCAAAATCATAATCTTCAGGAGTAGGGTTGGG
>WFKH01006014.1:26716709-26738305 GCA_016163765.1 Magallana hongkongensis | reverse complement strand
AGGGGTTCCAATTTTACAAAGGAAAACATTGAAATTATTCACAAAAACTCAAATGTTATTATACATGGTTTTACTTATATGCAAGCATTTTGACATTTTGACATATTGTTTATTCTTTAAAAAAATTGTTTAGACTCTGGCCCCTGGACAATTCTTGGACCTTACAAGGGGTTCAAAGTTTGATGTAGGTTTATAATTCATATATAAACAGTTGTTTAAGTCTGATCATCTTCTCAAGAACAGCAACGCTCAATATGTGATATGACTGTAAAATCATCCTGTTACAAAGGGGCTCAATGATAAACATTAGAATTTGAAGGGGAATTTTTTTATACAGGATCTATCATACAACATTGTTAAGATCTTTTGTATATGACACTATAAAGCTGATTTTATTTTGTCTATTGTTGCTAAGGTAAGCAATGTGGCCCAGGAGCCTCTTGTTTATACATGCATTGTATTCCTGTAAACTGAAATAGTACAAAATCATTGTTGGAATGAACAATGGCATTAACTAATAGGTATACTATTCAAACGTACACGTTGTTTACATGTACATTGTATTCCTGTTAACTGAAATAGTAGAAGATCATTGTTGGAACAAACAATGTCATTTAGCAATTGTTTTACTGTTCATTGGCATATAATTTCCTTACTTTAATAATATTTTCATACTTGTCTGTTCTGGGCTCTAAATTAGAAATAAAAAATTGTTCAGTTTTCTTCCATCGTCACGGATTTGAACTCCGTTAGAAGACAGGAATTTCATGGAGCTCAAAAGCCTCGGTGTTTCCTCAAAGAAATGTTGTTATTCAAGTCACTACTAAGCCGAAGTTAAATATCCATTCATGATTCTACATTTAATGTTGCTGTCGAACGTAGGAGTTTCCTCTTAAGAATTTTTCCAATCACTACCCGCTGAACGTTGAAACCATGCAGTAAATACTGTGCAAATGAAGTAATGTATTGGGCCAATTGTTGTATGTTTGGGGAGCTGCAGCACAAGTCATTTCATTTTGAATTATAAATACAATGTTGGGACAAACATCAAAATGAGTTACTTCCCGAACCAAACACAGTCTATAAAATGATTAGACCATAACATATCTGTTATGACTTATGTACACATGTTTGTTGTTTCCAACAAGCAGATCACGGCGCACAAGCCTATGTGCGTGACGTACTTTGAAATCCAAGTCCAAATGCAATTGATAGACTTTGCAAATTAATGTACATGGCTATACAATTTGTGTGTGTATAATGAGATGACAATTAAAATATATCATATTAGTATAGTCAGTTGTAGATCCCATTGAAACAAACCTCTTTGTGAAGGTCAAACGAATACTATGGCCGATACAGTTGCCGTACTATGTTTGCTATCCTGATCAGGTATCTAGAATTAGGTTGGCTGCCAGCTGGTGCTGTCGGATCGACAAAATGCTGAACTACATTGACATAATGGAGCATCTTTAGCACGCTGTTTAACCTGCTATGAAACAGATTGTTTTTTATTGATTGTATAAAATAAACAACTAGCACATCAAATGATTGATCAATGACAATACCCGAAAAAACCCAAAGACAATATCTTTATAGCATCGGTAAAGAATTTAACAGATGTATTGCTCTTAGTTTTCAAATTTAAATTTATTTAAACTTACTGTTGAGCTATCGTGTGTAATGTCCATAGATGCCAATGACACATGGAACATTGCTTTAACAGGATTGTCATCATCATCATCACTGTCCTATTGTATAGCTGGATGTGGAGAGGCAAGTTGTGCTGGGAGTGGAGAGGCAGGTCGAGCTGAAGGCGGAGAAGTAAGTTGTGTGGGAGGCTGTACTGCTTAAATTGTTGAAATGTATCATGATTTTTTGTGGTTTATTTGCTTATTTAACCATGCAAACCCTTTTAATTGTATTTAGACCATTGATATCCTATGTCATGACATTTACCCAATGACCTAGATATTGAATTACATGTGAAACTCAATAGGAATTTACATCTAGAATTCAGTTCTTACATAATTATTATATAAAAATGAAATCATCAAATTGTACTTTTGAAACATAGTTTAACTAAAAATAAACATGTATATATATCAAAACAAATAATATATACAATTTTGTAATTATATATTTTCTGATTTTCATTTACACAATTTAAAAATTCCCAACATTTTGAAATATTTAAAAACAATAGAATATCTAGAAAATATTCTGAAAAATATTCTTACACTTGCAATCCATTGCTGTTGTTGGCTTGGCGAGGAAAGAATGAGTGACACAAATAAGCCTGTATGTTGACACGGTCTCTTCATTACCCTCATTATAACACCTCCCCAACTTTGTTTACCTCTTTGTGTACCTAGAATACAACGTTATACCCCCTTCATGTTTTAACGATTGAATCGCTGTATACATAAGACGCTTTGATGTAACATACAACCGTTATCATCTTGCAATTACTGCAATTGAATTGCCAACAAAATTTATTTTTTTTTTAAATATTAAAATAAAATCATCATATAAGTATCATATATCAATTAGGATAGAAAATCTATTGCAGATTTTTTAAAACTATTTTTTCTCTCACAAGAACGCTTTTCCCCATTATGTTCAATTCAAAGAGATAAGTAATTTAAGCAATTTTTGAAATGGTCCGTACAAAAAATCTAGTTCGATTTTTATGTTATTATTTGATTGATTTTGATATATCTTTAGTAACTCTAACTCGCATAAAATTTTCATGAAAATCACTATTGTAGAAGTGAATTGGGTCCGTCGTCCTTAAAACTTAAATTTTTATAAATCATTATTTGATAGTCTTTTCTTTGGAAGAAACATAAAATGAAATCACTTGTAGTGGTAATAAGTACTGAACAAATGCTTATATCAATGTATGGGAAATCGGAATACTAAAGCTTTACCCCAAATTATAATTTCAATTTTACTTATTCACAACACCATTATACATTGGCATATAGTCATGAATAAAACAAACAATTAGCATACATCATTTATTGCGGGGATATATATGGGTACCGAATTAGGCAGAGTCAGGTGCCGAGTTAATTACGTGCCGAGTTTACTAAGTGCCGAATTTACCAAGTGCCGAATTAACTTTTTTAAGGGTGCCGAGTTTACCAGGTGCCGAGTTGACTTGTACCCCTCTGATTGGTTGATATGTAAATTTTAATGACCGAATAAAAACAGTTATGTAAAACGTAGAAAAAATACAATAATCATCGTAAAAATTACAGGAATAAATTACAGAAAAAAACTCATAAAAACAACATATCTACATAAATTGCTTTATTTAAAAATAAACCCCATTTAAAAAAAAATTCTTTTAGGATTGATACCGATCCCTCAAATAAAAAAAACCCCGCAATCTACAATAAATGTCTGAATTACTAGTATTAAGACAATCGCAGAAAATTTAGTTGTAAACACTTAGGATTGAAATACCCAGCCATTGCCTTTCACGTCAAATCTGAGAAAGATAAATCAAAATACAAGCTCCTGCATTGATTTTGTTTTATCCTTTGACATCTTTTTACTTGTCGTTAAGTAAAATAAATCATTAAAAGCTTAAGGATTTAAAGATAGGAAAGATGATAGACGTATGTTGGTTTTGTGAAACTGGCTTATAGGCTCGTGAAGAAGTTTTGTATATTTGTCAGACACTTTTTGGAAAGCAGTATTTTAAATTACTTTTTTTAGACATCGACTTTACAACCCTTCATATTGTGAAAGAATACAATGTAATGAAATAACTTGAAAATTGTTTTAGATATCTGTGGCAACTCATTTTGAAAAATTAATGCACTTTAATTTTTTTCCGATATCTTTAAAGTTGTATTCAGTATTAACGGTAACTAGTGGACAAAGGTTTCCGAAACCTATAACTTTCAAAATTATGTATTCTTGTCTAATTTAATTGATATCACTATCGGCAATTGTGCCTTTATTACATTTGCAGGAATAAAAAAAAAAAACAACAAAAAAAAAACAACAAAAAACAACAACAAAAAAACCCAAAAAACCCCCAAACCAACAACAACAGCCAACCAAACAAACAAAAATATCCGATGAAATACTTTCCTTACTGCTTTGTTACACAAATGATTTAAAAAAGAGTCTTAGGTATGGATATTTTGTTTTATTTTTAACATGTACTTATATAGCATGGATGATCAAAATTTTTTGCACTGTATACAAATTCGAGCATACAGATTTAAAATCATTCAAACTTTTGGTTCCAGAATGAATTATATAAATGTTTACAGCAATGTTTCCCGTTCATTGGACATGTGCGGCTGTCTAAACTAGTCTTGATTTACAATGCTTCTTAATATTACTCTGATTCTGACAGAGCTTACTTTTTCCAAGACAGATGCAGACAAAGTGGTTGCAGGTAAGGTAACCCTCCAGGTCTACCTGAACGGCACTCGCTCCCACCTGCTGTTCACGTTGGACTTTGACACGGAGGGAGAAGGGTCGGACAAGGACCACCGCTTCTACGCGAGAGTGTTTCCATCATCTCCTCAGATCTGGGATAAATGTGACCATTACCAACTTCAGTGATGTCTGACTGACAATTACCTGATGTTTTGTCTAGTATAAGAAAATGCATGCTATCACTTTTATTGGCTTAAGATTGGCAAAATAACATTTGAAAAAAAGATGGATTGTTGGAAACTGTGGATAGATCGTTATGAAGTTATAATTTATAGACTATCCGCTGCATGTCACAGGAAAGTGCTTGATGTACACCTATTAACATATTTAGAGGATAATGTTTTTTAAAATAGATATAGTGATATTTTTATGTATTGGACCATTATATTTTGTGGTAAGCGGTTTTGAACTAGAAACATTTTTCCCGATGAACCGTTAACAATCTTAAAGTTTGGAATTATCTGTCTGGAATATTAGATATTGATTAAGAATTATACTTAATTATTTTAGTAAGAAAGAAAATCTTGAAGAAAAATATGCTACCAAACACGGTATAATTTGGCCAAAAAAATCTTGCTCATTAAATATTTGTAGCATGTATTGTCTTATGTGTTTTAACCGGGGACACGTGAAGAAAGGTTTCTCAATATTGTCTTCTCTATATTTAATATAAAGAAGACAGTATTATTTTTCTAGTTCAAGTCTATAACAGCTATAGTGTCGACAAACTTAAATTTGAAGCTAAAGACGTGTATATATTCCAGCTAAATATTACTGTTTAAACGCAATTATAATTTATTTTGAAATTTCCGAAGTTAATATGCGTTATTAGTAAACGATCGTAAGTTAGCTACAATAAAACCACTGACTGAGTTATATATATATATATATATATATATATATATATATATATATATATATATATATACACTTTCACACTTTACATAGTCAAAAAAGAATTTCACTTTTGTAAAAAATCGTTTGCACCAAAAAAAAAAAAAAAGAAAAAGAAAAAAAGCATATTTTAGGTGATTTCAAAAATTAGGTTTTGTCGAGATTATGATAATAAAAATATTTCGAACAAAAGACATGCATCAAATTTTATAATGAACAAGAAAGATGAACATTATTAGAATTGATTCATCTCTAGTGCTTTGAAAATACTGATTACAGCTTATTACCAGAAACGACGTAAACTGATGAGTTATATTAGTTGTTCCTCTGTATACTCCAATCTAAACTTTATCTCCTAGTTTTAGCTTTACTACTGTCATTTTGCTACAGGAAAGCCACGTTTTTGAACCTACGTCACGGCAATAGAGCCATGACTTAAACTGGCCGTTCACTACAAGTGAAGTGTGGGCCTGTTGACCATGCCAAACAAGAATTGTTCAGTCAAACACATAGATCCCACCGTTATGGGCCGTAAAGATTCCGGTAGAGGCGGAACTCGTGCTTTTGTAGCAAGATTTCTTTTAGAATCTTTTAATCGAACATCAAAAGCAACCACCCTTTGATCTAAAAGTAAGGTTGTATTCATTTACAACCGCTAAAAAATTGTTCTCATTTGTATTAATATAAACACACAGTACTAATATACCAGTATATGATTATTTTAAAAGTCATTTTTTAAATCATAACACAAGAAATTGTCTTTGTTTAGTGTAAATGATACATTATCATTCCTGGATGAAAAAATGATCTTAAAAGAGTTTAAAAAATATAATTGTGTTTTTACAGCAAAGGTTTAAAATGACAAGGCATCTTCAAAATTATTCATGAAAAATGCATTGAACATTAATTAATACATGCAACTTATTTATGTCAACATGCAACTTAACTATGTTGACATGCAACTTATAAGTTGCATGTCAACATATTTATCTTGCATGTGAACATAACAAGTTGCATGTCAACATATTTATCTCGCATGTCAACATAACTATGTTGTATGTTAACATAAATAAGTAGCATGTGAACATAACTAAGTTGCATGTCGACATAAATAAGTTGAATGTCAGCATATTTATCTTGCATGTTAACATAAATAAGTTGTATGTCGACATAAATAAGTAGCATCTAGCATCTTGGATGTCACATGTGGGCGATATTTAAGATTTTAGATAAAAACATTAAATAAACATCAAATGGCCTAATTTTCTTCAGTTAGTAAAAGAATATCAAATTAGCAACCTTTCTTTATCCTATAAACTGATTTGAAACAGATTACCCCTATATACCGCTTTAAGGGTTTACGAAAGGTACACTGCTCCAATTCAGTTTATTTGAGCATAGAGTCAGCATCCATTAGCATCCATTAAAATCCATTAAATCAATAGCAATACGTATCAAGGGTGGAGGTAACGTTTTTGTACTAAATTAGAAAAATATTTCAGAAAGAGGAAGTGTATCTAATCATTGTTTATTATTATATACAAAAAACAAAAAATACATATCTTATCTAATATATTTAAAAGACTTTTACGTGTGTATTTTGATTACAGCTCATAAAGAAAAAGACGTATATTGTCAATGTATATTAGCTGGACTTTAGTAAACTCCAATCCAAACTCTATATTTTTGCCTGAGTTTCACAATCGTCACTTTGCTACAGCGAAGATATATTTGAGACTGTCCGCCACTAAAACACATCTTTGGGGTCCGTTTCATCACATCAAAAAGTGTAAGTTGTAGACGTAACCTTGGTCTAGTTTCGGGACGGACGTTTAAACTTAATCCTAGTTTGTGTTTCATGAAGAGACGTAGATCTAGCATTTTGTAAACGAAATGGCTAAGGTTTTGACTTAAAGTTGCTTATTACACATTGGTTTTTTAGAAAAAAAAAAGTATTTGATCATGAAAAATGGCATGATGTATGGAAAGTAAATAAGTCAAATACACAAAAATTGCAATTTCGGATAAAAAGAATTATTATTTTAAAAAATCTAATTCATTAATTATGAACAAAAGCCCCAGGCTTAATCGAACTCGTGGTTCACAAGCCCGATACTTTAATCAATTAGCTGTCATGATGTTAAATGAAATCGGTTGATACAAATAATATAACAAAACATTTAAATCGTCAGCTTTTGACGTTGTGTCTTAAAAAGTGTAAGGCTTGATGTAGTGAGTTACCTTAAATCCTTTACAACGTGGTGCTGCACCTCAAAAATATTGTTTTATAGTATTGATACGCTTATAATACGTAAAATCATAAACACAAACGAAAGATATGCAATAAATTATTGTTTTTGTGTGTTCATAAAGACGTAACTATATAAAGATTGAATACTATAGATTCCTTATTTTACGCGAGTACTTAATTCTGCGATTGAACGGTTTTGTATCAAATCGCGAGAATATAAAATCGCGAACGCCGAATTTTTATCATAATTCCAAATAGTTTACATCTGTCCGAAAAATTAAAGCGAGATTTTAAAATCCGCGAGATGTGCTTCTCGCGATTTTACGCGGATATTAATTCCTCGCGTTTAATTAGGAATTTACAGTATTATGATTACAATATTATTTTCAAACAGCATGAATGGAACTTCCGGAAGCCCATTGGTGCCAGGTGAAAAAACAATCATATATGGCGGTCAATTTTTAGTGCGGCCTCCAGATAATTATATGGCGGCCGCCAGATAAAATATTATTCTTAAGTAGGAACCAGTAAGTAGTGCAAGCAAAATAGATTAGAGAATTACTTTTTTGATTAAATACAAGTAAATATTTTGCAAATCAAATTGGTTCATTGTACGATTGATTCAGGGGTTTTCATAAAATTTAATCTAATTGATTTATTTGTTTAAAGGGAATTTTATAATTTCGATGCATTCGATTAAAATTGTTGGCATCTTAAGGCCTCATCATCAGGGCGGAGGCAAATATGTAAAAAGACATTTTTTCAAAAATTTTCTTCTCTACTCCTACAAAGGTGGAAAAAAAGCTAAATGCATGGTTAAAATACACATGAAACCCTCTACCAAAATTGTAAAATTCATGGCCCCTAGGTCAGGTGTTCAGACCCTAGGGTGGGGCCCATATGGCCATAAAGTGAACAACTATTAAATCTTGAAAAATCTTCTCATCTCATCTTCTCCCATAAAAATTTAAGAAAAACTAAATGAAATGTATGGTTGTTATGTTTATACAATCCTCTACCTAAATTATGAAATTCATGGCCCCTGAGTCAGGGGTTCATGCTTTAGGGCGGGGCCAATATGGCTGAGAAAAATCTGAGAAAATATTCTTCTTTCTTCCACAGTATTTGGAGATAAACGGAATGCATGATTATGATGTTTATGAAGCCCTCTACCAAAATTGGGTAACTCATAGCCCTGGTTTAGGGTTTCAGACCCTTGTGCGGGATCGAAATGGTCATATATTGTATAATGAATTTTTTTTTAAATCTCACTCTTTCTAAATTGTGAAGTTCATGACCATTGGATCAGGGGGTTCAGGCTCTTGGGTAAGGCCAGTATTGCCAAATAGTGAAAA
The DNA here is from genome assembly GCA_016163765.1 of Magallana hongkongensis. NCBI lineage: Eukaryota > Metazoa > Mollusca > Bivalvia > Ostreida > Ostreidae > Magallana > Magallana hongkongensis. The sequence continues at coordinate 26,729,338 of WFKH01006014.1, read as the reverse complement.
TGTATCAATTTTTATAATATTTTCTACCGTACCTTTACAGTCGTGGGAGATAAACTAAATGCATTGTTATTTTGACCACAATGTCCTCTTCTTTAATTGTGAATTTTTTTATTGATCAACCGTTCACACTGGGCATTTATATTCTAATTAAACTTTTGGAATTCTCTGTCTGATATATTAGAAATTGATTAAGAATTACATTCAAGTAAGTCATTAAATTATGTTTAAGAAAATATAATCTTGAAGAATGTGCTACTAAAAATGGTATAATTTGGAAAGATAATTTTTCTTGCTTTTCTTCTTTGTAGCATGTATTGTCTTGTGTGTTTTCATTGGGAAATTTTCACAAATATGAAGCAGTGTTGTTCATCAATGTCACATCTATATTCAACATAGAGAAGACAGTACTATAACTCTGTTGATATCTCGTCTTGTGTAGCTATAGTACTGACACGCCCGAATTTCAATCCTGAGACGTGTGAATGTTCCTGCCAACTCCTGCCATTATAATGCAAATGTCAAATGTAGTTTCTTTTTAAACTTTTTGAGGTTATTACATTCGCACCTGTTTTAAGAGGCCACTTGTGGGAAAATGACAAACAGACCACTTAAGACAGCTTGCTACTTATTCCAGGTTTCAAATTAATGAAGAAAAAATTCTGAGAATATTCATTTTTAAACATATTTTCATCACATTCAACAAAATAAGAAGTTATAAGTCACATGAAATCCTTTTGATTTTACACAGATTTCTTAAAAAAAAGTCTTCTTGTGTATTTTGTTTTTTGTGTTGTGGAGATAATTTACAAATTATTGTATCACAAAATCATGACATGATCTCCGATATCGTACGTGAGGGTGTGCTTGTTTACCAAGCTACAGCCATTTTCTTATTTTCTAAATAAGAAGACCTCTTCCTAGCTTCCATTTCATATAAATTTATTCACAATCCTTGATTTTTACTCAGAATTCGTCATGAATAATAGGGCTAATATACATGTTAAGCGCAAGACTAGCCATTTAAAACCTTTGTAATGAATTGAGTGTGTAAACAACACAAAACAGGTGTTAGAATCAATCATCTCATTAAATCTTAGCAGAATTCAAATTACACACACACTTATTTGTTATTTACCTCATTATCAGTTGTTTAAGTTTGGCTTCTTTAGATCCGAGGTCATGTGTCACAGTCAGAAGTCATGTGACAAAACAGACAAAATGGCAGTTGAAATGAGGCATGTTGAAAGCACAAAACTTAAAAACACAGGCCGCTGGTCGCGTTTGACAGATGGCCGCTTAAATGAGTTAAAATATATTAAAAAACTAAGCGGGCGGGATTGAAACTGGCCGCTCATAGAGAGTAGCCGCTGAATAACGGTGGCCGTAACAGCAGGTGCAACTGTATACGATATTATTTAATGAACGATTGAAAATTAGCTTCGTACAGTAAACCAAACGACTGAGTTTTAAAGAAAAGATCCTCACCCACACCTTAGAAAGTTAATTAAAACGGAATACAGTATATATTGTAACGATATGTTTGCAAAATTACTCCAATGTTTTAAATGAATTTAAAAGGTGAATTTTTTTGCAAATATACGGAATGGAATGTAAATATAGAGATCTAAAGCAAAAGTAATTTATCGAACGTTTATTAAGATGAAAAGTGAGCAAGAAAGAAGAACATTATTAGAACTAATTACTACTCTATTTAGTAATTTAAGAAAAGTATGATATATTCTGATTACAGCTTGTTACTAGAAAATGATGTATATTTATTAATATATATATTGGCTGGTCAAAGGAAAACTCCAATCCAAACCTTATCTCCTTGATTTAGTTCACTAGTGTCATTTTGCTACAGGGAAGCCGTGCTTTAGAATGCAAGTAATAACAATAGTTCCATGACTTGATCTGGTCGTTCACGAAAAGTGAAGTGTAGGCATATTGACCTTGGCATGCAAGAATTGTCCAGCCAAACACGTAGATCCCGCCGCTAGGGGTCGTGAAAATTCCGGTAGAGTCGTGTATCCCAGTCCTTCGTTCAGCTCAACTGCTTCGAACACAATCCGTGCTTTTCGACAAGATTTCTTTGATGATCTTTTAACCGGATATCAAAAGCAACCGTTCGGTGATCTAAAATCATCGTAAGAAAATAGGTCAGAAACACGTATATGTATCATTTATGTATAGTTTTACATACTTATAGTACGTAGTTTTAAGACATTTTCCATGGGAATTTAAGTTGCATATAGTTGGAGCTATATATATGCAAAGACCGGACGTAGACAAACGTACGCATAAAAAGTGAAGATTTTTTTTTAAAAAATCACTATTATTATTCCGATCGTTTAACAAGAGACACGGTAAAAACATGAAACTTGAGAAAATACAGTCTTGATAATAAATTACTAATACTCTCACTCATCTTGGATGTCTTAGAGGTATTTATACAGTTGTTTCTTACACATCCAACAGCCAGACAGGTTTCCTCCACGCTTTTATAATCCTCTCTGAATAATTTCAGACCTGGTTTTGGTGACACATTGTTACACAGTCCACATTGTACTGTGATCATTAGTACGACAAAAGTCAACAACATCCTTAAACTAATCAAATTTAAAGATGTACAGAAATTTAACTATTATAATATGAAATAAAAAACATACCAATATTTCATGGCAATGTGAACATTTCATTGTATAAATAAAAAAAAAATAAAGTTATCAAATGATTCCTTTGTATACTAGTATATGTACTGATAAGCAGACGTGTTTGAGAATAGAACAGACCAGAATATTCTTTAGAAAAACGAATCCTTCCAAATTTGCCAAGGATATCTCACAGTTGTTGAAAATAGTATTTTATAAAGTTAGCATATGAGTTTTTTGCAATAAATAAATTCATAATTTAGAATTTTTCTTTCTCAAAGTAAAGAGACAAGCAAATATTGACACGAATTTCAGTACTTACTTGTATAGCAAATCTTTTTCAACTTTAAAGAGTATGTACAATATTAATTTTGCAGATCCATTATATATATACTCATTTATAGAATTGTCACCTTACGTTTTGTAACAGCTTGGACATTAAACTGCAATATAATATTATACAACCAATATATAAAAAACATGAGATTATATACTAAAGGTTAAAGGGCATTAGATAAATGATATGAATGTTTAAAGATATTTATGCCAAATTAAACAATAAATGAGGGATGTAAAATAGAAATTTAAGTCAGTTAATATCATTAATTGAATGAAAAAGAACTTTCTCAGAAATCAATAATCACAATCAATAATTGAAGTTACGAGATGACAGAATATTTACTGTAAAGAGAAACAGTGAATTTTTAATCCATATTTATAAACGATTTTCATGTGTGGTTTATCCCCAAAACATTTCAAACAAGAGTTCGCATCGAGATCTTGTTTACTAAAATAAGCAACACCACGTTCAAAATAAGGAGCCATGCGGCAACGCACTTTGAAACATTTTTGATAAGGACCATACGACGTACTTTGAAAAAAATTCAAATTTTGCTAAATTAACGCAGTTTGAAAAATGTGTATGTACATATGAAATTCTGAACTTCCTTTCTACACGTTGACAGTACGATGATTTGTACACACGAATATGATCTGTTGTCCTTCTGAACGTGGAGGGGACAACCAAATATACAGTCCAATCAGCAGTAAGTCATTCAGATTGATCAAAGGAAGAGGGTCCATTACCCCTCATCTTTTCTTCCCAAATATATCATCTTCAGCAAACTTGAGTAAACGTGAAAGAACTGAAAAAGGGATAAGCGTTGCTGTAAATAAAGTACAATGGAATTGAAAAATCGAGCTGACCAGACAATAGTTTTCCCTGGTATGATGCAAAATCTGTAGATGTCTAAACATAACCCATCTTCTCAAATTCAAACCAAATAAACCTTTTTATTCTTAAAATCAGAGCATTGTACAGCTATTAAAGGATTATCAACTAAAATTTTCTTGCCTTGATATTCAAAAATATCGTATTGTGTTTAATTTACATAACCAATGAAAAAAAAAATCCAGACATTGATCTCCATAAAACTATCAATTTTGTTTCTGGCATAGCCAAATGTTTTGAACCAAGTGATAGTTCTTAAAGTAGTAAACATAATTTGCTCCATACATAATCACAAGGTTAAGGACAGTTGTCGGTGTAACGAAGAATATTAACCCGGGTTGAAAATTGACCCGGGGGTCATTTTTCAACGTTGAAAATTGAGACAAAAAGTCGTGAAATTTATACCCATGGTCATTTTTCAAAAGCTTGAAAAAAACTTTTAAACTCTGCTTACCTCGTCGACACGTTGAAAATTGACCCTGTTAAAAATTGACTCCGACTTCAGAGTTTTGAAACTGTTTTTGAACTGAACTGGAACTAGCTCTACACGGTTTTAATATAGATGTTTATACTTAAAAGTTTCAGTTTTAAAATTTTAATTCATTCGTACTGTCCGATACATATGCGGACGTTGCTGATTTGTTTTAGGTTGATTTGTCCGATTACAATCATTCAATATTAAGACTGAAAACTTGGCATCCATTCATTATACTATGTAAATAAAGCTAAGAAGGTAACATTTTGCTTCTCTGAATGGGACGGGCGAGTCGGGCTAGCGATGTTTTTGGACATAGACTCGATTTTCATTCCCTCATGGGACAGAATTTATTAGTCTTTACTATCAGAATTTTTTTTTTGTAGCTTTAAAGAAAATAGGTTATTTGTTTCAAGTGTCCTAAGACAGAATACAAATTAATATCTCTCAAAAACTGACATCAATCTCAACTGTTCCCTTTATCGGGATATAATGATTGTCCCTTAATTGATGTAAACTTGTCATAATCTCTGATAAATATGTCCAACAAATACTGGCCGTTAACGTTATTTTTTAGGCAAATCGACATAGCTTAATTTCACGGGCACCTGACGTTGTATATTTTTCTAAGTATTTAAGTAAATCATTTATTTTAGTGACCTGTGTATCTTTTACAATTGAATAGTATGCAATTACATAAATCAAACGCCCGGCCCATTGGACCTATAAGTCACTGTTTACACTAAGTAATAATTTTAATATATGCGCGAGAATTTACTTCAAATTGTCTTAATTTAAATGCAGAATATATAAAATTTGCAGTTTGTCTTGGAAAATTACAAACGAGAGTTTGAAATAGGTTGTCTTGAGTTAAATAAGAATTAATTATTGGAAAATTAACAATTTGATAAAGTTCACTTCTGAGATTGTTATATAGAGTACATTTTAGAAGAAAGTGGAATTCGTCCTCTGTTTCGTCCAAGTTACAGAATTTGCATATGCGCTCAGTGACAGGTTCACCCCGAAATCGTCCGGTCTCTATCCTCAGCGGTAGTACCCCACACCGAAATGGTGGTATTGTTGATCTAACATGTTTAGGAATGTTCATTGAGATGTAATTTTCTAGGCAAAAATTTTATAATCTAATCTAATAATGTAAAATATATACCCTCTACCTAATAGTACTGTATTATTAGGTAAAGGTTATATATATGTTTTATTATTAGAAAAATATATAATGTCAGGTGCATGTGCTTAATTTTGAAAAGTCAGGATATTTCCCTGACAAAATAATAAATGACAGTTGTCATATTTTTATTTGACAAGTCGTCAGCACTTTTTGTTTAATTTATATTCGACTTAACAATAATTTTTCGTAAACTTGCCAGATAACCTATCTTTAAGCACCAGCCGACTTTCTGCATATGCACAGTTCTTTTTTAAAAAACACAATTTATCTTTTTTATTTTGAGTTCAATTTCATTACCTACGTATTGATGTGAAACACAGACACCTGACGTTATATATTTTTCTCATAATAAAAACCGTATACCTATTACATTAATAATGTAAGTGCCTGTGATAGGAAGGTCCACCACCTACTTCGACCCGTCGCATGATCCTCTACTTCATTATCATGTACGAATTTTTTTTTTATTAAAAAATGCAATTGACCATTTCATTGTCGAAAACAATTATGATTCATAAACTTCTGTTAAGATTTTGTGATCAAAGCTATTCAGAAACTATAGAAGCAAAATTACGTTATTGTCATCCTGTACAGAAATTAGATTGCAGAATTGTTTATGCTTAGAAAAAAATAACGACTTGTTTCAATCTTGTTCATCATATTTAGTAATATCTTGATTTAAACTATTAGCACATTTTCACAGCAAAATATTGACTTTCAGGATATATATAGTTACTACAGCATTCTTCAGGACCGAGTATCCATGAAAATATACATGTACAACATGTCTCAAATCTCTAACATTTCCGAGATACTAAAATTACAAATGTTAGAGGAAATGAATTTAAAAACAAAAAGAAGATTGTTCGGGTTTTTTTTCTCTTAAGTAAAATTCTATGAAGAGAATATTGTTAGTGTATAGTCATATTGTAAATTTGTTATTACTGGGTGGGCGTAAATACAAAATCTAGAGAATCACAGTTTTAACATACTTAGTGGGTGCAAGAACAAAAATGACAATAATGTTATATTGTAAATTTTGTATTAACACCGACCCAGATTTTCAATGATGAAATAATATCACAATTTCAATTTACTGGGTGAATGTAAAACCAAATTAAATACGTATGACGTATTGTAAATTTTTATTTTGTTTATCTATATTTGTATACCTATCCAGCAAATAAAGAAACCGGTTTCACTGAATTGAATAGTTTATCGTGTAACCATGTATACCAATATTCTTATTAAAAACACAATTTTTAAAATCACACAAAACAATTATACGCGAAAAGCTCACTTTGAATAAAATATATAGTTACAATGTAATACATATTTGATGGGATAATATTAACGAAACATAATCAATGAAATGTTTCATTTTTTACGTCCGACTGTTAAAACATGTAAACATGTAAATCTCAAGAAAAAACATTAAACAAAACTGTAAAATTTTTGGTTAAATAAATCCAATTATAAATATCAATTCCTTAATTTGTGCTTATTTGCCGTTGAATTTTAGATATTTTCTTTCAAAGCGTTTTTCTAAATTTAACTAACTTTGAAAAAAATCTTTAAAGTGCGTAATTTAATAAATACATAAAAGAAAGTTGTTTTGGCTAATTTTAAATGAGTTTGAGTTTGTGATTCTAGTGTGATTGAGTTTGTGATATTTTTTTTTATTTCATATGTGTGATTTTCAGCAAAAATATATCATTATATATGAAGTTAAGTATTGTCCTTAAAATCCTTAATTAGAAATAAAATCAGGATAAATATAATAAGTTTTAATTGTAATTAAACTCGATATTTTAAGAAAAAGCATTCTGTTTGAAATGTATCATAGTGTAAATAATCAATAGTATTTAAACTTACATGAGAGGGAGAATGCAGGAGTTGGCATTACAAAAACAAAACATTGTCGATGTGAATGATGACTATAATAAATTAAATTCTACAATTAAAATATTTGAACAAAAATTAGTTTTGATGCATATGGGTTACATTAAGGTGGTTCATTACATCTTCAACTTGTTTCTCAAATCAGTAGAATATTACTTGATTATGAAAGATAGCATGATGCACAAGAAGTATATGTCAAATAGGTGAAAAATATGCAATTTAGGAAAATAATTATTATCAAAAATTTAATGAACAAAAGCCCAAGACCGATTCGAACCTGTTATCTACGGTTCACAACCCCGAAACTTTAATCACTGAGCTATGATGATATTCAACAAAACCGATTGATACAAACAATTTAAGAAATCATATAAATCGCTATCTTATCTTGTGACGTAGTGTCTTGAAAAATATAAGTTTTGATGCAGTGAGATACCTTAAAGTTGCCAATTTGCTTCTATCGGTAATTTCGACTTGAGGACTATTCAATGCAATTGTAAAAAGAAGATATACTGAACTCTTGTATGATGAAATTAGTTGGGAAAAAATGCTGATATAACGGAGAGTTTATCTGTGTTTCGTTTAGTTTGTAAGTCCTAGAGCTAATTTCAATAAGATGCATCTTGGGGTTTTAAGCTCGTTTATTCATGACTAATCAATATTAACTTTTCAAATGCTATTTTGCCAATCTTCATTTTTCACTCAAATCGGACCATATGGTTTCATAAATATCGTATTTAATTTAGCAATCAGTATATTATTCAATTTAAATGTAGAGCAGTCTATACCAGGAATTATATTTCATGTTTCATGCAGTCTTATTATTTACATGTCCTGTATTGCCTCGGCTTATTTTGGAGTCCAAATATGTTAATACTGAATTGGATTGAAATTGTTTATTCTGCAAAATGTATATAAACCAAGGTGTATTAATTAAACTATATATCATCATAAAAATAACTTCAAAATTGTATTTTTTAAATCCCTACACCAATGTATACATGTATCAGCTTCAATTATTTGCAGTGAGTGAAGCTTTAAAGTCAGAAAATAAGATTATCAGTTAAGTAAATTTCTACTTCTTGAATAAATATAGTTTTGTAGTTCTTAAGGATATTTTGCTGCTTTTAATGAGTGATGGAGACAAGGTGATGGCGGATAAAAGACTCTCTCGGTATTCCTGAACGCCACTTGCTCCCACCTGCTGTTCACGTTGGACTTTGACACAGAGGGAGAAGAGTTGGGCAGGAACGACAGCTTTTACGAGAGTGGAGTGGCCATCATCTTCTCAGATCTGGTACAAATGTAACCATTACCAACTTCAGTGCTGTCTGGCTTATAATAACTTTATGTTTAATTTAGTGTATGAAAATGCATATCAACGCTCTTATTTGCTTAAGATTGGCAAAACAGCATTTTAAAAAATGGATTGTTGAAAACTTTGAATAAATCTTTGTTACATTATTCATTGTCTTCACTTTACATTGCATGACAACCGTTAAAATATGGCGTTGATATACTTTGTCTGATATATTGATACTGATTTTAAAAGAAAGAAAATATTAACTTTAAAAAATGATGTTATCAACGGTATCTACGTTATCTACGGTATAATTTATCAAAATCATTTTTTATAATTAAATTTTTTGTTGCACGTATTGTCTTGTATGTCTTTTTTTTCTGGTAAATTTGCACACCTGTTAAACATTCCTCTGATTCTTGTGCGTATTCACTTTTATACAACTTGTTTGTTAAACAGTTGCAATGCTCTTATAAGAATGAAAAAGTAAGTTTGTGACCATATTGTAAAAATAAAAATATCATAAACAAAATTCAGTTATCGAAAGTTTATTAGAATGAACAGTGACAAAGAAAGATGCACATCATTAGAATAACTTCTCATCTAGTATTTTGAATAAACTATATTTTATTCTGATTACAGTTTGTAACCAGAAAATGAGGTATACTTATAGTACATATTTGCTGGTCCAGCAAAAACTCCGATCCAAACTTTGTCTCCTTGCTTTAGCTTTACTACTGTCATTTTGCTACATGGAAGCTGTGTTTTAGAATTCACGTCACGACAATGGTTCCATGACTGAAACTGGTCGTTCACAACAACTGAAGTGTAGGCATATTGACCTTGCACTGCAAGAACTGTCCAGTCAAACACGTAGATCCCACCACTAGGGGCCGTGAAGACTCCGGTAGAGGCGTTGTATCGTAGTCCTTCGTTCAGGTCAACAATATCAAACACAACCTTAGCTTTAGTGACAAGGTTTGTTTTGTGATCTTTCAGCCGAACATCAAAAGCAACCACTCCATGATCTGAAAGTAAGGTTATACACATGTATAAACCACCATGAACAAAGAAGATAGATCAAATACGCATATCGTATTAATATACAGGTTTCACAGTATTGATACCAGTTGATCATAGTTTTAAAATCAGTTTCTAAAGCATAACAAAAAATGTTCTTTGTTTAGAGTAAACGGTACTTTTATTATTTCTTGATAGAGGCAAAATAATTTTAAAGAGAGTTCGAGAAAATGTACTAATTGTTTAGGGTTTTTTTTCTCTATCTTTTTGACAACAGGAATCGAAAAATAACAACCAAAATCATTCTTGAAGAATAAATTCAACTTTAGTAATACTCATACTCGTCGTAGAAGTATTTTTACAGTTGTTTCTGACAAATCCAACAGCCAGACAGGTTTCTTCTACACTTTTGTAATCCTCTATGAATAATTTCAGACCTGGTTTTGGTGACACCTTGTCACACAATCCACATTGTATTATAACTATCAGTACGAGAAATGTCAGAAACATCCTGAAAATAATCGACATTTTCTGTGTATAAGTCCAATAAAGCACATAGAGATTACACAGACTTTATCTTCAAGTATAAAAGTGAATAAAACCATTTTAAAGAATTCATGATTAGAAATTAAACATGAATAATGTTGAAGGCAATGAGGAGGATAAATGTAAAAGTACAGTCATGTATATTCCAATAACAAAATATATCTATTTTTACTTAAAAAAAAAAAACCCACCACAATTAGCGTTAGAGCAAAGTTAGAAAAAACAGTACTTACTTGTAAGCTAGGCAATTTTTAGTTCCTACCAGTAAATGCTATGTACAATAGGTTTGAAGAACCATTTTATATATACTTCATTTAAAGTGAAAGATAATGTTACGTTTTGTAACAGCTTGGATATTAAACCGAAATATAATGCTAGACCTGATATAAAAGCAAGGGTTTACATACTGAAGGTACATAAACATTAAATAAAATGCTATATAAAAAACCTGTATTTTGCAATTTTAGACACCAGACCCAAATTTTGTCGAATATGATAAGCTCATTCTGACAAATGCGACAGATTTTTGGTATAGAGTGCTGCAATATTCACTTGTATTCACGGCGATTTTTTGTATCAAGATCGTGTTTTCTTATATAAAGTTTTAAATTACTTTCAACTGTGATAGAGTTTATCTTGTAATTTGCATAAAGTTATCAATTATATAGCTTGATGAAAAAAACCTACAGTATTAATTACATTAAAAATATCTCTCCATTACGGCAAACTTATATTAAAACTATATGAAATGGTATCTGCGGCGAAATCAATCATAGAAATGGGAATGTGAAAATACATAAACGCTAAGGTGTCTCTTCTACATGATACTAATTGTTTGGACTAGAATGATGCTCGTCATTGGATAAAAAGCATCACGCATAATTGCTGTCTATATTTGTTTACGCCAAGTAGCAAAAACTAGACAGGAGAACGGCGACCAGAACGCCTTTATTCATTGCATTTGTTTTTTATTTGCATACCAAATTTGGTCCTTGGCAAAACAAAACACTTATTATGATTCTGTAATTGTTAGTTATAAGCTGTAAGTTACTTGTTACAGACTGTCAACAGAAAATGTCGGTCACTTTGTTAAGGTCAAGAGAAGGTTTATTCTGTGGAATATTCTGAGAAAGCCAGTAACACACGCATATGTATACTTAGTAGTAATCATTATGACATTTACGTCTAAACAGCTAAAGAGTATTTTTGGCCTCTAACAGAATCGATCTAGATTTATGATAATTTTGAGGTCACACTATGCCTTGCTTATTTGTTTAACTCATTTAAAATATACGTATTTTAGTCTAAATGTATTGTCAAAATATAAAAAAAAAATGGTTTGCGGCCTTTGTATTCCATGCGTCCATGTGTTTCTTCCTTTAAATCAATGAATTTGTGCTATTCATGGATTCATATAGTATTAAAAATAATACGATTTTGCTTTTTTCATAATATCTATCATAGAATAAAGACTGATTTTGATATACATTGTATAACGATGACGGTGATAGGTGATGCCTCGTCGAGTTGAATATACTCTGTGATTTTTCATTACTTACTTATTTTAAAATTGTTTTATTTATCAATTACTTTGTGATATAAACTAATATTAACAGTTTACGCCCTAGTATAAAACCGGTTCGCGATTTGTGAAGCAAACAATACTCCAACACAGTTTATTTGTGCATAAAGTCGTGTCCAATGAAATCTTTTCTTACATAAAACAGTATTTTTATAGGAATAAGGAACATTTTTGCTCCGAATTAGTAAAATATTTGAAACAAAAGTCCCGTGTTCTTTGTTTATTATTATCAGTAAACAAAAAAATGTCTTTAAAATTATAAATATAATTTAAAAGACTTATACAACTGTATTTTTATTACAGTTTATAACCAGAAAACGACGTATAATGTCTATGTATATAAGCTGGACCTTGGTAAACTCCAATCCAAACACTATCTTCTTTCTCGAGTTTCACAACCGTCATTTTGCTACAGAGAAGGTATATCCGTCCGCTACTACAATAGATCCAGGTCTTAAACTGGTCGTTCACGACAAGTGACGTGAGGGCAGATTGACCTATCCATGCAAAAGTTGTCCAATCAAACACGTAGATTCCGCCGCTAGGGGCAGTGAAGATCCCGGTAGAGGCGTTGTATCCCCGTCCTTCGTTTAGATCAACCATTTCGAACACAACCCGCGCTTTTTCGGCAAGATTTTTTAAACCTCTTTTAAACGGACATCAAAAGCTACCATTTGAAAATCTAAAATTAAGGTATATATATATATATATATATATATATATATATATATAT
>WFKH01006014.1:26702904-26716309 GCA_016163765.1 Magallana hongkongensis | reverse complement strand
TTACTTCTTATCTGGTACATTGGGCTATGCCGGAAACGAAAATGATTATATATATTGATAATGATTGATATATATTGATAATGGAGATCAATGTATTACATATTTCAACTGGCTTCAATTGTATGTGCTTGTAAACAAACATTATGTGAAAAAAGGATACGTTAGTTATGTTTATCAAAAACAATGATCTTATAGAAGATGAGTACGAGAAAGAAAACCCCACACCCTAATGCCTATTTTTAAGTTTATAATAATTCAATGTTTGTCAGTGTATTTTTTTTTTTATAATGAAGTGATTTATAATTTGAAAAGAGGGTTTATGTAGAAACTCTCACACATTCTTTAGCATACCATTGGAGAAATTACTGTTTGGCAAGTTCGTTTTTTTTCAATATCACTGTACTTAATTTGCAACAAAGCATATTTCTTTTTCCAATCTTAAACGTTTACTCCAAGTTGCTGAATAACATGTTTTGGAAGGAAAAATTAGGGGTAGTGGACCTTCTTCCTGTAATCAATTAAATGATGTACTGGTAATTGACCTGTATCTTTGGTTAACCCCAACCCAGTCTCCATCCCCGTTCTTAAAAACGGTAAATTCGATTTACTAGTGTTAGCAAATCATCATACTATAGACAAATTTGAAATTCAATTCCAGAATTTGTGATTTATACATATTTTTTCAAAGCGCGTTAAGTGTCTCGATACTAAAAAATGTTGATGTACATTCATAACGCACTTTGAAAAAATTTTTTAAAGTGGGTTAACTTGGTCCCAAATTTAACGCACTTTGAAAATTTTTTTCAAAGTGCGTTGATTTGGTCCCAAATTTAACGCACTTTGACAATTTTTTTCAAAGTGCGTAATTTTTTCAAAGTGCGTTGCCACACTGCTTCAACAAATACAGTACGATGGAAAGAATCTAAAGCCTAAATTTATCGGGGTGTTTTGACAAATTGTTTAAGCCAGAATAAAAGCAAATGACCAAAATGACAAGTAATTATTACAAACGACCTAACGTTTACGGTTTTAAGATATGTATAAAATGACTGTATTAGACAATTCACAGTAAGTTAACTTTAGAATAGCAATAACTGAAATTGTGGTTTAAATGATAACAAAATGATAAGATTAGGAAATAGTGATATCATGATGGTTTTTGTTGGTACGCATTTTAATGGCGTATGATTAGTATGTGGGTGCTCCGGGTCAATGCACGTATGCAAGTTCTTCAGCTTAACGAGGATGAGCTAATGATATTTTTGACTTTAAATATTTCCCCTTTGTAAAATTATCCTGGTTAACACATTTTTAGAATAAGTCTGGGTTTTTTTCCAAAAAATAAACGGAAATGTCTCAATATTTTCCAAACAACCCTTGCATTTTTTTTATTGTATGGTTTCTGTTTCGATCGCTCCTCAGCTGCTACTAGGGTATATAAACCTGTCGAGAAAGTTATGATCGGTTTCTTTCCTGATCGAGGTGTATAGGTTGCATGGACTTCTATATGCATAAACTACACTTTGTAGTTATATATTTGTAAAGAGGTAATAAAGGAAACTACAATCAATAAAAAATAAAAGAGGGTATATTCTTTGAAAGAATTCCCAATGTACGCGCATTATCTTGCACATATAAATGTTGTGCTGGCTTACTTCGCGTACACATCGAACACGTGTGTCGTTCATACAGATTGCATAACGACTACGTCATATTGTAGACCCTGGCATCACTACATCCAACAAATAGTAAATATGCGATAGTAAATCCAAGAAAGTAACAATGTGTTGTCGTTTTTATCATTTTCTATAAAAAAAAAAACTCTTCTTTTTCTGAAGTCCATGCTGTCATTGCACGATTAACTACAGTGTGTGGATGGCACATATGCGATGATATACTGTACAAAAGATGAAAAACGTTTTACAATGATAGAGAATTTTTGAAATATGTGTGCCTGGATTTTAGTCTGTTTTATTTCGTCTTTTATTTAATAATCTTTACCAGTGCAGTGGTTGTCATATTTCTTTTTAAAAAAGGTTTCTACAAATATTTCCGTCCAATGTAACGTGTTGGGAGATGAAATACTTGAATGCGGTTAAGCATAAATAGTGCTCTCGGCTTTGTATAGGGCGTGTGTAGCGATGAGAGTAACAATAAAATTCAAAAACTACTATGGCGGTAGTTGGAGATAAAAGAGAAATAATGTGTATTTACGAATTCATGTCAGCTTTAAATTATTAAATGACATGTTCACATATGAAGATAATTTGCTATCCATCGAACGGAGCGCACACTGTCTTGGCAAAAAAAAACCTGTTAAACATTCTTAAAGAATATAGTTTCGAACTTATTCTTTTGAGCATTACAAACAATAAGAATTTTATTATTCTGAAAATGTAAGGTAAATATGTAAAATATCTGACCAAGTTAAAATCAGTGAAAAAAAAGAACATGCCTTTTTTTTTTTTTTTAAACGTGATATAATAAAGCATGATCAAAGCATAAACCTATAATAAAAATTGTAATTTGCAATGAATGCTTATTTTTGGATGTCGTCGGTCCTATAACACACCAGGTTGCGCCGTCACCAATTATTTAAATCACTCAACTCAGTCCTGAACTCAAATCCTTAAAAGAAAAGTACATAAATTTGAGGTCAAAACTCAGACTTGAGGCTGAGTATTGACTTGAGGAAAGTTGGTGACGGCGGGGTCAGGTCGCGCAGACAAAATGAATACCGCGCGTTAGCGCGGTATGATAATTTATCTGCACGGCCTGGTGTGTTATAAGACCGACGACATCCAAAAATAAGCATTCACTTCTTATATTTATATTCATATTGATGTTTATTTGTAAAAAATATTTGTGTATCGTCGCTTTAAAGCCATTATATACGCTCTTAGTCAGGGATATGAAACATAAATGGAACGGCCATATTAACATGTTATCTAGTTCGCTTCCGCGACTAAAAATATAGTGCCAGAAACTTTATCCAGAAAAATCTTTTTTATTAACGAATAGATATGATTTAACGATTATTTTTCATAAGTACATATCAAATTGGTTATGTAAGTTTGAACGTTTCATTTAATATAATAAATATATTCAAAACGCGTGGTGAATACGATGAATACTTGTGCTCAAGCGACGTGACCGGGCTAAGTGTGTTTATGGGAAATTGAACGTCGCAGATTTCCAATGCAAACATAAGGGGAAATATACACTGAATGTAAATATAATTAGTTATACTCATGTTCGTCTTAGTAGTATTTCTACAGTTGTTTCTGATAAATCCAACAGATAGACAGGTTTCTTCCACGCTTTTATAATCCTCTCTGAATACTTTCAGACCCGGTTTTGGTGACACTTCTTCACACCATCCACATTGTAATGTGATTATCAGTACGACGAATGTCAAAATCATCCTGAAATTTGACGATGTTCAGAAAATCAGCAATTTAGATAAGATATTCTTTTGTTTAAATGAGCATCAAATGTTTCATAGAAAAGTGAATACTTGCTCGGATAAACCGAGAGTGAATTTCAACCTACTACTTACTAATAAGTGGTAGGTTGAGAAAATTTTATGCATATACTGAAACGCAAACATATTGAAATAGAGGAAAGGAACTAAACATGCAATGATTTATTTAACTGAAAATGCATCCTCCCAAATTTGCTAAGTATCTCCCGCAGATTTTGAATACTAGTAAATAAATATATATTTCATTGATTTGTAATTTGAATTATTCTGAGAAAACAACCCGATAGCTTTTTTGTATCAAGGGATGTACGCTGTATATTTACAAGTATGGATTTTTATTTTGTCTCTTTTTTCCTTTTTTTCTTAAAGTACAATGACATATAAATCTTCTAGTCTTAGTATAAGTGTTCGCCACAATACGAAGAATTTCTCTTTTATGAACTATGCAACTTTATATAACCATTTTAAAGGTTTTATGATAAGAATTAGAATGATATTAGGTTGACAGCAATAATTAATAATTATGTGAAAGTACATTTAAAACAACAAATGGTATAGTTTTAAAACAAAAAAATCAACTAAATTTTAAAGATAAATTTAGCACTCACGTACTTGTAAATACGGCAACTTCCAGTCTAACCGGTAAATGATATACAGTATATGTACGATCAGATTGAGGAACCATCATATATATACCTTATTAAAGGAAACACATTATTTTACCTTTTGCAACAGCTTGGACATTAAATTGAAATAAAACACTAGAACTTATACATAAAGAAGCAAAAGTATATATAATTGTTTATTTTTTTAGGCAGTCCAAAGATTATCTATGTTTAACTTCACCCGTGCGCGGATGTTAAGGAGAAACTGTCCTTTTAAAAAACAAACAAACCCCAATATTCGATTTTATTCTAACAGTTCAATTTTTCATTTTGCAAGTAAAATACTGCAGTCTGTAGAAATACGATTTTTTAGGGCACACTATTGATTTTACATCGGATACTCAATGGGATTGTCTTTACATCTGAATAGAAAGATCATTAACAGCTATTCTACATGTAATTTGTAAGTCTCAAATCTCTGTTTTTTCCTCCTATTAAGCTGTATATTCACCTTTTTACGCTACATTGATTCACTGAATATTCATGGTTGACCAAACTTTATTTTTTTACACTCCGAATTGGACCATACAGTTTAAAAAAATATAATATACTCAATTAGCAAACCCTTGTTAAATCATTAATATATACAGTAGTATTTCTCTTTCATTTTCCAAGTGTCTATACCAGGAATAATGTAAATTGCTACTAGTATTGTAAATATTCTAAAGACATTAGCGGGCAATTACACGTAAATACTTCAATTAAATGTATATGTTATCAATAGTGCATAACATAGACTCTTAGAATATCATTATAAAAATGATGTCGAAATTGTAATTTTATTATTCTCTATACCAAACATCAAGTATCAGCTTCAATTGTTTGCAGTGTATCTAAGATAAAATATTTTTTTTCAAAGGTGTTACATCTTCAAAGATTTGTGGTAATGGTAATACTTTTGCTTCTTTTAAGTACTGCTGACCCTCCTGGTTTATCTGAACGCCACTCATTCCACCTGCTGTTCACGCTGGACTGGACTTTGACACTGAGGGAGAAGGATCTGGTAAGGACCACAGCTTCTACGATAAAGGAGTGGCCATCATCTCCTCATAGCTGGATAAATGTGACCATTACCGACTCCACTGTTGTCTACCTGAAAATTACCTAATTTCTTATTATATTATTATATGACAATAAATGCTAACACTACTACTGACTTGATTCAGTATTGGCAAAATAGCATTTTTGAAAAGGGTTGTAGAAAACTTCAAAAAGATGTTTTTGTCAAATGTTTATTATCTTAGTTTAAGAAGTATTTTATTCATAATATATACATAAGTATATACAGTGAATATAGGTTAAACAGCAGGCAAAGTTGCCTATATTAGTAGATCAAGGTACATATATAACAATAGTATATGTTTGTAGTTTAACAAAGACCTTTTGAACTAATCTTAAAAGACACTACAGAATGTAAAAGGGTGGAAAAAAATGAAATCAAAAATAACAATCAGTTACAGTTAGAAAATAAACAGACAAAAACAATTGGAATAATGGAAAAAAAGTATAAAAGGTTCAGCAATCATATGTGTACATGTACGTTAAAGTTACATTTAGCACAAAGATTGTTACATAATACAATAAAACATTCTAAACTTTTTCTGCTTTTTTTTTTAATTATGAATTTGGTCCAAAAATAACATATTTTCTCAAGGGATAGCCAACTGTTGCCAAATAATACGATATTAACATCTATTGGTATGTCATAATTATTCATAAATTCAATCAAAGAGTTTCTAGCAGAATTACGGTATAACAGCCAAGGACTTGCAATGACTGACCTCAGACTTCCAAGTAGACTGTATCTACCATGGCAACCTTTACATATCTGGAAAATTAGCTGTTTTTCTGTGAGACGTTTAAATACTTTCTTTGGTGCTTCATTCGGGCTATGAAGGTAGCTAGCATCGCAGAAAAAAAATTAACATATCCCGCTAAAGCGGGTTATGCATTTTTTCTGCAATTTTTTATTAATCACGTCATGACAATAATTCCATGACTTAAACTGGTCGTTCACTGGAGAAATGGAAGCATATAGAGCTTTCCATGCATGCACTGTCCAGTCAAACACGTAGATTCCGCTGCTAGGGGCCGGGAAAACTCCAGTAGAGGTGTCGTATCGTAGTCCTTCGTTTAGATCAACATGTTCGAACACAACCCGAGCTTTTGTAGCAAGATTTCTTTTAGGGTCTCTCTACCAAACATCAAAAGCAACCACCCGATGATCTAAAATTAAAATAACACACTTGCACTTAAAACTTTAAACAATGTAAAAAGTAAAAAAAAACCAAAAAAAAACCAACATATTGTATATTACAGTTTTTATATGTCATTTTATCAAGCATTTCATAATAGTAGCGAAAATTTGATTTCTGTAAAGTTCTTGATATCATATGCATAATTCATAGACAGGGGCAAAATTATTCAAAAAGAAAAAAAGAGTTCAAGAAAATATAAAGACGATTGCAGATTGTTTACTTTTAAAACTCATCTTTCTGATTTTGTTCATTCAACAAGAAATGCGCGAAATGACAAAATATGATAAATGCATACATCTTAAATTAAGAATACATTCAACAATAAGCTATACTCATACCAATAGCATTTCTACAGTTGTTTCTGATAAATCCAACAGCCAGGCAGGTTTCTTCAATACTTTAATAATCCTCTCTGAATAATTTCAGACCTGATTTTGGTGACACTTTGTCACACAATCCACGTTGTATTGTAACCATCAGTACGACAGATATAAGAAACATTCCTAAACTTATCAAAGATTTCAGTTCTAGAAATTAAAAAAAACAACTTTTTTTTATGAAATACCCCCAATTATTTATAGAAAAGTAAATATTTGCTTTTAAGAGAAACATATAAGAAATCAATTCAAACCCCCCAAAAATATTTCACATTTTACTGATTGCGCAAACGTATGGATTTCGTATAATCCAAAAAAAATATTGGGTTTTATATTTTGCAATTTTTATTTTTTTAGCTCTTTGTATCGGTAAGTAGAGAATTCAATTATTTTTGTCAAAGTTTGGTGAAAATAATAGTGAAAACCATTGTAGGTCAATAGAAAAAAAGTACTAACTTACACAGCAACTTTCAGGTCTAACCTTGCAGTGAACATAAATAACGTACATTTAGTTCGTTAAACCGTCTTCCTGATATTAAAGGAAAATATCATTTTACTTTTTTAAACAGCTTGGATATTAAATTGAAATATACTGGTATATCATACAAAAACCTGACTGGTAAAGTATACATAAATAAAATATTAATATAAACCATATGATAAATATGTCATTAAAATTACAAACTGTTCAGTTTGCAGTCAATCTGCAAAGATAAATAAGAATACGAAAATAATAAAAGAATACGAGAATAAGAAAAGATAAACATTACTTATATAATTAACATTTACACCCCCCCCCCCCCTTGATATCTTAAGAAAACCTGTGAGCAGTTGATAGTTTATGAACTGGTGTTTTCCCGGAAGATAGGCAAAATAGTGAGTCCTCTTTCCCCTTCGGGAGATTGGGTATATATTAAGCCTTACCCCGGGGTAGGTTTTTTTCTGGCTGGCAGAAGGGTAGACTCACTTTTCATACTTTTTCACTTTTCACTTATAAGTGTGAGTAGACACATCGACTGTCGTTGTAATTTGTGAGTTGAAACCTACTTTGCAGCTAATTATGAAGTGATTTTGTTTAATGTGAATGAAAATGCATTGTTTTATTCTTAATCTTATCAATAAAAAAACGATAAAGTTTATATAAATTTATTTCATTTTTGTGATACAAATGTAAAGAATGCAGAGAAACACTAGCGACTGATGATTAATTTGTATCATACTAGCTCAAGTTAAAGAGCATGAATGGATAAGGCATGTAGGTCAACGGGGTATTGATTTTTCAAACGAGAGACAATAACTGCAGTTAAAAAGGCACGATTCTTTCATTGTCTGTCTTTATGTTTCGTTATTAATCATAATTAAGAAAGTGACAGTATATTTGCCGTCTTGAACAGCCTTCTCTTTTAATTCAATAACATCAACAACAATTGGGTGGGATGTATTTACACGATGCGAAAAATATATCGACGGAATGTTGTAAATGATATCAAGATCAAGCATGCACGTAGCGGGAACCTCACTATGGTTGGGTAGGAGGAAGAGATACTATGTAGCCACTATCTCTTATCTCCTCGGGAAAACTTACTAAAAAGGCAGTCTCTCTTGGAAAGTTTCACTATGACAAATGCTAAAAATAAAATGTTTTCCTTTTTTTAATGATAAATCGAATACCTATTGTAAAAATGTTCTGTGGGTATACGTTTTATGTATTTCATCGATCATCCGATATAGTTTTAGTAGCATTGAACAAAAAAGCAAAAAAAAAAAAAAAAAGCAGAGTGGAATGACAACGCATTCCGGCTGTTCCGTTTCTACAGAAAATGGTTAAATTCCATACGAGAATAAGATAGCATATGCAAGAAAAAAGCGTTTAGGAGTCAATTGATGAGTCAATCGAAATACAATATTAAAAAATATAAAAGATTGAGTCTGAGAGTTGCCAACTGAGCTTGTTGTCTTGTTACTGTTAAAAATATTACATGAAACATTTGACAGCAAAACAGCACACAAAATTGTCGAAATGAGAATGCTATTTTTTTCTTTGTGAAATCCTATATGACTGTGCTCTTCCAGGGACTTCTTTTGGGATGGCTATATAAGGTATCACACCGGTAATCGACCAATCAAAAATTGTAGTTCCATATATACTTCAGAATTATTTTTTTCCTTGACTGCATTTTTTACATTTTCCTTTACTCAGTTTAAAAAATGTTTGTACCACTGAGAAGGATATTTCATGTATTTTGTTAGATGATGATCTTTTTTCACAGGGACTACTTCTTTCAGGGCACATGCAGCAGCTTCCTTGGGAGTGTGCAGTCTGTTTACATACAAACAGAAAACACGTGGTTTTGAGGGTAGACCTGTTTGAAGCTAGATATTTTGAGAAAATGCCGTATCGTGTGCCCTTTTTATGGTGTTAGCTGATGAGATAGGTAACAAATAACATTTCCTCCGAATATTTTGTCATGAGAAATACAAACTGATTTTTAAGAATTTTTTTCCCTCTATAGTGTTATATAGTGAAAACAATTACCGGTGTGATACCTTGAAGGGCTGTATGTTGACATGTAAAAATGCATGTAGATGCCAGTTTTCAGTATTTTATGTCAAATTTTGATGAAAGAAATTATTTTATGCAGTCTGAAGATTGAAAAATGCTTTTAAAATTTTGCAATGAAATAAATATGAAAAATAATGAATTTTGGTGTGGAAAACACATAATTTTCAATATATAATAAAAAAAAAAAACCCTTAGGAAATGGATGATATGAAGTCAGTGGAGCTTAAGAAATTGGTTTCTGTATTCTAGATGCTGTAAAGGTGTGCAGATCAGTTGAACGCAGTCATAAATGATGCCCTCAGACTTTGTCGTAAGAGTACGCAGTGACTAGTTTTTCATCGAATGACCAATTTTGAGTTTACGCGCAAGTCTCAGAATTAAGCGACAAGTGCGAAACATTGCGAAGAAGAACACAAACATTTTATCGAAGGACTATTTTGACAAAAACTTAAATTTCTTTGATTTTAGCTCACCTTATGTGAGATTTGATTTCACTGCCTACAGAGCCATGAGTCAAGGAATGAGAGGATTTGTACAAATATGTGCTATGTTTATGTTTATTTTACATTGAGTTTCCCATTGATGATATATTTCAGGCAAAAACATGCTTAAACACCTTTTACATGATCACCCAGATGCATATTTTGTGTAGGAAATAGGTTTAATGCATTTAGTTAAGAAGGTCCTTAGGAGTCAAGTATACATAATATCATCATGATTGAATCTAGGAGCTGTTCATGGTTTTCATCCTCAAGAACCAATGGATTTCACTTTACCTGAAAATGTTTTTATGCAATATAGCCAAAAAATCAGTTTCCAGCCACATTTTAAGGGGAGTTCCTTATTTACAAAGTACAAATACTGATATTTATGTTTGAATGACATAAGATATTGAGATATTAGTCAATGTTAAAATGTATAGAAGGAGATATTGCTATTTTTTATATGGTTACCCCAGTACACCTGTCATATTCTATATAATGAAAATCAAAATTTGAATGGAATCATGTCATGTAACATGTATGGGTACAATATAGATGCCCCACCCATATCTAGAACTATGAGGGATGGTCTGATTCTTATTTTAGTATTGTGATATGGCATGCACTTCTGTGATTTCTCTTGTAAATATGCTTCAGAAATGCATGATTGCCTTATTGAATTACTCCTTCTATATGCTTATTGCTCTTGCTGTAAATTATCTAAGATGTGTCAATCATCATTGTTCAGTAATTCTCTTCAAATTCTATAGGGATGGCCTGATGAGGGGTGTAATTAAATGTGTCCAATTGAAATTTCATGGCTACTTTTGCTCTACAGATAGAATGTTACATAAATCACAAAATGAAGTTGCATCCCAGTTGTTTCTTTTACATTCTTATCATCAAAGCAAGATTTATGGTTGTCAGGACAGATCCGAGCTCCATTACATGCTGATATCATTTGTGCTGTCCTGTGTTACCATGCTGCTTTTAGATAAAAGTGAGCATGGCAGTGTGTAGACAAGTAAACAGGCTTTACCTGATATATAAATTTACCAGATACAGATTTCAGTTTTTACTGGATAATTCACAATATAGATATAAAATGTATGAACAATAGAGGTAAATTTCTTCTTTGTTATGCAATGATTACATAATGAAGTGACTCTAATGAAATGTTTTTGATTTGATGTAAAGAAGAATGTATATACTCTGATTTGATACCAAGATGATTTTGTAATTCATTGTTTTAAGGATAAAAATTGGCCTTAGATCATGCATGTTTTCATGCTCCAAATGTGTTTCCTCTGTGCTATTTTCTTCAGTCTGAGTAAGGGAGATAAATCCTCAATAACTAAAGAAATAGAGGGAGCTTGATGACAGGGTTTTAGGGATTTGGTGACAATTGAATGGGAATTCTGAGGTGCAAATTTGAAAGGGATCTGACATCTTTACAGTCCCTTGAAAGTGAGCCTTCTCCCGGAATTCAATGGAGGCTATATATAGTGAGACAACACCCCCCCCTCTCCTACCGGAAGATGGGCTTATAGTGAGCTAAATCAGCCAGTCTTCCCGGGGGGTGGGTGGGAGGTTACACTATGTAGCCATCCCCCTACCCCTTTGTACCAAGACTTTCCCTCTCAAGTATAGTTTCAGGATTAGTCTTCTTCATTATAAACACATTTTTTTCTGTATACCAACGTTTAAGTTTCAAATTACTTTAATTTCAAGCTGACCAATTCTTTGATTTTAGATTTATCCCTGCACAAGTGTTTCGATTATAAAAGTCAAAGTTTATTATCAAAGTTTCAAATTACTTTAATTTCAAGCTGACCAATTCTTTGATTTTAGATTTATCCCTGCACAAGTGTTTCGATTATAAAAGTCAAAGTTTAATATCATGAACAGTAAATTTTCGAAACAATGAGTAGTTCTAAAATTAACTTTTATTCAATATATTTGAAAGGATCAGTCTGTATATTTGATTACAGTTTATAACCAGAAAATGATGTATATCTGCTATACATATAAGCTGTTTGAGTGAAAACTCCGATCCAAACTTTGTCTCCTTGCTTTAGCTTCACAATCGTCATTTTGCTACATGGGAGCACAATTTTGGATTCCTCGGCACGGCAATGGTTCCATGATTTATACTCGTCATTCACGACGAGTGAAGTAAAGGCTGCTTGACGTTCAAAAGCAGCAGTTGTCCAGTCAAACACGTAGATCCCGCCGCTAGGAGCCGTGAAGATTCCGGTAGAGGCGTTGTATCCAAGTCCTTCGTTTATATCAATTGTTTCGAACACAGCCCGGGTTTTGTGGCAAGGTTTCTTTTAATATCTTTTAATCGGACATCAAAAGCAACCACCTGATTATCTAAAATTAAGTTTGTATACATGTGTAAAATATCATTGAAAAATTTTGCATTCTGTATCTATTAAAGTATATCATTCAGTTAATTAAAATTTCTCTTTCCGTCTATTTGTGTAAGAGTTCGGAATAATGACAGTGCATGTTTAAAATACGTTAACACAATGATAATAACGTATTTCAGATTTTTAAATCCATCCTTTTATTTCTTTTATTTAATAAAATAATCTTGTGATAACAAAGCATATCAAAAGATACAGATAAAATCTTGTAAAACACATAGTTTTGTAAATAAAAATATTCTTACTCGTCCTAATGTCCTTCCTACAGTTATTTCTGACAAATCCAACAGCCAGACAGGTTTCTTCTACACTTTTATAATTCTCTCTGAATATTTTCAGACCTGGTTTTGGTGACACTTTCTCACACAATCCACACTGTATTGTAACCATCAGTATGATAAATGTCAACAACATCCTGGAACAAATCAAAGTTGTTCATGAATGAAACAAAAAAAAAAAATTTTGAAAAGATACAATAATTCAATGACAGTTGAATGTATGTACTAGTACTTGATTGGGTAAATATTCAGTGGAACAATACCTTTTTATCACCTATGGAAAATAATTCACGATCTACTAATGCACACTCAGACTTATAATTTTGGAATGCAGCTGACCCTGCAATTTTTTTTGAAATGTAAAATCTCCTAAATTGTCTACGTTTCATCTACTGTTAATGACAATAGAGTAATATAAATTATTCTTTTTCATTTCATTAGTCCACTGAACATTTAGGGCTACAAAAAGGCAGTGAAGAATAATGAGAAAAGATAAAAGAATTTTTAACAAAATATATTTTGATATTTTCTTTTCATAAAAGTGTGTGAAATGAAAAATCGTATGCCAACTTTACATTATCAAATGGCGCACATGAATCAATATAAGTACCTACCTTAACGGCAATTTGCGGTGTAACCGATGAATGTTATGTAGAGTTTGTTTAAAGAATCGTCATACATACATTTATATATATACTTAAATAAAAAGGAAAATATCAGTTGACGTGTTTTAACAGCTTGGACATTAATTAAACTGCAATATAATACCATAATAGTAAATATAAAAGGAAATGGATTAAAATCATACATTTAGTGGGGTTTTTTTTTTTTTGCTTTTTTTTTTTTTTTTTTTTTTTTTTTTTTTT
>WFKH01006014.1:26683669-26696967 GCA_016163765.1 Magallana hongkongensis | reverse complement strand
CCCCCCCCCCCACACACACACACATAAACACGGCACTGATGAAGCGGTCTTTGAACGCTGTTCGAAATCGCAAAACAAAAGTGAACTTTATTTTTATTATTGTTTGCATGTAATGATGATCATGCACGGTTATACACTGAACATGAAATAGACATATATTATTGGGAATAGGTGTTAGAGAGAAGAAATACTTCAACACAATTATTTTGAATAATTGTTTAATTGTAACAGATAAATATAATTTTTTTTCGGCGTTCACACTGGCTTTAGTATTAATGATCATTGCAACAAGTATTCCAGAAATAGTACACTACTGCGGGTCAAAAGCATTTGTGTATTTACGGTTTGTAAAGTAGATATTTTATTTGATTCTTCATTACCATAAATGATAGTCATCTTGAAGAAAAACACATGTATAGCGAATTCACTAAACTTATTGCGTGGACCCTGATGTCCACGCAGAAATTATATAAGCGAGGTTAAACCGGATGCTATGGGGAAAATTCAGCTTGCGCATGAGCTAGCCTGGTTCCTGCGCGATATAATGGGTTGGTAAGAGAGCCAGGCTAGCACATGTTTGCCTGAATCGAGATCGGGATTCCACGCCATATGCATAGTTCAAAGGCGCTGTAGTTGTAAAATTGTCGGTGAACAGTACAGAAACCAAAAAAGTTTACATTTCAAGAAAAATGCATCAAAATATGAAATCAATTTACACGAAGCTACATAGTTTACAAAAAAGTACGAGGCGTAATGTGTGTGCAAGTAGTGAATTCGCCGAATGCCTGATTCTATACATGCAATCTTCATTAATATAGTTCATAATTATGTTTAATTCTGAGGTAAAAGGTCAGTGCTATACCTGATACAATGTACAAATTTAGTGGTTAAAGGCACTAAATCCATGCTTGGTACTATAATATGCACCATAACACTTTTGCAATTAGAGTTCTCTGTAAATCTATGTCTTCATATAAAAGCACGGAGCTAGAGTGGTCTCTATGATAGTTTTAAGGATTTCACGTTTCCGTTAGAACCCCATGCACATGGTCCACGTATTGCAGTCCTTTTTTAAAGGACAGCAACTTGTTATTACAAATATTCGTTATACGAATGTAACAAAGTAAATCCACTGGTCCTGATACTTTGCTATAACCGAGTTTTTCTGGTGTATTATTATGTAGGTATTATCGGCATGTATACTTTCATTTCAAAATCACCTGTATTTTTTAAAGGTCATTTAATGACACAATAAACAAATATTTTTCCTCTCATAACACCTTTGTATTCATACCTACTGATCCTGTTTACTCTGTTCATTAGATATGTCGTTTTGTTTCCCAACTGTGGAACAAAATTTGGTAAATGTATTTAAGGTCTATAAAATAACTATTTTAGATTAAATAGGAAGTTTTGAAATCTTGTTTGAAAAATGTGATACACACACTTTTAACTTGTCTAGCTTTCAGTGCGCTCAATATTTTGTTCAATTATATTTGTAGGTTGCACTGTGACTAAGCATTCAATTGCGTAATTGTTTTGGTTAAATGACAAAAAGCGTTCAGCGTACATGTATGTGCTAACCGCTTAAAAAGCGAGAGATTTATATTTCCGGTGATGCATAAACTGTAAACCAACGTTTATTCGCGTGCGAGATATTTTCTTGAGGTCATGAGAGCTTCGTAATCGCGAATATTTCAAGCCACGAACGATTCCTTGTCGTGTGATTGTTACATGTATAACAACAGAGGTAAGGATAAGGCTTGGACGCGAACATAAGTCGTCGCGAAACAGTTTATCGGTAAATAAAGTCCCCGCGTCCATGATCACGTGGAGTCGCAAAGCCTGAAACGAGACGCGAAGCGAAGCAAAGTTACTTGTATTACCACCACTCTCTGAAGCTAATAACGTGGTACACAATAAATATTATTACTTGCGTTTTTAAAGTGTTTATTTGGAATAATTTGTGTTCAATAAATATAATGGTTTTGTTTGTTTTTTTGTGTGGAAAAATATATATATATATATATACTTTGATAGAGGATCACGATGTAAAGAATCAGAATGCGTCACGTTGCATGGCAAAGATTATTACATCAAACTCCATGCTACGCATTACTTCTGATCTGATGATCTGCACCTGGTAACTCCAAGTAATCCGGCCCTTTTGAACAAGTTACCGAAAATTAAAAAATAAATAAGTAGTTTGACTTTGGTCATTAAAAAAGTGTTTGGTATTAAAAAAGAAAATGCCTCTTTTATATACATGATTATATTACGGCGGCATTGAAGGGCAAGATGAAAAAAAATATTTGTTCGGATTGGCCAGATGAATTAGTACGGCGGGGTGGATGGCCAAATAAAAACATAAATAATCTTATTTGTTCGGACGAATAACGATTTGTTTGGAAGAATTAAGATTTGTTCGACGAATTAGGATTTGTTCGGACGAACAAATTATTTGCTAATATATATGAGAAGTAATTTAGACATTGGCAATGATGTAGATGAAGAGAAGGGGGGGGGGGTGGGGGGTCTCTGATCAAGCAACTCCTTTTCTTCAAATAATAAATTGCTACTGTTATATTGAATGACATTTATACATTATCTGGCATATTTTGCTGCCATGCTCAATTCTCAAAATCTTTCATAATTTTGCATTTTTTTTTATCGAAAGTAATATCATTTTTACAGAGCTTGACGTGCAGAAACATTACAGATACATGTAGTAAATTAAGATATTTTGTCTATAAATATCAAAAATCGGTGGTTATACATAGTCACCGATTTTCCTTATGTTCTTATTTTAATACCTTAGTATTGGTATAATTATATAAAGATGCAAGAAAACTTGAACTGTTGCCATGGATATCGGTTGTCATGGTAACAGAGGCACAAGATTGAAAATGGCCGTTTTAAGCTTTTTTTGAGACAAATAGCATTGATGATTTGAATGATTAAACATGTTCTCAACTTTCATGTAATATCAGTTGAAGCTGCATTTTAGCAAAATAAATGGCCGTTGCAATGACGTTTTGAACAATTAAATATTTCTGCATTATTTTTTTTTACTTTATACATATTTCCTTAGAAAGGTCAATTTAACGATGCTCAATGATGCTTGAATATAATTGATAAATAAGTAAACATGCTTCCCACAAATGGCAACAAAGAATGGTTAGTAACATGTTTTAATTTTTATATGACGTGTATATTTTAATTACAGCTATTTATCTATGAGTTTGGTTCAAAAATCACTTCTTTTGTATTTAAAACATAGGAACATATATTTTCAAAATAATGGAAACATTCTTCAGAAGTTGATTTGCCCACCAATATTTTCTATAATTTGAAAATTGATCAATAGTTAATTCAAAATTTTATATTTCATAACTTTGATAAGCTGAATTACTTTCTATAATGTTTTAAAGTTGATAAGATTTGCCATTTCTGTATCTTTGGTTTCTGGTACCATGGCAACGGTAGTCCTTAGCAAAACAAATTTATGTTATCTAGTTACTTATTACATCAATATGTATCATTGTAAGCGATAAAAAGATAATTAGTGACTATGCGTGCCGGAACTCCTATAAACAATTTTGATTTTTACATAGAATTGATCTTTAAAACTAAAATTAGGATTATTGAGCAAATTGAAAAAAATGAAAAGATTTAATTCCATTCATATTAACAATTTTGTATCATTAACGGTTGTGACTGCAACGCTTAATGATATAAAGTTTGTATCATTAGCGGTTGAGGGTGTCGATATTTGCTTGTTTCATTAAGCGTTAAGGTTGCTGTGCATTTGTGCCGCTTAATGATACAATTCTATCATTAAGCGGCGATTTATCATTAACAGTTGAACATGTCAACTGTTAATGCAAGAATTTATTGCATTAAGCGTTGCAATTGCAACGCTTAATGCTATTTATATCATTAAGCGGCGTTGTATCATTAACGGTTGTTACATCCGTCCGATTTGATTTATATGATACGATGAAATATCGATACTCCCTGCCAAATTTGAGATCTCATTAGATCTCATTGAAACTAGGTTTTTTGTCTCGGGACCGGAAACGGACGCACGGAATTGATTTATGAAAATAAAAGTTGGTGTTTCTTGTGCATTTGCCTAGTGCACGTCCCTGTTTATCAGGCTAGATGAAACATCCAAAAAAGTATGTTTAACTTGTTAAAATCATGAATTGTATTAACCCTTCCGGTGAGAACCGGAAGTTACGGTTGACTAAATAAAACCTGTTAAACACATCCACAATCAAATGTCCATCATTCATAAAAGTTTCGTGTCTCAATCACTTACAGTGTCAGTGTCAAATTTGTAAAAAGGAAAGCTACCTAAAATATTTGACTTATCTCACCGGAAGAAGAATATGTTTGCTTATTTAACATTGTATAAATAACATATATAAGATCGTATACTGATAAATTCATTCCATGTAAAATAAATAAGATAAGGAAAAATTGAAGTGCTTCCTGTGACGACCGGAAGTTACGACGAATGAAACAAAACAATATCAACACAGATACATACATAGGGCTATCATCCCACAAAGTTTGGTTGTTCAAGTCGGCACCGATTTTGAGATCTCATGGATTTAATGGGTTTTTTTGTCTCAGGACAGGAAACGGACAAACGGAAGTGCTCAGTGAAAATAAAAGTTTGCATTTCTTAAACATTGGTTAACTGTACTTTATTGTAAAATTGTCACAAAAAAACCCAGTAAAAATTTCAAACAACTTGATCTGTTTGAACCCTTCCGGTGAGGACCGGAAGTGACGGTTGACAAAATGAAAGCAGTTAAGCGCATTTTCTATCAAATATCTATCATCCATATAAGTTTCGTGTCTTGATTACTTGCACTTTCTGAAATATCGTGGGTAAAACATTTGTTTAAAAACGGCTATCTGAGATATTTGAAATATCTCACCGGAAGTAGATTTGTTTTTGTTTACCAAACATCGGATAGATGACATATGTAAAAATTTATACTTATATTTCAATTCTATGTGAAAATAAATTAAATGCGTAAAAAATAATTTTTGAAGTGCTTCCAGTGACGACCGGAAATTGTGACGAACAAAACAAAATAGCTTAAAGACATCTACAAATATAGATCTATAATCCTACAAAGACTATTTAAATGCTTAAGCCATTGTCATTTTTGAGATCTCGATGTCACAAGCTTTTTGTCGCGGGACAGGAAACGGACGACAGGAAATGTATTTTAATAAAATGCAAGAAAAAATTCCTCGAGATATTATTATTTTCAATCATTCTTGCAAATTTCAGGAAAATTTGTCAAGCCATCTTCGACAAAACAAGAGAATCTTTTTTTCAAAATTCTTACCCAATTTTCGCGCCCAGGCGAGCTCCAAGAAGTGGCGCCATTGGCGTAAAACAACATAATAGTGCACAACTTCAAACTATAGTCTACCTATCCTGAAAATTTCGTAGTCATATCTCTGATAGCTTCTGAGATCAGCTCTGCACAAAATTAGTCGTAAAAAATTACAAAATCGGCCGTAAATCGGTACCGGAAGTGACGATTTCAAAATTTCAAAAAAGGTCTAGAATTATGACCATAGGCAATCATCTGTGAAAAAATGAACAAAATCGGTCGAATAGTTTTCGAGAAATCGCGTGCACAAAATTTGTGGAAAAAAATAATAATAACTAGATCTCGTTACGAGTAACGAGTAGGTCTTCCGTCCGATTTGTTTAATATGACACGGTGAAATATCGATAGTCTCTGCCAAATCTGAGATCACGTTGAAACTAGGTTTTTTGTCTCGGGACCGGAAACGGACGAACGGAAGTGATAATTGAAAATAAAAGCTGGTATTTCTTGTACATTTGCCTAGTGTACATCACTGTTTATCAGGCTAGATGAAACACCAAAGAAAGTCTGTTAAACTTGTTAAAAACATGAATTGTTTGAACCCTTCCGGTGAGTACCGGAAGTGACGGTTAACAAAATAAAACCCGTTCAACATATCTTCAATCAATTGTCTATCATTCATAAAAATTTCGTGTCTCAATCACTTACAGTGACTAAAACCTCGCGTGTATCAAATTTGTAAAATGGATAGCTACCTAAGATATTTGATATATCTCACCGGAAGTAGAATATATTTGCTTATTAAACATTGTAAAGATAACAACTATAAGATTTAATACTGATATATTCATTCCCTGTAAAATAAAAAAAATAAGAAAAAAATAATTTTTGTAGTGCTTCCGGTGACGACCGGAAGTTACGACGAATCAAACAAAATAATGTAAAACACAGTTACATACATAGGGCTATCATCCCACAAAGTTTGGTGGTTCAAGTCGTCACCGTTTTTGAGATCTCGTGGAGTCAATGTTTGTTTGTCTCTTGACAGGAAACGGACAAACGGAAGTGCTCAGTGAAAAAAAAGTTAGTATTTATTTAACATTAGAGAACTGTTCTTTATTGTTTATCAACTGAATTAAAATTGTCAAAGAAAAACATTTAAACTTTCAAACAACTTGATTTGTTTGAACCCTTCCGGTGAGGACCGGAAGTGACGAAGGACAAATTGAAAGCTGTTAAATGAATTTTCTATCAAATGTCTATAATGCTGTAAGTTTCGTGTCTTGATCACTTACAGTTTTTGAGATCACGCGGGTACAAAATTTGTTTTTGAAAAGCTACCTGAGAAAATTGAGATATCTCACCGGAAGCAGACCTGTTTTATTTATTCAACATCGCATAGATGACATAAGTAATAATGTATACTAATATATTCATTCTATGTATAATAACTTAAAGACATAAAAAAAATATTTTTTAGTTACTTCCGGTGACGACCGGAAGTTACGACGGACAAAACAAAAAGGTTGAAACACGTCTACAGACATTGGTTTGTCATCTTACAAAGTTTGGATATTCAAGTCCTTGTCGTTTCTGAAATATCGAGGAAACAAGGTTCCTGTCGTGGGACAGGAAACGGACGACCGGAAATGAATTTGAAAAAAAAATAGAAAAAGCCTGGAGATATTATCACAATCTATAGTTCCTGAAAATTTTAGGAAATTCTTTTCAGTCATCTCGGAGATATTCTCCCGAGGAAAAACGTGGGAAAAATGAATAACAAAATGAGTACCCAAATTTCGTGCCTCGTTGAGCTCCAAAAAATAGCGCCAATGGCATAAAACTAAATAGGGCTCAACTTCGAGCTATAGTCTACATATCCTGAAAATTTCATAGTCATATCTATGATAGTTTCTGAGATCAGCTCTGCACAAAAAAGGTCGAAAAAATTACAAAATGACCGATAAATCGGTACCGGAAGTGACAACGTCAAAAATTTCAAAAACCTATAAAATTCAGGTCACGTCCCATCATCTGTGAAAAAATGGTCGAAATCGGTCGAATAGTTTTTGAGAAATCGCGTGCACAAAATCTGGAAAAAAAAAAATAATAACTAGATCTTGTTACGAGTAACGAGTAGGTTTTCTGTCCGATTTGTTTTATATGATACATGTACGATGAAATATCGATACTCTCTGCCAAATCTGAGATCACGTTGAAACTAGGTTTTTTGTCTCCGGATCGGAAACGGACGAACGGAAGTGATTAATGAAAATAAAAGCTGTAATTTCTTGTATATTTGCGTAGTGAACATCACTGTTTATCAGACTAGAGGAAACACCTAAGAAAGTCTGTTAAACTTGTTAAAAACATGAATTGTTTGAACCCTTCCGGTAAGAACCGGAAGTGACGGTTGACAAAATAAAACCTGTTCTATCATTCATTAAAGTTTCGTTTCTCAATCACTTACAGTGACTAAATCTCGCGAGTATCAAATCTGTAAAAAGGAAAGCTACCCAAGATATTTGATATACAATGTATCTTACCGGAAGTAAACTATGTTTGCTTATTTAACATTGTATAGACAACATATATAAGAATTTATACTGATTTAATCATTCCATGTAAAATAAATAAAATAAGATAAAAAACATTTTGAAGTGCTTCCGGTGACGACCGGAAGTTATGACGAATCAAACAAAATAATGTAAATACAAATACAGTGGAGCCTCAGTTATCCGGACTCTTTCGTTCCAAAGTCCAATCGTCCGGATAGGTGAGGCGTCCGGATATCTGAAATGAGTCTATTGTTGTCATAAATGATAATTTATATGTTAATTATGGGTGTTAATACTGTTTTCTTTGCCTTTCATACTTAATTCACCTGTTTTTAATACAAGGAACCCTGCTTTATATTGTTATTTAATCAGGAAATATTAACCAAACTATAATAATAGCCAAATGTAGCTAAATATATTGTGTCCAAGTGTGAAATGTGCCTATTTACGTTCTGTTTTTAACAATCTATATCTAGACACGTCAATGTTTAACCAATGCACTTCCGATCAGTTGAAATGTTTTCCTTTTTGTTTTCTTCCTATACTTCCGGTTTTGACTTGATCTAAAAAAGCACGCTTGAGACACTTCGTTTAAAATAATTTTTTTGAATATAAATACCACAAAGCTATGAAAAACTTCCTAGATTTATTAAGCACATTCTTCCTTTTAAATATAGGGGTGTTTTAAAAAGTGATTGCACTTGACAGGTGCACAGTGTAAAGATACCCAAGCCAAGTGCAGTGAGGCGCGGCTAATCCTGTCTAACCAGCAATGTCGGTAATATTTGAAAGTTATTTGAGAAGTCAGAGTGTTTATACAAGCTACTCATGGGGGCTAGCAGGTGAAAAAGTGTGAAACTCAATTGATAGACTTAATCTTTCTATTGTATTAATCGGAGTATCATTAAATTTTACCGTCCGGTTAAATGAAGCAAAATTTATAGTTAAACAGTATTTTGTGGTAAAAACAGACTGTCCGGATCTGGAACGCGAAATTCCGGATATATGAGACAAAATATCGTATACAAAATCTGTTCCCAAATAAAATAGTCCGTAAACTGAAGCGTCTGGATATCTGGCGTCCGGATATCTGAAGCCCCACTGTACATACATAGGACTATCATGCCACAAAGTTTGGATGTACAAGTCGTCACCGTTTTTGAGATCTCGTGGAGTCAATGTTTTTTGTCTCTGGACAGGGAACGGACAAACGGAAGTGCTCAGTGAAAATAAAAGTTTGTATTTATTTTAACATTGGATAACTGTAATTTATTGTTTATCAATTTTACTAAAATTGTCAAAGAAAAACAGTTAAACTTTCAAACAACTTAATCTGTTTGAACCCTTCCGGTGAGGACCGGAAGTGACGGTTGACAAAATAAAAGTGGTTAAAGGCATTTTCTATTAAATTTCTATCATCCATGTAAGTTTCGTGTATTGATCACTTGCACTTTCTGAAATCTCGCGGGTAAACATTTGATTAAAAATGGCTATCTGAGATATTTGAGATATCTCACCGGAAGTAGATTTTTTTCGTTTCTTTAACATCGGATAGATGACATATGTAAGGATATATACTTATATTTCAATTCTATGTGAAACTAAATTAAATGCATGAAAAATAATTTTATTAAATTACTTCTGTTAACGACCGGAAGTTACCACGAATAAAATAAAATAGTTTGAAGACATCTACAACTATAGATCTATAATCCTACAAAGTCTGAATGCTCAAGTCCTTATCATTTTTGAGATCTCGATGTCACAAGCTTTTTGTCGCGGGACAGGAAACTGACGACAGGAAATGAATTTTTCAAAAATGAAAAAAGATTCCTCGAGATATTATTATTCTCAATCATTCCTGAAAATTTCAAGAAAATCTATCAAGCCATCTCTGAGAAATTTTGTATAGAAAAAAAAGGGGGGAAAATTTTCCAAATTCGTACCCAATTTTTGCGCCAAGGCGAGCTCCAACAAATGGCGCCACTGGCGTAAAACAACATAATAGTGCACAACTTCAAACTATAGACAACATATCCTGAAAATTTCGTAGTCATATCTCTGATAGTTTCTGAGATCAACTCTGCACAAAAAAGGTCGTAAAAATTACAAAATCGGCCGTAACTCGGTACCGGAAGTGACGACAGAAAAAATATCAAAAATGTATGAAGTTTACATCAAATCGCGTCTACTGTGAAAAAATGGTTGAAATCGGTTGAATAGTTTTCGAGAAATCGCGTGCACAAAATTTGTGGAAAAAAAAAATAATAACTAGATCTCGTTACGAGTAACGAGTAGGTCTTCCGTCCGATTTGTTTAATATGACACAGTGAAATATCGATACTCTCTGCCAAATCTGAGATCACGTTGAAACTAGGTTTTTTGTCTCGGGACCGGAAACGGACGAACGGAAGTGATTAATGAAAATAAAAGCTGGTATTTCTTGTACATTTGCCTGTTGTACATCACTGTTTATCAGGCTAGATGAAACACCTAAGAAAGTCTGTTAAACTTGTTAAATCATGAATTGTTTAAACCCTTCCGGTGAGTACCGGAAGTGACGGTTGACAGAATAAAACCCGTTAAACATATCTTCAATCAATTGTCAATCATTCATAAAAATTTCGTGTCTCAATCACTTACAGTGACTAAAACCTCGCGGGTATCAAATTTGTAAAATGGATAGCTACCTAAGATATTTGATATATCTCACCGGAAGTAGAATATTTATTGCTTATTCAACATTGTAAAGATAACATATATAAGATTTAATACTGATATATTCATTCCCTGTAAAATAAAAAAAAATAAGAAAAAAATAATTTTTGAAGTGCTTCCGGAGACGACCGGATGTTACGACGAATCAAAAAAAAATAATGTAAACACAGTTACATACATAGGGCTATCATCCCTCAAAGTTTGGTTGTTCAAGTCGTCACCGTTTTTGAGATCTCGTGGAGTCAATGTTTGTTTGTCTCATGACAGGAAACGGACAAACGGAAGTGCTCAGTGAAAAAAAAGTTAGTATTTCTTTAACATTAGAGAACTGTTCTTTATTGTTTATCAACTGAACTAAAAGTGTCAAAGAAAAACATTTAAACTTTCAAACAACTGGATTTGTTTGAACCCTTCCGGTGAGGACCGGAAGTGACGAAGGACAAATTGAAAGCTGTTAAACGAATTTTCTATCAAATGTCTATAATGCATGTAAGTTTCGTGTCTTGATCACTTACAGTTTTTGAGATCACGCGGGTAAAAAATTTGTTTTTAAAAAGCTACCTGAGAAAATTGAGATATCTCACCGGAAGCAGACCTTTTTTTTTTATTCAACATCGCATAGATGACATAAGTAATAATTTATACTAATATATTCATTCTATGTATAATAACTTAAAGACATAAAAAAAAAATATTTTTTAGTTACTTCCGGTGACGACCGAAAGTTACGACGAACAAAACAAAAAAGTTGAAACACGTCTACAGATATTGGTTTGTCATCTTACAAAGTTTGGATATTCAAGTCCTTGTCGTTTCTGAAATATCGAGGAAACAAGGTTCCTGTCGTGGGACAGGAAACGGACAACCGGAAATGAATTTTTAAAAAAAAATAGAAAAAGCCTGGAGATATTATCACAATCAGTAGTTCCTGAAAATTTTAGGAAATTCTATTCAGTCATCTCGGAGATATTCTCCCGAGGAAAAACGTGGGAAAAAAGAATAACAAAAGTGTACCCAAATTTCGTGCCTCGTTGAGCTCCAAAAAATAGCGCCACTGGCATAAAACTTAATAGGGCTCAACTTCAAGCTATAGTCTACATATCCTGAAAATTTCATTGTCATATCTTTGACAGTTTCTGAGATCAGCTCTGCACAAAAAAGGTCGAAAAAATTACAAAATGGCCGATAAATCGGTACCGGAAGTGACGACGTCAAAAATTTCAAAAACCTATAAAATTCAGGTCACCTCCCATCATTTGTGAAAAAATGGTCGAAATTGGTCGAATAGTTTTCGAGAAATCGCGTGCACAAAATCTGGAAAATAATAATAATAATAATAATAATAACTAGATCTCGTTACGAGTAACGAGTAGGTCTTCCGTCCGATTTGTTTTATATGATACAATGAAATATCGATACTCTCTGCCAAATCTGAGATCACGTTGAAACCAGGTTTTTGTCTCGGGACCGGAAACGGACGAACGGAAGTGATTAATGAAAATAAAAGCTGGTATTTCTTGTATATTTGCCTAGTGAACATCACTGTTTATCAGGCTAGATGAAACACCTAAGAAAGTCTGTTAAACTTGTTAAAAACATGAATTGTTTGATCCCTTCCGGTAAGAACCGGAAGTGACGGTTGACAAAATAAAACCCGTTAAACACATTTTCAATCAAATGTCTATCATTCATAAAAGTTTCGTGTCTCAATCACTTACATTGACTAAATCTCGCGAGTATCAAATCTGTAAAACGGAAAGCTACCTAAGATATTTGATATATCTTGCCGGAAGTAAAATATGTTTGCTTATTTAACATTGTATAGACAACATCTATAAGAATTTATTCTGATTTAATCATTCCATGTAATATAAATAAAATAAGATAAAAAAAAATTTGAGGTGCTTCCGGTGACGACCGGAAGTTACGACGAATCACACAAAATAATGTCAACACAGATACATACATAGGACTATCATCCCACAAAGTTTGGTTGTTCAAGTCGTCACCGTTTTTGAGATCTCGTGAAGTCAATGTTTTTTGTCTCTGGACAGGAAACGGACGAACGGAAGTGCTCAGTGAAAATAAAAGTTTGTGTTTTTTTAATACTGGATAACTGTACTTAATTGTTTATCAATTTTACTAAAATTGTCACACAAAAACAGTTAAACTTTCAAACAACTTAATCTATTTGAACCCTTCCGGTGAGGACCGGAAGTGACGGTTGACAAAATAAAAGTGGTTAAAGGCATTTTCTATTAAATTTCTATCATCCATGTAAGTTTCGTGTATTGATCACTTGCACTTTCTGAGATCTCGCGGGTAAAACATTGGTTTAAAAAAGGCTATCTGAGATGTTTGAGAAATCTCACCGGAAGTAGATTTTTTTTGTTTTTATTACATCGAATAGATGACATATGTAAGGCTTTATACTTATATTTCAAATATATGTGAAAATAAATTAAATGCGTAAAAAATAAGTTTTTGAAGTGCTTCCGGTGACGACCGGAAGTTATGACGAACAAAACAAAATAGTTTGATGACATCTACAACTATAGGTCTTTCATCCTACAAAGTCTGAATGCTCAAGTCCTTGTCATTTTTGAGATCTCAATGTCACAAGCTTTTTGTCGCGGGACAGGAAACGGACGAAAGGAAA
>WFKH01006014.1:26657640-26673212 GCA_016163765.1 Magallana hongkongensis | reverse complement strand
TCTCTCTCTCTCTCTCTCTCTCTCTCTCTCTCTCTCTCTCTCTCTCTCTCTCTCTCTCTCTCTCTCTCTCTCTCTCTCTCTCAGAATACAAATGTAGTTTTTAGCGTATGGCATTTTATATAACTTATTTCTAAAACATTTAGAAGTAAAAAGTAAATCCATAAATTAACTATGTTTGAAGAAAACAGCTACGCCTGTTACATCCTTTCTTGATTTCGTTCCTTTTAATTTTTGCAGAAATTAATTACACCGCTTAATATATCACTGATTATGTTCAAAATTCATAATGTATACTGTCGTAGGTGTTATTATGTAAAATTGAAACCCGATATTTTACAATGTACATGTATTATTAAGACCGCGGAATATAAACTGGCAAGGTTAGAAATATACACGTTTATTTCACCTGTTACAGTCAAAACATTTGAAATAGGCGGGAACAAATTGACGCGGACGTCTGAGAAAACATTGGATTGAAACAGAAGCTATAGGAAGTGTATCAGTGGCGACTGATTCTCTGAAGTCATCGGACAATGCTTTGCCTTGTGTATAATCTCTCCCGAATCTCTTCTCATATTTGCTGGTTATATACTTATTAATGAATTAATCGCTCCCTTTAACTGATACTCAATAAAATGTGTTTCGATCGCATAACTTATATAGCAAGTTAGGAACGCTGAAGTGGATTGAAAATACACTTTCTATAAGTACAGTTTCAATCCAATGTTTTCTCAGACGTCCGCGTCAATTTGTTCACGTCAATATCAAATGTTTTGACTGTAACAGGTGAAATTGAAGTAAGCTGTATATTTCCAATCTTGCCAGTTAATGTTCCGCGGTCTTAAGTATTTTAATCAAAAGAAATCAACATGTGAGTTCGAAATTCGCATAAATATATGTCTTTTAAAACACTTAGATAGGGTTAAATGGAATTTGAAGAAGTTTTTAGAAATGATAGAAAAGAACAAGCATCTAAATAGCGTTAGGTGTATTTAAACGGAAGACCTCTCGTTGCTCGCAACGAACGTCTAGTTATTATTATTAATTTTTTTTTCTGTCACGTTTTCTCAAAAATGCTTCAGCCGATTTTTATAAAACTTTCAGATCTTAATTATGACAAAATTTGTAAGAAAATTCCACGAGATTTTTTACGTCGTTACTTCCGGTCCCGAGATATTAAAGATTTTATGTGTTTGCTTGTTCAGGGTTTTTCTCCAAAAGTAATTAAGATAGGACTTTCAAATTTTCAGAGATGGTAGAGAGTTAACGGCCGCAGTGCCCTTTGCATATCCGAACGTCCGCCGTTACTTCCGGTCGTCACCGGAAGGAAACAAAAATAAGTCATTTTTCAACTTTTTTGAATTGAATTTTTTTAATGTTTGAATTTGATAGAGACGTGTTCAAAACTTCAGAATATCAAATTCGTTTAAAAATCGATCCACGCATTATCGAGATTTTGGGCTCCAAAGTCCTGAAGCGAGAGTCTGCGTAGCTCAGTCGTTAAAGTGGTGGACTTGTGCCCAGGCGACCCGGGTTCTGTCCCCGAGTGTCGAACGTTTTTTTCTTTCTTAATTGTGGTTTGTTTAACGATTTTATCTTTAAAACAATGGATTTAAATGTTTTCCGTTTATATTTTATCATAAATCAAAATAATATCGGGTTTTTTTCCAGTACAAATATAGAGCCCGGTTACAAATACAGTTAATTTCCTGCTTTGTGACAGTCTTGTTTTTATCAGCAGATATCTAAATTCAGACGCTCATAGCATCGCCGGCATCAAAGTCATGCCGCCGAAGCACCCGTGCAATACCACCGCATTAGAGCTCGTCGGGTCGCTTTGCCGGCATCAAAGAAATGCCGCCATCGCAATGACTTTATGCACACAACAATTATCGACTGCGGGTAGGAAATTACCGTTCTCCTAACAAAATGCCCATGTTTCAATTATTATACATGACTTTAAACTGAGGGTTGTTTAATGTTTCTCCACATACGTGGATACAGGCATGCATGTAGACATGCGTTTATTGACAAATGTTTTTTTACAGATTATATACTTGTTTGAATTGTACATTTACTTCTCTCTCTCTCTCTCTCTCTCTCTCTCTCTCTCTCTCTCTCTCTCAGTCAAGTCATGAGCAGTGAATGTCTGAACTCCGCCTCTATACGATGACATGTGGTGATAACGAACTGTGTTCAAACTCAAAATTACAAAGAAAAAAATACAAAACACCATCAGAGTAAACACGGATCTAAACAATTCGTTGAAACTTTTCTGCAGTTGAAGTCTTGCTTGTGCGTAGTTCTCTAATCTATATTAGATTCAGGGGTCAACCCAGACAGATGTCGATACTAAATACAAAGTTGTATTCCAATAAGCAAAAAATTTGCTTAGCCTAACTAAGACCTCTCTCTCTCTCTCTCTCTCTCTCTCTCTCTCTCTCTCTCTCTCTCTTGACATACTATTGAAAAAAGTCATTCTAAACATAAGAATAATTTAAATGTTAGCACATGTATAAATATTAAAAATATTTGTTTTTCGACCCGCGGTTAGCTATTTTATCTATTTGTAATGCAGTTGCATCGTTGGAACCTGATTGTTGCGGCGGAATGTCTTTGATGCCGGCGAAGTGATCGAGGATCGAAATACGTCACAATACGGATTTTACAATATTGGTTTCACTTTTACATAGCGTTTTAGATATCCGGAATTGGTTTTGCTCTATGTTAAAGAGTGTTAAGAAATGGTAGAAAAGAACAACTATCTCTATAGTCTTTTTTAAGGTGTTTAATCAAACGGAAGACCTCTTGTTGCTCGCAACGAGCGTCTAGTTACTCCTTTATTTTCCTTTCCAATAAGAGTTTTTCTTTTTATACGATTCTTTTTACTCCATAAAAAGTAAAAGATAAGTTTATTTATTTGCTTGATGATTTTAGTGGTGGACTTGGAAGAATATTAGCATTATATTAAAGTTTTGAAATGATCAATGTGTTTATTATTTCTTTCCTTCCAAATACTTCCGGCTACCTCAAAAAAATTATTCATTAATTTAACTACATTTTTCACAGAATCTAAATCTTTAAGTGTATTTGACGAATCATCTGCATGTTGTACCATTCGTTGCCAATTTTAAAACCATGTATTTTTTTCGAACTTTTTATACAAATATTATTATACAATATTTGTATCCATTTGATAAAGTTTGGTCCAAATTGAGAGCCTTTAATGTTTCAAACATAAATGACCATTCTACAGTG
Organism: Magallana hongkongensis; assembly: GCA_016163765.1. Taxonomy (NCBI): domain Eukaryota; kingdom Metazoa; phylum Mollusca; class Bivalvia; order Ostreida; family Ostreidae; genus Magallana; species Magallana hongkongensis. The sequence continues at coordinate 26,669,954 of WFKH01006014.1, read as the reverse complement.
TCGAAAGCTTTCTCAAAATCTAAAAAAATAAAAGAATTCTGTTTTCATTTTGAACTTCACAATAATCAAAAATGTTCCGAATTAATCTTGCGTTATATCCAAAATATCTTCCTTTAACATATGCTGATTGGTCATTGTTAAATAGTTTTGGTATAATTGTTTGAAGTTGTTTGGCTATTACAAATGCTAAAATCTTAGTCGCAGTTAGTTATACTAATGGTCTATAATTTTTAACTTTGTCTCTATCGCCTTTTTTGTGAATAAGACTAATTGCTGACATTCTCTGAGTAATAGTAAGCTCTTCCACTGTACACGATTTCAACAATGCATCATAGTGGTACTTTTTAATTTCATTCCAAAATAGTTTATAGAACTCAACTGGTAATCCGTCTAATCCTGGGGATTTATTATTTTTCATATTTTAATTGCTTCTTCACATTCTTTTATTGAGGGTAAATCATCACAATAGTTTTTTTTCATTATCATTAAGTTTTGATTTAATTTCAGTTTTATTTATTTATGTTGAAATGTCTTCGTTTAGTGGTAATTGGGATGAATAGAGATTTTCATAAAAATACCAAGGAAACATATTTCTGCTCGACTTGTGCTCATCTGTAGATGTTCAAGAACCAAAAGACAACCACTTATAATGTTTACATTTGCAAATATTTTTCCTTATATGAACCTATGAAATAGCGAAAAACTTCAATTCTGTGTGAACTTTTTCATGACGTCACAATGTTAATTGCACGTGCTTATCGTTTGACGGTTGCATTATTTCAAACATAAAAACATGATTATATTAAAAAATTTGAACAATTTGCCCTTCTCTAACCTAAAAATAAGTAAAAAAAACAGCAATGTTAAAAAGTTCACCATGATATGAACTTGGTTGGTACGTGATCAAGTCTTCTGAAAAGCCCTTCAGGCTGCACAGGATTTGATCACGTGACCAACCAAGTTCATATCCCGGTGAGCTTTTAAATCTGCTGTTTATTCTTAATTAATCCAGCATTTATGAAACAACTAAAAGTTATTAACATAAAAAATTAAACTATTCATTTTCAAAAATGTAAAATGAGTTTTTGCTTTTTTTAATTCTTAATTCAAAAAAATTATCTTGCTTTTTGCCAGCCTCAGATAAACCTGCTTGCTGCTACAGAGGATCACTGTATATACATAACAAAAGAATTGACCTATAGGGCTGGTGTAAAGAAGAATAATGACCCCCGTAGAATAATGACCGGGGGTCATTTTTCGACGTATAATAATGACCCCCCCCCCCCCAGCTGTAGAATACTTGGATTATTTTGAAGAAAAAAGACCCAGGGGTCATTTTTCTTCATGTTAAACATGAAAAGAAACGACCCGTAGAAAACGGACCCCTGTCGTAGACAAGAGTAAATATCCAAATATCCAGGCAGGATATTCGACTTCCAAATTATTTGAATTTTCAAAAAATACATTTTACATGCATTATATATTTTATTCTTTAAGTATACAAAGTTTCAATTGCAATCTATGTTATAGTTATTAAATACAGTGCATCTGTGATCACCGCGTATGAACGCACTGAAGTATATTATTACATCACACAGAGTTCTTAAAGAGGCTGGGTGGTCAACAAAATTAATCATTAGGTCTTGCTTAAACTTTAAAATAAGATATTTTTGTCCATGTACTAAAACGAAATCCAAAATTTTAGCTATAAAGTTTATCTGTTCCCAATATCTTTATACAGAGCTCTACTTAGATTTAAATAGTCTAAAAATGGCCACAATCATCGATCTCTCTTAAATTTTCGATTTAACGTTCCTTGGCACACCAATATTTTATTTGATAGATCGATAAAGAATCTTTCATGATAATCATATGATTTCACAAAACAGAAACCAATATCGGCTTTGATTTATTTTATGTAAACTTTTATGTATTTTTTTGTGAAACGATAAAAAAAATGTTTTGACTGCGAAAAAAGTGTTTTAGAGCTAAGATTCTATAGATAGACCATTCGAGCAATAATTTCTAACAGTGGAGTAAAGTTTTCATTATTTTGGTTTAATCATTTATTCTGGGAACTGCACTTGAACTCCCAGTGGTTGGTTGAGTCGGACAATTATGAATGTCATTGCTAGTATAATTTATGACCAGAATAGAGCACACCTCAGAGCCTACTCAATATTCAGGGTCATGAACCCTGGAGAGCATTTGTTGTTGTCCACAGAGAGACAACTCTTGAAAACGTGCATTGACTTTAGTCCGTTTCCGTATCTTATTTAAGGTAAGGTTTGAGGTTACAGGGAGATAACTCACAGATTTTCATTGTGACGTAACACCAACTACCCTTTATTTCAGCTATGACGTCAAAATTTAATGACGTCATAATTGGTTTTAGCTTTTTTTTTTATTTCGCGGGATTTCGTAGTTTCATTGAAAAAATAACAGGACACAAACATTTCATCAATTTCCACTAAAACGAAGTCCGCATCATATAGTTTTGAATAGTGTTTTAGAAACACCAGATTACACATATACTAAGATACGTTTTTCCCGAAATCGGTTGACTTGGAAAGGTTTAAAATAAGATCTTTTCGTTTACATAATAGTAGTCCAAAATTAAGACTTTTGTTGCATTTTATTCTATTTTTAAATAATTCATTGGAAATTTTAAAATATGAATCATGATATAAATAAAAACATTATTTTCGAACATTTTAAGCATAAATAACCCCCATAATAGTCACATATAAAATGTACATATCTGCACGAAATTATTTACATTTCATCAACATAAAAATTTGAAATCATGAACCTTGACCTTTTGTAGTTATAAAACGGATTCAGCAAAATTATTTAAATTTCATGAGAAAAAAGACTTTAGTATAGTATAGTATTTTATTTATACGTGATATATATAACAATGAGTATGAAGCATGAAAAATACACATTAAATTTAATTGCAAAATTATATCAAAACAAAACACAATAAAATGTATACGGCATTGTTGTCAACATTGCATTTTTATTATCATTCAGAGAAAATGTTTAAAAATTAATAACAAAAAAAGTACATAATCAAATATAGTAAGCAGGTACATATACCTGGTGAATATTTAAAGTATATTGCTTGTAGGTATAAATCTACACAACTACACACAATTCACTGTATTATGTAAATTGAAAAAAAAATACACAGGTTGTATGAGATTTCTTTTTTATAATCAATTTTCTTATAATGAAATATAATTTAATGACCTTCCATATGTCATTCTGAAAAAAATAATAAACTAATAGACAAGCAGTTCAACATAAATAAAGTGATATATTAAAGGGATAGGATATAATGTACAACAATTTAAGATAAATTAGTCATTTTTCATATGAAAGGTAATAAGAAAATCACTAGACTCGTTTCACAAACTCCACACCATTTAAACAATGAAAAGGTTGCAGAAAGCCTTTTTGTATCAAGTTTCATAAAATGGAAATAGATAATGTTGTTACCAACTGGTGTTACTTCAGAGACATTTAGTTTTCCAGTGGACAGAAAGATATCAAATATATTGAAAAAAAATAAAAGTCAGAAACACATATGTAACAAATGAATGTCTGTATGAGTTGCTTCTATCAACATTCTATGTACACCATAATAAGATTGAGTCAATAATAACAACAACTCTGAAAAAATCTACGTGTATTTCCAGCATAAGAAATTCATTGGATTTCTGCAAATCCCATTCTCTCAGAGAGGGTAAAAGACATTTTTTTTACATTTATAATATTTTCGAACTCCTTGCATTCCTTTCGGAGGTTCCCACCACTTCAATTAATCAGTGTTGTAACAAGATGTCTAAACAAACCTTTTCCTTGTACAACTTTTGCACAAGACATTGTAGCTATTTAGATGCCCTTGCTTGGCTTTCATTCAGCTAAAACCAAATATATCTACATATAGAGGTAAAGTTGTAAGTTTTATCACATGACAAAGAAGTACCTTCAGCGAACTTGACTGGGTCATTAGCAATATTAAATTGACAATATTCTCTTTTTTTCCTGATCTTCGGATCATCTGGAGGCAGCAGGTAAACCTGTAGATTAGAAGAAAAAAAAGATACACTATAATTACAAACTTAACCTAAATGCTGTCATTACATCAAAACAAAAGGATGTGTCCCGATTTACACTTTTTTATGTGCATGTGCAATATCTGAGACATAGGTGAAATCATTACCATGATTACAGCCATCACAATTCATTGAGGGGGATATGACATATAACTATAAAATTCGTAATGGCGTTTAATTCTCTCTCTCTATCTCTCTCTCTCTCTCTCTCTCTCTCTCTCTCTCTCTCTCACACACACACAATGCACTCGCTTATCACCGCCGCGTCCCGAGTTCGATCCCCATGATCGACAGTGGTTGCATGCGAAAGGGTATGATGGTCACCCGTTTGGACACGTGGGTTTTCTCCAGGCACTCCGGCTTCCTCCATCATCAATGACCCCCCCCCCTCCCCCCCCCCCCCTCCCGCTAACATTCATGCCAACGAAAGATATTCATATAAGTTGTAGAACTTGTTTATCAATAGCTGTAAAATAAATAAAGTTCAGTTTCTCTCTCTCATCTCTCTCTTTCTCTCTCTCTCTCTCTCATTATTTTTTCAGCAATATTGCGAATGTACTGTGGCATTATTGAAAAAAAAAATCATATTTATAAACAATCATAAACTCTCTCATCGTTAATAGATAGTTAAGACATAAATTTAAAAGAAATATACATGTATCAAAACTACATGAACGTGTCGACGAAATTCTGTATGGCTAAAGGCATGATTGACACAAACACAAAAAACCTTTAAAATTATTCTAGGAAAAATATACAATATTTTTTAACGTATGTCAGTTAGTTACCAATATGTGTAGAAACAGACCATAATACACCTGCATGCACATTTTATACCAAAACATGTCTTTCAAGACACATTTCACAACGACCATTAATTATTAACATTTTGGTAATACGTGTAGTAGAATTAATGCATTGTAGGCTTTTATAATGGCATTTATCTAGTTTAACAATGTAAAGTAAGTATCTTCTTACCGACACATAACTACCCCAAGCACGTTTTAGATTGTTTACAAAATCGAGGACTGCTGTTTAGACAGTTTCATGCTTAAAGATATTTAATGAGATAAGATTAATCACCCAAAACTTTTTAAATCATATTCCACGTCATCGGGAGAATTTAAGAGGTTTGCATGTCTTCCAATTGGTTCATAGCTTCAAAATATTGATCATTGGCTCACAGGCGTTGTTTGTTTACTTCACGGGAACAACTTTGTTTTTTCTTGGCTCCAAGACAAACTTCTTCAGATTGTTGTTTTTAAAATATTTTGCAAACTCTGGAACATGCTTCTCATACTTTCCCCCTCTAAGTCCATAGTTTTTAAATCATATTCCACGTCATCGGGAGAATTTAAGAGGCCATCGTCTCCAAAAAGGTCATTTTAAAAGAATGGAGCGAAAATTTATATCCTTTTCTCCAATCATTTGTCGCAATTGCCTCTTGAAATTTTCTTCAATATGTCAGTTGCATAAAACATGACAGGATTCAGGAAAACATTTTCTAATGGTTTTTGTTGTGAACCAAAAACCAAGTTTTTGCCGCTTATTTCCGTACCAGATAAATCATCAATTTGACATTGTAAATGGCTGAAATAAACGATGGTATGTCTGGTACGATCCATCCCAATGCAGGTAGGCAGGCCCAAGCATTATTGGTGGCGTCTGTGACACCTTTCTGACTAGATTTTTATTTTTGAAAACTGTCCGTGTTACGTAGACAGCCCACACCTTAAATGTCCGATCAACACAAAGAATATGCTGGGAGTCAGACGAACAGAATCGTTTAATATCCTGCAGCTTATTGTCAGTATACACTATTACAGATGGGGTGTTGCTTGGAATGCAAAGAGTGCTGAGGAAAAGGACGCCTTGATGAAGAAATTTCAAAGATTCCCATACGGAAGGAAAAAGAAATCTCATCATCAGAAGGAAACCTTAAGATCCCTAAAACGCCAACTACAGTCCCTGAAACGTTCTACTTTCCCATTTTTTCGTGCGTTCACCGTGCGCTCACCGTGCGCTCAGCGTTCACTTATCGTTCAGTCAGTTTTCATTCATTTTCATTCGGAACTCCAAAAATGTAAGGATCGGTCTTTGCGAGTCACAACACAATGAGAAAAGAACGCGTGCGTACATCGTACACAGTTTGTTTACAATCGGAGAATTCGACTTGAAAAGACTGTCAGTGTGTGTTTAAGGATTATGTAGTTAAAACGGCATAGAATAAAACTACTTTGAGAACAGATATGTATCTTTATTATTTTAAGGTGATTTAATTATATCAATAGCTATTGTTGTTAAATAATTTTAGTTATATATAAATGCCGTACGTAAAAAAATTGAATGCATTATTTTTGAATAGCTGCAAGGGAGGCCACTCTAACAAAATTGCAGTGGTGAATTTTATATTTTTTACACCTACATTAAGTAAGAAATTGTATTTACTTTGTGAAAATATGAATAATCATTAGATAAATTTTTGATAATATTTTGCTACAGATGCCTGGTAAAAAATCAAAAAATCCTATAAGTGCTTCCTTTGTCCTCGCATAACAAAATGGACTGACAGATTTGCCATATCTAAAAGTCACAGACTTGTAGTCAACAGAATTTCAACACAAACACCAAGTGATGGGGATTTGCTCTGAACAAGTGTCTCAGTGTGCAAGTAGTATGCTCAGGGATCTGAGAAAGCAAAGAAAAAAATACAGGCATGTAATTCTTCTACGTGTACTCCTCAGCCATCCAAATTTTTAACACTTGTTAGTCCACTTTCAGTGCAGCTGCCATTCTGTAGCTCAGCAAGAGGACACTAATCCTGTTGCATCTGCAAGAGGCCTGGACAAAACTCATTGTTGTTCCTGTGGATATCAGGCACCAGATATTTATATCCAAGGAAATCATTATTCCAGCTGTTGTCAGATGTTGTCCGAACCATCTCCATGGAAATATTGGGGATCTAGGTCCCACAACTGACACAACAACAGTAAACAGATCAACAATCACCCAACTTATCAAGTTTTTAAGGTCATAAATTTTACACTAAGTTAGCCATTTTGACACCTAAAATCTTAGCCCACTGTACGGACCCCCAGCAGCCGACAACTCATTATACTTTTTAAATTATGAAAGTAGACTTCCTAAACAACATTTATAGAAAATTTCATCAAAATCTGAGAATGGACCATTTTTAGGTGTTTGTGGCTCAAGTTCTTTTAGAGAATGTTAAAACCGTTCAGATCAAACATGATTTGTCAGCTGTAACTTTGTCAGGGCATTAACTGTTTGCCATTAGATGTTGCAGCTGTTTTATAAAGCTATAAGCATGGATTGTCATCACAGTTTATCAACGATTACTACATTTGTAACAATAAAAATCCTTTTTCTTTCCATAATCCTTTATCTTTATTATCTTTTGTTCCTTTGTCTTTCTTAACATGTGTGCTCGTGACCAAAACTTCGTAAGAACTAAGATGCTGAACTTTGAACCTCTTTGGGTCTCAGGACTGGCTTGGGGTCACGATTTTAACAATTTAGAATCTACATTATCTTAAGGTGCGGTCAAACGATGCGATTTTTCATACGATTTTCAATCGACTTGCTCATGTAATTTGATTGGTGTCGATTGTTGAGGTGGTCACACGATACGATTTTAGAAATGATTTTCGATTAATAAAACCTTATTCAGTACTTTTGTTGAGCGCGAAAAAGTCATTGTGACGTCACGATTCTCACCAGAGAGTCGATAGAAAATCGGACGCACATCAGATTTTCAATCGACTTTCAGACTCTGCTTTCGACTTAGATGGTCACACGGTACCTGTTTAGTCGAAAACGAATCGGATGAGAAAATCGGATGGAAAATTGAATAAAAAGTCGCATCGTGTGACTGCACCTTTTAGCATTGTAGCATTGTAGTTCTTGAGATGATTCTTAAACATTTTTTCTGTAATTATATTTCTATGTTAAACTTTGAATCCCTCTTAGGGACCCAGTATTTGTCCAGGGGTCACGGTTTTAATATTTAAAATCTACATTATCTTAAAATGCTTGCATAGTAATCTCACAAATTGTAGCGTTGTAGTTCTTGAGAAGAAGATTTTTAAACATTTTCCATATATTATCAAAACCGCTTTGGTTTGAATTTTCCGATAGCGTCACGATCAGTTATGACAGCTGCATCGAGTATAAACAAGACCCGCCCCTTTACCACAAACTTTCTTACTGGTCTATTCAGCTTACCGCTGATTGGCTGCTTGAGCATACTTAATTATGCACGGATATAACCAGACAATGAAACAAAACCCAACTGTAAATGTATATTTAATCATGCACCGCTGTTTTATACATGAAACGTCAACGCCTCTTCTTTGGTGGTACAGATTCATCTGGAAAAAAAAAGATTAACTTAGGATTGTCAGAATTGGGTATTTTTCGCTAGTGTATGAAAGTCATGCTACAAAAATATACATCGGTATACTTCTTCCCGATCCAATCGGCAGTTATTGTACGGCACATATATTTTGTAAACAACAAAAGTTGTTTTAAATTACTTTGTTTAAAATAGAATTTTTTGAAGCATTTACTCACCCCAGAAGCATGATCCTCTAGGACTTGGAGGCCTTCCCAGTGCTGCTGATGGAAATCTAACAGAATTTGCCTCCAAAATAGGTCGAGCAGGGTTTCCTAACCTAGCAATGGGGCGTCCGCTGTCGAAATTTTGTATAATCATTGGAAAGGTTTTGGCGACTAATTCGATATTCTCCGGAACTTTGCCTTGAAAATATTTTTCTATTTTCGCGGTGTCAATGTTAACAAGGCCCGATCTTGGTACATAGTTTCCATTCGATGTTTTCAGTAGATATTTTTCTTTATCACTATTGATCAAATAGCCTCTTATCTTCTGACTAAAAGAATTTTTGACAGAATCGATTGCCTTCTGCTTCATCTCTAAATCCAACGTTTTCTCTCTCAAATTTTTCTCTAGTCGTTTGAGATGATCATTCGCACCTTCCAGGATAGACTTCTCTTCCGGATGTTTACTTACATCCCCACATTGCTGGCTTGTCACGCATTTTTCAATATGGCACTGCCGCGCGGTATGGTCAAGTCGCAAGTGACAATTTCCACATTGTTTTCCATTGCCAATATTTCGAGCGGGGGCCCTACAATATTTTTCCTGCATGCTCAGCACATACTCCCTCGCACTCTCCACTTCTGTCTGAAGTTCTTTCATGTCGTCATGTAACTCGTTTATTGATTGTTCGATTGGTGATCGATAAGTAAATAGATCAAGAACTTCATCCCCACATGTACCACTTCTAGGATTAGTAACTGTAGGTGTCTGTGACTGAAAATTCAACTCCTTGCGAGCTGGCGTTTCTCCGGATCGCGGAATACTAATAATAGGCGACTGGAAATGTCCCGGGGAAGTTCCTTCGGATACTTTTATATTAACAACAGGAACTTCATCAGAACTTGATGTGCGAACGGTCCTGAGAAATTTTGAGAAATTGGCTTGAGAAAGATCGACATAATCCCCTTCTTTGTCCTTGTATGACATTCGCAGAGTCGGCATCCGGCTGATGTATTTAATCTGAGACTGTATGACAGCTTCCAGTCCGATGTATCCAAGGGACATCAGCTCAGTAAATTCTATCGAAATTGGCGAGACACGATTTTCATTGTAATACAAATAATGAATCTTTAAATCGATCTCATCACCTGCATTCGGCACAGCTTTCGAGAGCGCCATATTTTTTTTTACAAATAGTGGCCAAATGAATGCTAAAATCTCGTGCACAATCTGATTGACCAACCAAAAAACAAGAAAGTTCCCGCTATGTTGTAGAAATTCTATAAACAAAAGTTGACCTTTAACCTTTATTGCAGCTTGCAAGAGAAAGAGGGAGAGGTGAGAAATTTTTCATTAGCAAACCTTAGATATTTATATTTGATAACGACGGTAATTAAACCCATGGCACAAGATCATCTGGAAGATTCCCGGCATCTTTTTGCTTGTCATTAAGTTGATTATTATCAAAAAAGGCGGTTTTTGGATGGATCTTGACCGCCTTTTAGTACATGACGTCATGATGGCAATGATAAATCCTACATTCCAGGCACGTAGTATCGTTTTTAAAAGTGTGTGTGGTGGGGGGGGGCAGACTCATCCGAATACTCTTGACAAGCAAAAAAAAAAATAGGAAATTCGAAAATCATGAAAATCCTAGTCCGTTGGGGAGGGGGGTGCGCAATACCTATAACTTCAATTTCACTGACGTTAATTTTACTTCCATTTTTACATGCTCCCAAAATTGTGAAAGGGGGGGGACATTTTTTAGATGTACATTTAAGAATAACGTCTGCTGCGATAAAAAAGTGAAGCGAGGGGGCAGCCCCTACATGCAGTTGTGTAGTTGTGTATATTTCAGCAGTTCATCTGATAAAGAAGAAATTATTACTTATGAATTGTTTATATTTTTAGCATTATCCGAGAAAAGATATTTTCTGTCAATTTTACATAAATATTATACAATAAGGCAGACGAGGATCTGGGAATTTTCATAGGGATGTTTACCCCAATTTCCGAACAACACACCCTTTCAAAAGAACTTAAAAAAACTCACACACTGTCACAATATAAAAAATGCAAAAACACCAAAGCACTACCTGAATCTTGACTCTATCTGCAAAATCCTATAGTTATTTCATACGCGGGAGTTGGGGACCCGTAGGGTGATGCAGCGCCGGAGAGGGGACGTGCCCCTTCTCTGGACACTGATATAAATATATTATATTTTTTTTAAAAGCTCGGCATTATGGATGGATATAATTCAAATACATGTTTTACATACATGTAGGTGTTGACGATAACATTTCCTTACGAATTCCCTTTCATCAACTGTATAATCTTATTAATTTATAACATTTGAATTTTAAGGCATGCTATCAGTCAACAGAAGAAATATTGCAGGAAGGGTGTATGAGAAGGGAATTCCAACGGGAATTGACTATCGGAGAAGTATAATAGACTATATGGAAAGCAATGGGGCGCGGCTTGGAGAATACTCTCTACCCCGAGGACTGCAAAAAACTGCATCTCAACAGTTTAAAGTATCCCCTGCCACAATTACTAGATTTTGGACTCAGTATTGTAATGAAGGGTGCGTAAAAGTACCAGTTCAAACTAACCGAGGAAGAAAAAAGAAATTGTTGGAAGAAGATGTAGAGTACGTCCGTTTTTTGAAGCATGTTAGACCATCAATGCCCTTACAAACTGTTAGAGACGAACTGTTGAAGAATTCAAATTCGATGGAGACCGTGGGTTTAAGTACCATTTCTAGAACACTGAAAGAGGACTTGAACATGACCTATAAACGAATATCAAAAATAAATAAAAACCGATTCACTCCACAGAATATGAATTATACGCAACATTTTATCAATCACATCAATCAGAAAGATCCATTCACTTTAAAATTCATGGATGAAATGGGAATTAAACTTGCGGATGGGCAAAATAATTACGGTCATTCAGTTAAAGGCCTTCCATGCATCGAATTATCTCGGTACAATCCTCATGCAAATGTAACTGTAAACGCAATAGTTGGAATGAGTGGGGTTAAATACGTAAAGATATTTGATGGACCTTCAAATGGCACTGAATATGTTCAGTTCATTGCAGAAGCCGCACAAAGCTTTACAGACGAGGGTGAACCTGTTTTTCACCCAGGGGATATCTTGATAGCTGACAACGCAGCAATTCACCATAACAGGGCAGAAAGGGAGCTTCGCAACTTTTTGCCAACAGTGGGTGTCGAATATTTCTTTTTACCAACATATTCTCCTGACCTCAACCCTGTCGAAGCAGTGTTTCGCAAAATAAAGAAAATTATGAAAGGAGATAAATACATCACACTTTTGCATGCTGACCTAAAAGTCGCAGTTTACGAAGCCTTTAAGGAGATAACATCAGCTGACACTTTGTCGTTTTTCAAAAATACGGAGTACATCAACTATTAATTAAATAAAACTCAATACTGTCTTGTTTTTGTCTTTTTATCTCTCTCAAATGTAAAAAAAAAATTAATTCGTGCAGTAGACAAAAAAAAAGCTTCGTTAAAAAGTGGGTACCTTGGAGGAAAAATAGCAGTTATGCATGTACATGTATATCCCCCCCCCCCC
>WFKH01006014.1:26645753-26657540 GCA_016163765.1 Magallana hongkongensis | reverse complement strand
GAAGACTACATGGAAATAAAAAGTTAAAAATCGACACCCACCCACCACCCACCCCCCCAAAATAAAAAAAAAAATCCGCGTCAATTTGATAAGCTGTAATAGATTACGAAGGTCAATCAAAAAAAAAATACGGAAACTTTTGCCATAGCTATGTTACTTAACGTCATAATATTATTAAATTTAGTAGATATAATATATTATTATCGCATTATTGCATTTGCGACTCCTATACTTCATCATGAGAACTGCTGCCGAATGCACATAAATATGCAGCTTTACAATACATTTGAGTAATTCATGTATCATACGATATTTCCTCGTTTTTTTTAACGCCCGCTTTAATGAAGTGTGTTTACGAGATCATTTAAAGGTAACTCCGCCTAAGGAAACGAGTTGACCAATCATACAGTTTTAACACCGGCGGCGTGTATTGTTTATGCTTGACGTAGCTGACAGAACTGATCGTGACGCTATCGGAAAATTCAAACCAAAGCGGTTTTGATAATATATGTGTATGTTATATTTTAATCCCTTCCTGGGCCCCAGTTTTGTCCTGGGGGTCACGATTTTAACAATTTGAAATTTTCACTCTATATATAAGCTTTGATGTAAATATTGGCATTTTTGATGCAGTGGTTCTTGGGAAGATTTATTTAGAAACACATCATGTTTTTCCTGGGGTTTTTTTTACTGTTTCGTAATTATCTCCCGTTTAAAAGGGGTTTACCTTTTATTTTAACAATTTTAAATCCCTTTCCCATAAGGATGCTTTGTATTAAGTTTGGTTAAATTTGACCCAGTGGTTTTAGAGAAGAAGTCAAAAATGTGAAAGGTTTACAGACGGACGGAAAGACAGACTTCCAAAATCGTAAGATGCACGTGCGTGTCTCTCAAGATTTTCATCAAAATCCGCCCGCAGACCACCCGTTGAAGCACGTAGGACTAGTTGCGACTCTCTTAAAGTAAAACTAGATTGATGATTAGATAAAGCACGAAATTCAAAAGAAACAGGGATGAGGGCAAAATCAGTCCTAAGCATTATTTCTACCTTACAATTAAATGTAAATTCGTTTGGGGGGGGGGGGGGGGGGGGGGGGGGGGAGAGTTCGTAATTCTTCTAGTTGATTGTCCACCGGGCACATATTTGCAGTCCGGTGTTTGTATGACGTGTTCTGTTGGTACCTATCATGTTAAAACTGGACAACCTTCTTGCAAATCATGCCCAGAGGTACAGATTTCGAGGGAAGTCAGAACATAACATTGCTCAAGTATGATGAATTTTTTTAGCTTTTATAAAGATGGCAAAATGAAACTTTTAAACCAATATTTTGATATCAAATTAATATAGTAGCTTAAAATTTTCCTAGAATAAGAATGTCATATAGCTTATCATATTGCTTTTATTAGTTGTAATGAGGATTTTTAAGATGTCTTCAGGTGCTTTGATTTATTTTCAAAATAAATGGTAGATGCAGGATAATGAATCACTTTGTTTATTATCAACTTAAATTATTCAGATTAGTTTATTATAAAACTTTTCTTGAAATATAAAACATTTAACATCGTTTAGCAATCCAAAAGCTCTAAAGAATAATTCAAGAATTACTAGTATACAGCAAATTCCTTTCTTGAGTGGTATTGTTCATAAAAATAAGATCAACTTCATTTTCAGTGGAAACCAATTTGACGTCAAGCACGTTAGTGGTGACTGATTCGCCAGTATCTGAAAATCAGCAGATAGGTATACTTTTGACGTTTTCATAAATCTAATTTATTTTTTCTATACGATACTAATAATAACCAAATTTAACTCATAATTTACGATGCCTTGAGGTTTGAAGACACGTTTAGAGTACCGCACAAGCTTTGGTGAGACCCAAAGATTTTTTACATGCTTCCATTTCTTCGTATTGAGACGTGATACGTGAAAACAAAACGACGTTGTAGAATTAAAAGGTCTTAAGTGTTAGATACGAATTTTTAAGCTTTTTTGTAAATTATAAAAATAAACAATTATTTTCATGTGACCTGAAAATATCGTCAATGTATTCCAAGAATTTCCATGGTAACAAAAAAAAATTATTTGGTCGTATCTGAAGTGCCAAGATATGAAAGGTTGTAAGTGTCACATACAACATTTTGTGTACATGCAAATAATTTCTAAATTTAGAAATGCCAGGGTTCGTTATGGCTGGAGTGGGTGTGGGAAGTTCTACTGAGGATGTACCTGGTGATGTGATTTCCATCAAAGTGGATATTCCTGGTGCTGATGTAGCTGCATCCTGCGAGGTTTCATTTTGCGTAGAATTCAGAATACACTGTCGCACTGTCTCTGGAGGATGGGCATTGCTGCTGCCATACAAGTGTCGACCAACTGGCTGATGTCGTCAGTTTGATTGGGCTGCGTTGTGCTGGTTGGATGCTGGTTGGGCCTCCTGACGCGACGGCGTTTAGGTGCAGAAGCCATTCTAGAAAAAAGACTCAACATTATGATTAAAAAAAAAAAAAAAACTATTTCGCATTTCGCTGCTAACGCTGCGAATATAATGCATAGATCATATATTACTTCACTACCATTGCAGTGAAAAACAGTGTTCAAAATATAGACTGCTTCACTAAAATAGGAGAGCTTCCTTAGTATAGTTCATATATTACTACCAGTGTAGTAGTTGAACCTAATAACACTGCTACATTAGTTGCTACAAATAGCTAATGCAGCCAGAGCTGCTAAATGAAGCCAGAGCTATAATCAATTATTGGCCAGAGCCAAATAGTAGCCAGAGCTATTAGTCATAGTTAATTGCAATAGCGTAGCCAGAGCTCATAATATTGAATATTAGTACAAGCCAGAGCTTGAACTTCTGAACAAAGCCAGAGCTTAATCAGAAATTAATTGCATAATTAACTCGTTTTGATATCAATCATATCCTTAAAGCTTGCCTAAATAAGGCATGCTAATTCATTTTCAACGTTCATATTGAAAGGTATGTGGCATACATTACCTTTAACTCTTGCAAAATGTCCAACAAAATTAACAAGTATTGGTGTAGTCCAATCTACCAAACAGGAATACTACTATACTGGTAGCTAAAAAGGAAAAAATGCTTGTTAATTTACTAAAGTCTACTTGTTGTGCAATCTAAAACATGCACAGTTAAGTCATCGAAGGTAGAATGACCTAATTTATATATATAAATTTTTCTTTTTTTTTTTTAGTAAAAGTTAGAAAAAGAGTTATAATAAGTTTGGAATGAATAAAATCATCTGAAAATAAAACATCGTGATAAATGTTGAAATTGAACCCAGTGCACTTCATTAGGGTCAATACTTATTATTTGTACATATTTCTACAACAGTTATATAAATAAACCGAATAGCCAGAAGCACCTGACATCATGGCTAGAGGTTTTTATTGTTCTGATTTTTTAAAAGGATTCCCCTCATCTGTCGGTAATATTTCCGCATCCCATGTGAGTTTAGGTGTACTCCATCCAGGAATATATTGTCGGTACAGTTTGTAAAGCCTTTAAGTCTCCAATAAGTAAAGTTAAATACTGCGCACTGTTCTTTTAGCAGGGCGTTGGCTTTGAGTACTCTGTCAGTGTACTCTAGAGCACTTATATAACGTGTTACAGGTCTCGGAAGCAGTCTGATGATTGTTATTGATGACAAATTGTTTATTCTTTTGACCCTTGTCAACCACGCTATTAAGCCATGTACAGTTATGTCAACACTATCTTCCACACTGTCAAGATCATTACCACCAAAGTGAACTATCAGGTGGACGGGTTTGATGCGTTGAATTTCACTACCGAACTCCCGTAGATGGCGCGGGCTACTGACTTTCGCTCCACCAATACCAAAGAAACTTACTTGAGGTAGTTTTTCGATATTAAATACTTCTGATGATGATCGGTTGGTTCCTACGAATTGTTGAAATCTCCGTATGTGGGAACTGCCAATACAGAGCGTTGTCATTATGTCAACGTTTGGTCACGTGATCTCTTGTTTACATTGTGTAACCTGCTTCGCAGTCCATTTTGTTGAATTTGAAAGCAAGTAAGGCTCAGTCTTAAACTATACAATCACTGGAAATGTTATAAGAATCGCCAAATGTTATTCACTGGTAATTCCCGAGTAACCTTAACGTCCCGATATAGATCTCGGATATGTGTTTATACTATACACTACAACTACGGTCGAACGATCGAAGCACAATTGTCGAATTGAAAATTGCAATAGCCTTCCTGAATTATTACCTGAGTCTATAATCAGTTTGTATCCTCTGGTCACATGTCTCCTCTGCTACAAGAATATGGAATATAGTATCTGTAGCGCCGCCGAGCGGTAAACGGCTCTTTTCTACTAAATCCACAGGTAGATAACTCACATTTTAATAATTTTATAAATTCCGGTTAAATCCTTGAGATTATAATGCTCCAACCTCTAAAGCATACGCTTTAGTTTAATATAAACACAAAGTAGAATTATTTACAGTTTATTCACATTACGTTAAAAATCCAAAGTTTCACAAATAAAATATCAAAACATCACTGGCTGAATGTATCTCCCGCAATAGAAAAATAATCAGTCCCCCCGTAATTTTTACCCGTACTATATATACATAATATGCATTGCTCGCGAGGAGCAATCTTTCTAAACGGGGTCAATTATATAATGACATTGCTCACGGAGAGCAATGCTAAATAAACATTACGTAATAATTAAAACACAAGAATAATATAATTTAAAAATACCGTTACAACTCCCCCCTACTTAAGTTTTTGACTCCGTTCAAAATAAATTTACAGCATATAAAAAAAAATAATAATAATAATAATTACATCTGCAATTAAACAATACCTACTTTAGGATAATTATACACTTTTCACGTAAAAAACAGGGTATTTATAACTGATAAATATGTAAAATGCAGTGAGATAATTCAACATACAACAAAATAAATAAATAAAACGTTACACAAAATTTGTACATCGACAGTTTCATGATATTTACAAATGTTTATCCAATGTTTTATTTACACCGACAGGTCCCCTCGGACAATTCTTATGTTGCCGTCTTCAAAATGTTTCGGAACTTCCCGTAATATCTCGCTGGCCACATCTCTGAAATTGATGTCTTCTGGATTCAAGTCTTTTGAATAAACAATTTGGGAGTCTCTAATTTCCTCCTCTGTGCCATCTGGTCTACGTATCACCGTTTTGTTCAACACTAGACAAATTGTTGATCTTTCCCGGACTGTAACATTGTTGTTTTCGTCAGTTTTTTTACTTTCACCACTTAAATCACTGTCATCGTCGCTAGGACTGTCGCTAATCACACCACAGTCATCATCGTTAGGACTGTCGCTTATCACATCAGGTTCGCCATACACTCGTTGTTCACCGTCTTCTTCATACTCCCGCCGTTCACCATCTTCTTCACCATACACTTGCTGCTCATCGATTTCCCCTTCACACAAAATTTCTTCGACGAACGCCTCGTCCACGCTACCCAGCTCCGCAAAATCACAAGAACTAATCGAGAGATGTTCGAGTCCATCCTCAGCAGTGTGCGTTCTGGTCCAGGTTTCTTCTTCATCTGATGAGATGTTCTCATAAAAGTCACTCAGTACATACACTGGCTTCTTTGCTTGGATGAACATCTCCCGGTCAACAAGCTTCCTCTTAGAACTCATAGCTTCACTTAACGGCTCACCATGAAGTCCATGTACTAAAATTAAATGTCTCTTTAAATTGAATTTCCTCACAAAAGGTCTTTGGCAAAAACTACAGTTTAAGCTGTTCACACTGTCACTGTGTTGCTCTCTACGATGTTGATGAAAATTACTAGATGATGTAAAAGTTTTTCCACAATCCTCGCACAACATTTGTTAACGACTATTCTCTGTACCGAATGGGCTTCCTTACAGATCGTCCCCTACGGGTCATTTTTAAGCTTGGTTCTGATTGGTCAACATCTGAATCTTCTGCTTTTAAGCTTAGTTCTGATTGGTCAACATCTGAATCGTCTGTTTTCGGGGGTGGAGCCAGCGGTAACTTCAAACGCCGCGGGCCAGAGTCCGGCGCGTGCCGTCGTTGACCATCTGGTGTCTCGCCAGTTGTATATTCGGATCCAGTAGCTGGTCTTGTTAGTTCCGCTGTCTCGCCAGTTGTATATTGGGGCTGCTGTCTTTCTCCTCGGTACGGTTTGATGTTGTCGGCGTGAACTATAACCGGTTTGGATTGTCTTGAATGCTGAATTTGAAAAAGCACATCACTTAGTCTTTTAATTATTGTCCACGGTCCAGTCCATTTCCTTGATAGTTTTAATTTTTCTCCTTTACCGACTTTTGGCTGACTTCTTCGTACTAATTCCCCAACTTCATAATTAGTCTCCCGTACATTTCGATCAAAATAATTTTTCTGTCTTTGAGATGCTTCTTTTGTAATTTCCCTCGCATGTTCATGAATTGTGGAAAGTTTTTCCTCTAAATCGCGCACATAAACTGCTTTGTTTGCCTCTTTTTCAGAAGTTGTGATAGCCTCATTTTCAGTCAGAACACTTATTGGTAGTTTAGCCTCTTTCCCAAAAACTAGTCTATATGGCGAAATCCGTGTAGTTTCATGCGGAGTCGTGTTATACGCAAGAACAATTCCATCCACAAAACGGTCCCAGTCGGTTTGGTTTGCATTAATGTATTTAGATAGTATGTCCTTTATCGTTCGATTCATCCTCTCTACCATTCCGTCTGACTGGGGATGATATGGTGTAGTTCGAGTTTTGTCAATTTGAAATAGTCGACACATTTCCTGGAAAAGCTTACTTTCGAATTGTTTTCCTTGGTCCGAGTGAATAGATCCAGGACATCCGTATCGCTTTATCCATCCTTTAAACAAAACGTTAGCTACCGTTTCAGCTTCAATGTTCATAAGCGGAAATATCTCGGAAAATTTTGTAAAATAATCCATCACTACAAGAATGTAAGAATATCCATTTTCTGACTTCGGGAATGGTCCAGCTAAATCCAATGCTATTCTTTGAAATGTTTCCCCACTTAGGAAAGTTTTCATACGCGATCTCTTTTTCCGTGGCGGATTTTTCCTCTCTTCACACACATCACACGCTAATACATAGTCGTGAACAAATTGACGCATCCTAGGCCAATAATAATCGGAATTTCTAACTTTTTCCAAAGTCTTTTTGATGCCCATATGACCTCCAACTCTCGAATCGTGAAGGTGCCATAACACAACTTGACGCAGTTTCCGTGGTAAGCATATCTTAAGTTCTTCACTATTGTTTGAAATCCAGCGAATACACAAAACACCTTGATCAATACACAATAAATCCCATCTCGAATACCAATATTTGCACTCAAAGTTTTCACCAGACACAATAGATAATGGTGGTTTTTCATTCTTTTCCATCCAGTGTAAAATAACACGCATTCCAAAGTCATCTTGTTGTTTCTCACGAATATTTCCTCGGTTAAGGGGCTCATCTGGCTGTTTTCGAATCTTCGCTCTCATTGGTCTGTTTGTCCGATTCTTCTTAAGAGGGGAAATAATTGCACAATCCAATAAATCTTCTGAATCCATACCGTCGTTAAACAATACACTTAAATTAAACACGTGATTGTCAACTTCTGTTGAATTATATGTACTGGTATTTCTTAGTTCAGAAACGTGTGAATATATTTGACTTTCACTTCCTTCAATTTTATCACGTTTACACTGTCTGCATTTAACTTCACAAGAGACACGTGACAATGCATCTGCATTTCCATGTCGTTTTCCGGCTCTGTGTTCAATCTTGAATATGTACGGTCCAAGTCTCTGAAGCCACCGCACAATTTGTCCATCCGGTTCTCGGAATTTATGGAGCCACACTAAAGATCCATGGTCCGTTCTTAGCAGAAACTCTCGACCAAGTAGGTAGTGTTTAAAATGTTGAACGAAATACACAACAGCCAGCATTTCCTTCCGAGTCACACAATAATTTCTTTCAGAATTATTCAACACGCGGCTTCCGTAAGAAATCACAATTTCTCTTCCATTTTGAATTTGCGATAACACAGCGCCTATAGCGTCATTACTAGCATCAGTATCTAGTATGAAGTCACCAGCAGTCACATCGGGATATCCAAGAATAGGTGCAGATATTAATTTCTGTTTCAAAGTTTCAAACGCTGCATCACATTCATGCGTCCAATTCCATTCTTGATTTTTCCCGGTAAGGATATGTAGGCATTTTGCTATTTTAGCAAAGTCTTTTATGAATCTCCGGTAGTAAGCTGCTAGTCCCAAGAAACTTCTAAGCTCTGTCACATTAGTCGGCGTTCTCCAATTCTTTACAGCTTCAATTTTTGAAGGATCCGTTTTAATACCCTCCTTTGATACGATGTGTCCAAGAAAACTTACTTCTCGCCGGAAAAAGTTGCATTTCTTTGCTTTAAGTTTCAGGTTTACACTCTGTAATCTATCTAATACTAAACTAAGATTCTCTAAATGTTCATCAAAAGTACGGCTATACACAATAATGTCATCCAAATATAACACTGTGATATTCCATTGTAATCCGTTCAACGCATGTTCTATCACTCTTTGAAATGTCGCTGGTGCGTTACATAATCCGAACGGCATTACTGTATAATGGTAAAGTCCACCACGAGGTGTAGCAAACGCTGTTTTCTCTTTATCCTTCTCACTCATAGGAATTTGATGGTATGCCATATTGAGATCTAATGACGAAAACCAAGTTGATCCAGAGAGAGCATCGAGATCATCTGCCACCCGAGGCATCGGATATGCGTCTTTGATGGTATTTGCATTTAATTTCCGATAATCGACACAAAGCCTCCAGCTTTTATCCTTTTTCTGCACTAGCACGATAGGAGCTGACCAGGGACTGTTGGATTTCTCAATTAATCCTTGTTCCTCTAACTTCTTGATCTCCTTGTCCATTATCTCCCTCTTAAAAATAGGTACTCGGCGGACTGGTTCCTTAAAAAGTATTTCCTCCTTTAGCTTAATACGATGTTCACCAATCGTTGCACGCTCCACCGGTTTGTTTGGATCCGCAAATGCATCCACACGAGCTAAGAGAAAGTCTTTAAACTTTGCCGCTTGCTCTTCAGTTAAATTTTCACATGCTTCCTTATAAACCTGCTCGAGATGCTCTGGTATATCGGCGCCTCCTGACATTACGTTACACACTTCCAGAATCTCCAAAGTTGATACAATTTCCACAGGATCAAACACAGCTATCTCAGTACGTTTCTGTACATACACGTCACGATCACTTGGATTAAATACACGCACATATATATGATTTTCACCACATGTAGATTTCACTACTTCTCGTGCAACCGCTAATCCATGGTTAAGTACAAATGTTTTTAGAGGTAACAAAATCCCATCACTATTACCTACATTGCTGTTAAATGTAGCTTTAATAACACTCTCATGATGCGCTGGAACGACACTATCCTCCACGCTAACAATAGAATATCCCCGCAATACTCCATCAGCATCTGCTTTAAGGTTGCACACATTAGAACAATAATCCCATTGACAGTGAAATTTGCTGATGAAATCCTGGCCAAGTAAATTTGATTTTACGTCTGCCACAAATACACGAAATACTACTTGAAATTCTTGAAAGGATAACAACATTTTTGCAGTTCCAATGACTTTAAGTTTTCTTCCGTCGGCTGTAGTAAATTGCTTTTTAGCGCGCTCCAGCACAGGTCTATGTTCTGTAAGAATGCTCCTATAAACATCTTCTGTTATGAACGTGTTCATTGCACCCGTGTCAAATCTCCACTCTAGCGATGTGCCTTCCACTAAGCCATCTAACCTCATTCCTGGCTTTCCTCTAATTTCAATAATTTGAAATTTCCCATCGTTAGGTTCATAATTCAAGTGCAAATTTTCAACATCTGTTTGCGTTGACACTGCAGATATTTCTTCACTGCTATCATCACGATGTTGTAATTCTCCTGTACTAGGCCGCTTCACTAAATGATGTGCCGACACATGGCCTACTGCCTCGACACTCTTACATTTAAAGATTTCTCATTAGTGATTTTCCGCTTTGGACAGTCTTTGTACAAATGCATAACAGAATTACATCCGTAGCACTTCCTTACTATCCTTCTCTTTTCTTCTGACTCAGTGCGATATGGTTTCTTAGTAACTGGAACTTCCGCATTCCTGGAAAACTCACTAACTCTGTAAACTGGTCTAACAGGGTTGTTTTCCTTGCTTCTTAAATTCCTGTTCTCTGTCATTCGAATGCACTCCTCCTGCATTGCAGCAGTCACCGCTTCCTGTAAGCTCTTTGGTCTTGTGCGCTTTACAGCCAACCGGAAATCGTTTTCAGTATTACAGTTGTCCATAAAAGTTTTAAGGCTAGCTTCTTCCACATAATCGCGATTTCCGGGATGAGCTCTTCTATATAAGTCAGCAATAGCTTGGGCAAAGTCCCTGAACGATTCTGTCGGCAGCTTCCTTCGCATTTTTGCCTCAACAATGTAGCTCTCCTTCATCGCAGTATGCCCGAATCTAGTGTCCATCTGCAGTTTCAGCTGGTTATAATCCTGTAAGATACTGTCTGGTAATCCATACGCGAACGCTTCCGCTTGTCCACGGAAGGTAGTGATGAGAACTCTGCGCCTCATATCAATAGGCCAGTTATTTAATGTTGCAACGTTCTCAAAATATCGCACAAATTCACTCCACACCTCTGTTCCTTCTCCTTTAAACGTGCGTTTGACTTGCAGGTGTAATCCCGATCCTGGCAATCCGACTTCCTCATTATAAATCGCGGCATCCTGATCTGAAACTCTTCCAGCTAGAGTATTTCGCATCGTACTATCTATCCGGGCAGTCCTTCTCTGTGTGGACTGATACAATTTCCACAAAACTACACACACAATTATGCCTAATAATACTATCATTATGTTTCCTAGCGCTTCATGAGTCAAGCGTAACAATAGTTTTTGCGGAGAATAACGGAACGCGCCTAAAACAGTCAACACTAATGCAGATATTCCACATGTCCAGTACATTAGTCCTGAATACCACGAGCTCTCAGGCTCCACTTCAGTGCAGTTCTCTCTATTCGCAAATCTCTCCTGAACAGGGGGCATATTGGCGACAATAGGGGTCGGTAATTCGTTTTCAAAATCCTGTAACAAATTCCGTCTTACAGAAGTTCTTGGTCTTGGTGTAGTTTGTGGGAAATTAGTAGGCGTACTATTCGTGAAATCCATTTTAACTGACGAATGTATAGTGCGGTCACCGCCTTGAAATATCTTTAGAAAAAGAGCACAATGCACTAAAAACACAAATGTCACAAAAGGATCCAGTTTGATAATTAATAATTTACGATCTCCTCCGGAAACGCTTTCACTCTGCATTTGCAGCACGGGCACCGGTAGAAGAAAATATTTTTCTTTCCTCGCTTGACGCAGTTGAAATTTTCCTTGCGGTTGAACATCAAGTAGCAACTTGGGCACTCTTTGTGAGCAAATAGGTCCATCCGTCCCACAATCACTCGATGTCCATTTTCATCAAAATCAATCACATTCACAAATCTTTGCCTTTGCACAGAATCTCTCGGATTTAATTCCATTGTCACAAAGTTTTAATATCCAGCATGGAATAGTTCACAAAAGTTCATAATTAATATCCGTTACCCGTAGAAAGTATAATATCCCACCGCTGCCACCAGTTGTAGCGCCGCCGAGCGGTAAACGGCTCTTTTCTACTAAATCCACAG